>VZRH01006929.1:107771-135843 GCA_013397555.1 Urocynchramus pylzowi | reverse complement strand
CATGGCTTCAGCCTTTTGTCTATAGGTATGGGAGAGGATGTGAAAGGGAACCAGTCTGTAATGAGGAGACATTTTTGTAGTTCTGTACTTTCATGAACCTCCAGAACACAGAACCTCCAGAACACACATAGTACAGCTGCTACTCTGCACTTGCTAAAAAAGCTTACGCATTAAGTAGGCTTCTTTCATCTGGAAGATCTCCATATTTGATCTTGAGGCTAATATGTCAATGAGACATTTTTCTTCTATGTCTACTCCCTGTATGGAAAGAAGGAAATATGAAAAGATGTTGTGTAGGAGAAACCCCAGTTTTTAAAAGAAAGCAATGCTGTCCTCATCAGAAATAACAAAATAATAGCAGTTTCTGTAGTGTACTTTTGCATTATCTACCTGTTCAAATTACTTTAATAGTAAAACCCTGTATTTCAAATATATTTCTAAATCTGAATTTCAATGTGTACCTTAGCAAGTGGGAAATGAAGCAAGACTAGTATTGACAGAAACATAATGGGAATAATTTTAGATCTTTAATAGAATTATTGTTTGCTGAAAGAAATCAGATGCAAAGATTAAGCATACATCCCTAGCAGGTGTTCAGGAAATCTGAAGTAGATATGAGCATAGTTATTATGTTGGTCTTCTCTCTTCTTATCTTCTTTTTTTATATATATATAATTTATTTAGGAATGCTATAGTCTGTAATATCTAGAATAGAACTTAATATTAAAGGAAAGCATCATGGAGTATATACAGTGCTGCAAGTCACTGTATTTTCCCACAGGGTTTGAATTAATTTTATAAACTTCAATTGACATAAGATGTGGTGCATATGCTGCTTTTGATACACACATGGATAGTGTTAATGAGTATTCTGCATTTGGGATAAAGGGAGAACATTAGAGCCCATAAATACACATGGGCTGGTTTTTTTACCTTGGCCATATGAATCCAGGTCAAGATAGAGTACTGTAAGAAAGTTCAAATTTGATCCACATTTAGGAAAAAATAAATTTTGGCCATTTTGTCAATAATTTTAATGAAAGACATGATTCCTTTGTTAGCAATGGTATTTCACAATCCTTTTAATGCAAACTATAATAAAGACACACCAGTACTTCTAAAAATTGATTGAGGTGTCTGAAGAAGAAGAAAAAACTATTAACTCCTTTTTTTGGGGGGGGGGGGCAGAATTCTCAAAATTGGCAAGATAAATCATCTTGTCCTATGTCTTGTAGTCTGTCTTGCTTGGGACAGCAGACAGTAGCAAATATTCATGGAAAGAAAAGGAAAACAGTGTTGAACTCTGATATGCCTTCCTGTCTTTTAGGAGTTGGTAATTCAGGAATTTCCTGAGAAGAATTATTATTTTCAATGGCCAACAGTCAACCTGGTTTCAAAGAATATATTGAAGTCCTCTATGAACTAAGTTGTGCTTTTGGTCTCCACAATGCCCTGTGGGAATGAATTTCACCATTAAATGACCTGATATTTGAAAAAATGTTTTTGTTCACAAATTTCAGTTGTGTGAGGATTGCAGTCTCAGATCCAGGGAAGAAAAGAAAAGATTTCCTTCAAAATGGGAAATCAGTTCTGTTTCAGAGGAGTTACTATTACTTTGTTGTAGGTACATGGTTTGTGGCCATTTTAGTACACTGATGGATAAACTTGAAATAGCACTGTATTTGTGATGACTAGTGGACTAAGTCATAGTACACTGCTCCAGTGTACTAACTTTCAGTAGTTTATCAACTAATTAAATGTAAAAATAAATTATGTATGTTCAGTACTCTAATTAATGATTGCGACTCTAAGCAATTCTGAATATGAAGATTACCTTCAAGGCATGCCAAAGCTCATGGGCATCATAGGATGCAGGTGGATACATCAAGCCAACCATAACTTCTTTAAAGTGATGCAAGAGATTCTCTTTTAGGTCTGTTATCAGATCCTTGAAAAGAAAAAGAAAGTGCATACACAGGATTAACTCTATAGTCACACTTTACTAGGGCAACTTAAAAAAAAATTATTAGTGGTTTTCTCTGTAAATGATTAAGGATGAACTGTCCAAGATGAATTCTGGCTAAGATTAAGTAAAAAAAAATCCTTTTAAATAGTACATATTTGTTTTACTAGTATGAGCAAGATGAGAATAGGTGCACAAGCCTATTCTCATAGGCTCAAGTAGGCCACAATGGATTGTTGGTTTTCAGTTCATTAGAACAGAGAAGAAAATGCAGATTTTCTGCATAATAAGTGCAACTATTACTTAAAGTCTTGGAAAACTGAATATCACAGCAGAGCACGTGCAGCTTCCCTTAACATATTCCCTGTGCGAATAGGGAGAGGTAAGCACCTTTGGAAGATCAAGCTCATAAAACACAGGTGGTTTCTTTTGGTTTTTTTCAGTGTTACCATGTGAATAATTTAAGAAAAATCATCTGTATTGCTCCTACATAAAAATATCAGCTTTGGATAGCTGGAAGGTTATGTGCTTCAATTCAGTTATATTTTACATTCAAGCTGAATTCACTATTTTTGATGGATGCTGGATTAATAACATGGAACTTCCTTTTTTCCTCCTCATATTTCTCTGTTCTTTCTTGCCAGATAGCTGAGCAATGGATCAGAGTTTCCTCCCCAGTCTCCCTATTCCTAGTAGCATCCTTCAAAACACTGCAAATGCCAAAAGCTTGTTAACTTACTACTAGTTACTGTTTTTGATTGAGGACACTTGTGCAGTCTTTTTTAAAATATTTTGTGTGCAGCACTAGACACCTGTAAGATGTTCTAGTCTGTCTGAATTGAAAGGCATGCCAGAAACAGTTCCCATTATATAAACTAGTATGTTTCCAGAGCTGTATCTTTTTCAGGCTTATACTTTCATTTTAATACATTTCTGAATATAATTAATTTAATAGCTAGAGTAGCAATGAAGGAAGACATATGCATATTAAAAATTAAGTTTATGATGAAGAAACATACACAGTCTTCAGTGAATGCACTTTAGATTCATTTGACAGCCACTAAATCACACATGGAGTAGAAATTAATTCATTAAGGCGTTTTATTTCTGACAACATGCCTGTGGGAAAATGGATTAATAATACAAATGGATACTACTTAAAAATTACTTCTGCAATCAGAACTGAAAGAAGTATTGGCAATAAGGAAAGATAACTCTAAGTTGTCATTATTTTAATTTCCTAATCATCTTTGCTGTAAGAAATCCTTGGAGGCTAATTGTAAGAAGGAATCTTAAAACTCCTCTGTATGTCTGAATCATGCAGCTAGTTCAGGTCTCTTTTTAATTTTTTAAATATTTCTCTCCTGCTAGTGTGTTTCAATTTACATTTGTCTAATGAATGGGCATAGTGGCTACCATATTGAGCAGAGTGAAGTGAAATAAAGAGGGAAAAGGATTGGACTGAGAAGGTTAAAACTGCTGTTGCCTTGCCATGTCTCTTCTCTGTCTTGTGAAGTTTACCACTCATAAACTGGGACTGCCAAATGGTGCATTTGTTCAATGCAATATAACCAGTGGCACAAATTGCAGCTAGGGAAGTGTGATGTGTGCTAAATTATCTTTCAAAGCACAAACTGGAACAATTCAATGCAAGATACGTCACATTCTTGGTGGGGTTTTTTTAGAAACTGTCAAGAGTATCATGATGAATCTTGCACTGTAAAGTGTACCCAGTACTTAATGAATTCATTTGAATTAAAATTGTGGGTGTATTGGAGTATGTTCCATGATTTTTAGAGTATTCTGTAGCCCATTGCTAGAATATGAAAAGTTTTCTTGCCTTTCCCTTCAATTATTATTCATAGATTTAGAGACTGAGATTCTTAAAAAGGACATCTGAGGTTTTCTTTGGCTTTTTGCTTTCTTCTAGGTCTTTAGGTCTGTGTCAAGCAGACACTAGCCTACAAGGAATTTTCCAGTGAGCCCTTAGTTTTACATGCTTCAGGAAATGAAGAAAACTGGATTTTGTTCTAAGTGTTTGTCTGCCTTCTTTCAGGGGAAGGGCATGTCTAGTCAACTTAATCAAATAGTATCTAGTTTTACACTGTACTTTTCATGACTTTCACAGGAATTTTGCAGGGGGTCTTACTATTATTTTTGTCCTTATATAGCTGTAGTAACCAAGGAAAATGCAGGCACTACATCTTTCCCAGAGTTAGTTGGTTAGCAACAGTAGATCTGGAAATAGAATGAGGATATCTATCTCTGTGTGTGTTTAAAAACTCAGATAACAAAAATTCCATTGTTATAAACAGTAAGTATAGATAAAATACAGTTTTTTTAAAAATAACTTTTTATGTCTTAAAAGTTTTTAAACACCTTTCAAAGATTATAACTTTAGCATTAAGCAGCTCAGATGACTATTGTGCTTAGTGTACAGATGGGACTATATGGAATGAGGTGTGAGAATGTCAGTGCTTGAGATGTGAACATTAATCAGTATGTGAGTATGATAAAAAGCCTATAACTCTTTGTATGGTGTTTTTCTTTGGTTACAATACTATTTTATTATTTATTCCAAAAACTTGAAAAATATATTAGGAAATCCCCCAAAATCACATAAAGGAAGAAATAAGTCTGTTCAGATATTTTATGCTGGTCAATAGAGAAGAATGGCCTGTAGAAGAAGGAACTTTTTTCTGTCCTTTTCTAACTCTATGTGTGGCAGACAACACTTCTGCTGTAGAGATGACTGTGTGATACCATCAGAGGTATCAATAGCCAATGAGCAAAGTTGTGTGCCAACCTGTTGTGCCAGCCAGCTGTCTGAGAGGCTTGTGGTTCCAGTGAGTGACCTGAGAGAAGGGCTGACAGCTGCACAGGAGACAGGAGAGAAAGAAATAATCCAAGTACAAAGTGTTTCTGTCGTACCCTGCCGTACATGTCTCTGTACGCCTCGGCAATCATGAGCCGCTGGGAGTTGCAACGCTGAGTTAGGATTTCAATCAACACATCTTTTTCACCACCTGAAAAGGAAATGACACAGACTCTAAATTAACAAACCAGTGTTAATCACATTTGTGATTGTTTGTGTTTTGTTTAAAAACATTATACTATTTTTTTAAAAAATTCATCAAGAGACTAATATCCCACTAATATTTACCAACATCAGTTATATTTACTGTGCTTGTGTATCTTGCACTTGTTGGTGTAATACCAACAGAAGGTGAAGCAGTCTGTTATTACCAGGTGCATCATCACCTCTCACAAGCTCAATGGATTTGACAGCATCAATAAAACAGGGGCTTTCATAAATTCAGAACTAGGCCCAGTAGCAGGATTTGTGGCTGAGCTTTGGGAGTCAAACTGTAGTGTTCTGTTGGCATTGATTAAATTGTCATTTAAGAGTTAGGGATCTGTTTTATGGGGTTGATAAATTTCTGTTAGACCATTTGCTGAAAAACTCAAAGTTATAATTTCAGAGGAATTGTATGAAGTTCTAAAATATAATATTTTACTCCATTTCCAAAGGGCATTTTATTAAAGGTTACCCACGATGGTTTGCTTGATAGGTAGAACTTACTAGTAAACTTCTATAATGAATCAGTATTATTGCTTAAAAAAATATTATTAGCATATTCAGAAAATTATTTTGGAGTTTTAAAATTGTTTTTGCATCCTAAGGGTTGGGATACTGTACATAACTTTTTTTATGCTTTTCAGAAAATAGTTATCACTAGGAATCTTTACAGCTTACATAGACTCTATAGTAAAAACTAAGAAGGATCCAGATATAGGAAATATTATAACACAGAAATACAATATATGTATTTTTTTACTTCTGTAGTACCGCTGGTATCAATGGGACAGCAGAGGTGACTGAATATCCTCAAATGAATGAATGCCATGTGCAGGATTAAGGGTCAGTGTCAGTGCCTGTAAAGGATATGGTGACTTTGCCTTCTCTGAAGATGAACTGTTTGTTTTGTCAACTGTCCTTTAAATTACAACTTTGTTCCATATACTTTGATGGGAAGGTTAAAATTAAGGTTGATGTACTTGTACTTAGAGTAGTAAATGAAGAATAGAATCTCTATATTTTTGTGTTAGCAACATTGCCTTAAAAGTACTCTTTGAAATGTAGGGAGATGTTTAAAACTTTCCATCTGTAGCCAATTTGGTCATAAAGATACTTCACATTCCCCTTGATGAATAATGCTTATTGTGGTTCATTTGACATTAAATCAGAGTCTTCATATTTTCATTAAAGAAATTGAAAACAGCATGCAAGATTTGGTGCTGTACAATCTTGTGAAAAGCCCAAGGGATATAAAAGCTCTAATACAGAAAACAGTTTTAAAGTGCGGAAAACATTTCAGATAAAAAAAACTAGATCAATATTTTGACCCTCAGCAATACCAATGAGGTTCAATAGAAAAATAATAAAAAAATCTAGACTAGGAAAAATGCTTTTGTGAACAAAAGGTTTTTGGAACAAACACTGAAAGCAAAAATTGCAAAGATAATGAATTGTTTAAAGTTTCTAATCCATTTGTTTTTATTTCTTATGGCTGATTAAGAGACTTAACAGACCTTGGTAGCACTTAATTGTGGAAGTTGCAACAACTAAAGTATTTTCATTTCTTGGCCCTCACTCTAGTGATGCAACACAGAATTGTTTTTCTTGTTTTCTCATTGAAGTATTCATTACTGTAAGTATTGGTATGGATTTTAGATTAATCTTCATCAACTCTTAGTTCCTGTAAATGCAAATGATTTATTTGGACATCATCAGTGGGTTTTATTGTGATTCCTTGAAGAATCTGCAGATAGGTGGTGACAATTTTGTGAGTTTATATTTTGCCTAATGCTTTATGAGAGCTTTCTGAAAAAAGGGAAATTGGTGTTAGAATCAGTCCAGATACTCACTAATTCCCTGTAGGGCTCCTCCTAGCAACTGGGCATCCATTATAGGGTTAAAATTTGGAGCAGGAAGAATCGTTCCTTGTGTCTACAAAAGGAAAAAGCAGACTTTAATTGAGGTGTTTAACATTTTTAACATGATATACTTAATTCTGTTGCAAACCAAATATCATAACTTTAAATTTTCTTTGCTTCATGGGGAGCAGGATGTGTAGTTCTTGATTTATGATACAGAACTTAAACTTGCAGTTGACCACAGGAAGACAGACTGTACTGGGGGAGGTTGCCCCTAGCACGAGTTAGGCCTGAATAGGAAAAAAATGGGGAGGATATACATTAAAGTGTAAATCCCTTTGCCAACCTTTTAAAAAATATTATTTTATATTTCAAAGTTAATCCATGGTATCCCTGACAATCTTCAGTATTTATTCCTCATGGTATTTCTAATTTAAAAGGACTAATGAGAAAATGATGAATGAGATCCATAGGTTGCTTACAAACCTGATGATTTATTAAAGCAGTGATGTTACTGCCTAGTGTGAGATAGTTTTGAGATTGCCATGTAGAAGTCAATGCAATTTTTCTAGTTGCTTTATAACTGATTAAATTATTGTCAGCTCAGTCTCAGTGATACTTTATTTCATGTACTTTTTCTTATTCTTTCTAAGAAATTTGTGAATAATAAAAATAACTAAATTTAATAGAATCACAGACCAATACAAACAGAAGAAAATAACTGAGGTTGGAAGATACTTAGCTTTGTCTCCTGGTTAACCTCTTTAGTTTACTTGAGAATTCTATCTGCTTTACCTGATGTACCAAACATAAAGGTTCTCTTTTATGATGATTCCTGGACTCAGTCAGTACATCCATTTAAAATGACACCAGTAACTTTATATTGACATTTCAAAGAAAAATGGGATCTATATTATAAGTATGAATGGGGTATTGTTACAAATACTTCCTAGAATCAGGGCTTACATGGATTATGCAAGCTAATTTGTTTGCTTGCTTTACATACACCTGAAAGTCTTTTGAGCATTGTGCCTTCACACATGATGACATACACACAAGTTTGGTGCATGGCCACCAATCACTCTTGCCTGACTTGAAATCTAAGCAGAGGAATTAAAAAGCACCAAACAAGAATTGTGTATTTTAGCTGAGAAGGAAGACACCATTTTTTGATACATTCGATCATTGCTTTGAACCCACCAAGCAAAGGTAGGAACAGGGTAGGGTAAGGTAAGGTTTGACTACTAATTAACAAAAAGATATGTAATTTGTAACCAGTGAATGCTATGCCTCAGTTTGTTGAAATGTATTAACTCTGTAAAGTTCTGATGATCAGGCAGTGGTCTTTTTTGGGTCACCGTATAGCTCATTGCCTTGTGCAAACTGGAATTAAAAATTAGAAACACTTCACCTCACTGTGTGAATTGATGCTTGTGCACCAGGTAGTGAGCCTGCATCTGGGACAGCAGCACTTCTGCCCTGTGGCAACAAGATGCTACACAGCAGGTAAGAAGGAAAACCTTGCTTCTAAAGTAATGCAAAAATTCAGGAGGTTTCTTTTTTTGAGCAAATGACCACTCTAATGCTCTTTGGTGTAGTTATCTGGGGAGAAGAAAAGGTGGTATAGTTTAAAGTTGTTGAGCAAGACTTAAAATAATCTCCTGTACTGGGACATAAACTTGAACATTGGGGCAGGCTTTTGTTTTGCAAAGATTTGTTAGAATCTTGTCATACTTCAGAAGCATCTGTGCTGACAATGTTTTTTGCTCAAAATAACTCAAGAAGCTGAGGAAATATATCAGAACAATGTTATAGTAGGAAAGCTGGGGTTCTGCTTTGAGAACCTAGGGCCCAAGGTGTAAAATCATGTTTCCTCAAAAATTATGCAGTCTTGCCCTGCCTAAATGTGCCTAGGAAATGTCTAGCTAGAAGCAATGTTCATCACTGCACAAACTGAGGGAGAAGAGCAGTAGAGGCATTTGGTAACTGAATGAAATTCCAACAGATTGGATTTTGATCAGGTAACAGGCAGAGAATTTCTACTGCCCTGTTTTAAAGCAGGGCATTTTTTAGGATTGATTAAACACCTGACTGTAGTTACATGTACTGCTATCTCTACAGAAATTTGAAATTTGCATTGTGGTTGTCTTGGTGATGTCAGAAGAAGTTTATGTTCACTGAATATCACTTCTCTAAATACAATGCTCTCCAACCCATCCACACAAGTAAAACAAATTGTGACAAAGTAACAGAAATCTTTTTGTAAGTTGAGAAGAGCAGGGACATTTTTTGCACTGCTTTATATTCTTATTATGAAAGCTCTATCCTAATTTCACAGATAGCTCAATAAAAGTATTTTTATTGATTTCAGGGAGCTTTTAGTTCCTACCCTTAATGAGTAAAGACTGGGGTAGGTGGCCTACCAACTCTATTCAATCTAAAAATTCTATAATTTTTTTTTCAAATAAAGAAATTAACAGGAATTTCTCCAATAAGCACTTTAAAATAAGTAAACATTATGAAACACCCATTAGTCTCAGTAATGTGGGATTGAGTGATAAAGAAACTTGCATTATGCCCTGGGTGTTGACTTGTTCTGTGAACACTGCAGATAAAAATGACTGGGGTTTTTTTCCTGTTTCTTTTGTCTCTGTTTCTCTGCGCACTTGAAGTTCATTTCCTCTCCTTGTTCCATCTAGGAACAAGCCATGGGGCCCTTTTCTGAGACAGCCACTGGCTAAGTAAAATATGGTTTGTCTCATGGCTGAGTCCAAAGTCTGGATGTATTATTTGGATAATGCTAGGCCAATGGAATAAATGACTATCGAGTTTCAACTGGTGTATTTTTTTAAACTGGTAATAGAATTTAGTTCCCTCACCTCCACTGAACAGTGTTTCCACAAATCTTCAGAAGAGATTGCATTCCTCTACCAATATGATTCAAATTCATTATAAAGTTCAAAGTTACAGCTAGGAACAGGTGGATTGACAAATATACACAAATAGAGCCAAATTTTCTGAAGAAAATGGGGGAAATGTCTGGTATAGTCACTGAAAGGATGTGAAGAATTGTACAATTTCATTTTGATATCTGGATTCTAGCATCCCTCAGAACATATTCATCATTTTGCTGGAGCTCTCATTGCAAGATTAGGATTCAGCATGACTTTTCTGCTTTACAAAGAATATGTCTTCAAAAAGCATCAGAGGAAAGTAATTTCCGAGAGCAATTTAGCCTTTTTGTGGGTTAGTTTAGACAAACTGCTGCATGTGAACATGGAAAAATGGTTTTCATGCTGTCTTTCCTCTGCAGCATCCTAGTGAAGGGGATATCTGTTTTTCAGAAGGAAAAAATCAAAAATATTTTGCTTTTTTTCTCACAAAGTGTCGAAGCATTTAAATATAAGGCAAGTAAATATCCAGAGGTGATTCAGTGGTTTTTTTTACATTAAGATATTTAATCCTCTCTGATCTCAGGATACCCTCATGTTCACAACCACAGATCTGTCTCCACAGAGGTGGCCCAGGTGGNTGTGTGTGTGTGTGTGTGTGTGTGTGTCTGTGTGTGTGTCTGTGTCTGTGTCTGTGTCTGTGTTTGCACATGTTCTTTTAACTCTTCTGTAAGAAACTGATACCAAAATAAGCTGAGCAGACAGAATAGATTTGTGTGGTGTTGGTGGAATCAAAACAACGGACAAGATTGGAAAGGGACAGAAAAATTTATAATGATTCTGGAAAATGATACTTGGAATTTACCTTCCTTCTGTGTAAAAACAAGAATGTAACAGCTTTTTCTGACCAAAGTCATAAGCAGTTCAACAAAAGTATCAGTAAAAGGTGAGGCTGTTTTTATCAAATTATGATGTGTAAACTTCAGGCAATTCAATCTTGTGATGAAAAAGCATTCTGAAGTATGAACAACCTTCTAATAATATTTTTTCAATAAGTCATTCTGCTGATAACAAACAATTGAAGTCAGACTCCTTCGTCTGAATATTTCCCATAGGGAATGTCTACTAAAATAAAATGTTTTCTTTATTAGCTAACCACATGCTATGAGCATGTTATGAGCTAGCCATACCTTTTCAAAGATATCATTTGAGTGCAACTTTATTAAATAAAATTTCATGAGTATTTTGGTCTGTTGTGAGTTTATTGTATGTGTTTCATTTAATTTCAATAATATATGATACAGTAGTGGAAGGGATACTTCTAGACATAGAAAATTCATTCTCCAAAGCCTTCCATCTCTCTCTGTGTATATATTTCAGAGAGTTCATAGATGTCATCTTGTCTAATTTCTGGTAGTTTTACCTGTGGTATTTACTATGGGGTATTTTTTGTACGTAATCTCTGATAATGATGATGCCTTGAATTGCTGAATCTGGCAGGGCTGCTGCTGTTAACAGTTTGTATATCTCTTTCTTGATCCTGAAGGACCCCATCCTGTCTGATTGTTCACAGATAATTATGACTTTACTGATAAGAGTAGCATAAAATATAAAGAAGATCATCTTAAAGAACAAAGCACATTTTGAAAGTAATACTTCTGATTTTTTTTTTTCATTTTTCTTATGCTTCTGAATTAATGGTATAGTCAATGTTCTGGAATTCCTTGAAAAATATCTCTAAGTCCAAAGTGTACTTCTAGGACTTTTTCTCAATCTAGACTAGTGTTTAAGAAGAGTAGAGAAGAAATCAATGCTGCAGTCTCACCACTCAGTCCTGTATAAGCCCTGTTTTCTTGACTGAGATTTGCTAGAGTGATTTTTCTGGTGTTTTGTTGCTGAGTCTCTTCAGAGAAAACTGCCAGTGCTCCATGACCAACTTGCTCTGGAAATACCAGCAGCATTCAGGGGAAGATGTTTACATGCAGCTCTGCCTTACATATCCCCATTCTATCTGGATGTCTCAGTAGGGAAGTCTCTTCCTAGGATACAGTGATCTAGTTCATAAAAATACCTAATTTCTCTCCATTTCCATTCCATAACATATGGAAATTGGAATATATAGTAAAAATTTACTTAGCCTGAGAATTCATCCCAATACTTTTCAGAGAGAGCCTGTAATCAGGTTTTCCTGTCTTTTCTGGGGCTGATATGCTCCCCATTGTCTACAGTTGCTTCTCTACTCTCATTTCTGTGATGATGGAAAAAAAGGGTTTATCAGTGTGCATTTTTATGTTTAGAAGAAGAGGAAATAAATAGTTTGCATTAAAACCATTTATTCTGGGGTATTTTGATGTAATTCAGTGTATCAGAATTAGAAACTTGTGTCCCCTCTGCTCAAGTAGTTCATTAAGCTATTATGTAGTAGTTACATTATATTAAACTTCATACCATTGCAAACGTCTTCCACAGTTAAAATTTGTCTCATCTATTAGATTTGCTTTATAATGCTATCAAAATACTGTATTATTATTGCAAATATAATAATTGCCAATTGTAATGACTTTAAAGAATTTCTTCTGTAATTTATTTTATAAGGTACTAACATTAATATCCAAAAACATATTATGTGCAGATGCAGTGTCAATTATTTAAATATAATTGGTTGCAATAAATCAGTAGAAGAAAAGAAACTGTGTTTCTTATCTTCTCCAACAGAAACAGATCTACTACCTTTTATAAGGTTTCTGTCATCCTTAAATTATCAGGAATAGTTTACAAGATCACTATAACTAAAAGAGAAAAAAAAAAAGAAACTAAGAAGAAAATCTCCTTTAAGTTCTTAACTGTCTAGTAAAGAATGCAAGATCCCAAATTGCAGAAAACCAAACAAATTACTAATCCTGATTCAATAGCAATCACTTTAGAAAAGCAAATACATGCAATATAATTTTATCAGAAGAAATACTTTACTGGAAAGATTGAAATAAGTAGTCAATTATACTTTATATTAAAATAAGAAAGGGAAAAATATTTATTGTTTAGAAGATTCCATATTGATTTTTTTGTTGGGAATGTACATGTAAAAAGCCTTTGAAAGGAACAAATAATTTTTAATATCAATAATAATTGAAAGAAAATCCTTAGAGAACATGATGATCAGCAGGCCAGGTACAGAGAGAAATTTCATATTTTGTTATCATGAAATAGTAACTCCAGCAGTTTCCAGAATGAAGATTTAAAATTTCATTAAAACCTTTTTTTTTTTTTTCTCAAAAAAAATCAGCAATGAAGTCATTTTATATATTGTATAGCTTTTTGATAGGGAACAATCACTGATAACTCTTCCTGTGTTGTGGCTCTTGTAGAGGTAGCATTTTTTACTTTAAAATATTTTTCACTCTATGAACAAAACAAATTTTATAAATGATAAATCTATTTAGTTACTTTACGCAGCTACAGATGGTCTTGTCAAATTATAACCCCCCCAAAATAGTGCCAGAAATAGGTATCTTCTGAAAAATTCACATTTTTATCTTTAATACAGTTGGGTGATAGTATGTAATTTAACTTCTTGTTCAGCAGCTTAGTGCAAGCAGAGAAAACCCACCTAAAGGACCTCACAAGGAGGCTTGAGTTGTTTTTTCTTGAAAGGTCTAGAATTATGAGACAAGAACTAATAATACTTTATATTTCAGTCTTTGTTTCAGACACTTGATATCTATGTAAGTAACACCAGGATTAGACTCAGATCACAAGTAAATTATTTTCACCTAAGATTAATTTCTACCAGTGAAGGGAAATGGATACCAACATGTGACAACAACTCAAGAGGAAAGAAAAGTTTTGGAGGATTTCAGAGAACAAATAATTATACTCACATAATCTCCACAATACATTTTGATACGAGTCTTCAAGTTCTCTTGAGATGGAATAGTAGCTTTCCTAGACTAAAAGCTAGAGTAAATACAATTGTTTTGGTTAAACCTTGTTCTGTTTTGGAGATTTGTGAGAAGCCATCCAATCAAACTGATACCAAGAACATTAGGCTCCAAAGTAACAGTGAAGCAGAACCTTGGTACCTTGTGTCCTTGGGCTTTATAGATATACTGTGTGCTTAGCCATTAACCATGCATTGAATAAGTGTGATTATAGTGTAAGTAAACAGAGTCATTAGCTCAACACCCTCTGTTCTGCAGTGTTGATTTTAGGAATCAGAATTCAGCTAGTCACAGGATGAAACACTCACCTACCAAAAGTGCTTGTGTTAATGATTTACTTTTCAGATTGGATCTGCTCTAGTTCCTTTTTTTCATCCTTGTGCTGAAGTTGCTCAGTTCATCACTTGCTCTAATAACTGCTTTTAGCTGGCATGCAAGGAAGATGCTTTATAGTCCTTATATGTCACCCAGAGTAATCAGGTAGCCTTAGTGGAACTCTGTAAATGAGGATGTTTTAATGCAAGTTAGAACTTGCAAAATCCTGCAAGCAGCTGATCAAAAATCCTGTACTGTTGCTCTGTCCAAGGAGTTGTACAGAATCCTAACTATCCAACTGACAGTAAACTCACTTTTCATAGCTAATACCATATTTTTCTGCTTATGATAACTATTATTGTTATAAACCATTGATAAAACATGAAGTTTTCTCACACACACAAAAGGAATATAAAATAGAACATAAAAATAGAGGTTCAGAATCAGTCTGTGTATCCTCTCCTGCAACTTGAATGGAAGGCAAAGGCTACTGTTATCCTGATTGAGTCCATTTTAGAGAGGTAATGTTTTCCAGTAGTTGTGCAGTTACAGTAGCTCAGAATTAAATTACTCCAAATTTTCTTGGTTTTCTTAATCTATCTGTCAGGCTTTGGAGCACTTATTAAAACATGCATGGAGGTTTTTCTCTGGACTTGTATAAACACAGAAGTATTGATTTGAGTATAAGCTTTTTCATGTCAGCCCATGTTATGTGTAAAGGCTACAGGTGCAGCCTTAGAAACAGCTGGAAGATTTTCACAAAGAAACATGTAAAACATAGACTTCACAGTGGCATGCCTTTACTTTCTCTTTTTTCATTGGGGCTGTAGTAGGTATTTTACTTTATTGTAATTGTACCGAGTACATACTTTATCTCTGTATCTCATGTGCTCTTTGAGGGTGGCTGGGGATTGCAGTTCCACTGTACAGGTAAGAAAAATTATCCATAAAGAATCTGGTCTGGCTGGTTAGAGGTGCTGAAGATGGTACCTAGAGTAGGATTCAGTCTCCTGATAATACATATTTTAAAGCAGTGATAAGAATAAAAGAATATTTTGAGGCTATCTTTTTTACAGACTCTTAATTTTGTGTCTATTTTCTTGCTGTGATTAAAATTTAATACAGTTAATCTTCAGTACAACAGAAAACAGATTGAGTTTACAGGATTATGTTTTAGTCTGCATGTGCCCAAATCTTTAAGAACAATAGGGTGTAAATAAATAGTCAAAGCCTTTTGTTCTATGAAATAGTCATACCTGGCATATAATGTGATGAAAGCACTTAATTGATTATTGAACTAGATTCTGTTTTTAATGAAGCTTTCAGAGAAAAGCTGTGAGAGAGTCTAGAGAAAATGGGAGAAAGGTTTCGACCTCCTTATCCCTTTGAATGTCCTTTGGCTGTGCTTTCCTACCATCCCTCCCTCAAGGTGAGAGGCAGGGCTTACCAACAAGGAAATGAATAATATATTTGCCCATGTAATGCTCAGCAAAATGGATCTAGTGTTTAGAGTGAGCCACACCTTCACATTTTCTTCAACATTCAGTAGGTCAGAGGTGTGAGTTATTTCTAGGGTAGGACCTTATCCTGTTTTAGGGGAAAGCCAAAGAAGCTATGTTCCCAGGGTTTTTGGCAATCTCACTTTTGGGGGGAAAAAAAAAAAAAAAAAAGACTACTTGGAAATAGTGCAGAAGAGAGTAGCAATAATTACTTATGTGGAAAGACTGGAAACTTGGTTTTTTTAAACTAAAGAACAGTGAGACCTTAAAAGTTAGAGAAAATAAAAGAACTTGCAAGGGGAAGAGGGAAAAAAAAAGTCTTGGAGTTCACAATGAGCTGGAAAGATTAAGGCTTATTTTTCTGTTTCACCTCTATTTAATCTTTGCAATTCTCTCACAGTTACCAGGTGAGATTTTCATTACTGTTCTGGGGACTTGCTTGCTTTCCTTTCTCTTTTTCCTGTTTCTATTCTTAGTTAATTTTCTCCTCATTTTGTTACATGTTCTTCTTTTTTGGACAGGCTTAATTATTTTCTGTTGAAGCAAGTAGGGTCTGGTTCCTCTTCTTCAGGGCCTTACAACCAACGGAATTTTTCACATGTGGAAAAGGTTCTTCCTCAAACTTCCCCTGTCCTGCTCATTGACATGCTTAGGCTTAAACATTACAACTGACCTATTTCCATGTTGTTTTAATGGAAACCTTGAGTAAAAATAATGAAATATAATCCATTTTTTGGGGATCCATCTAAAAATGATTATGTATTTAAAATGAGAAGTAAATATTATTAAATATGAAATTATTCTATTTGTTTTCCCTGAAAATTAACTTCCAGTGTATCAGTTACATATAAATTAAAAACAAAATTCACATTATTGGTATAATAATCTTCAGGTATTGCTCTGGAGTAGTCAAATAATTGAAATGTTTGTTCAGTATTACTGCAGCTGCAAGCAGTAAAATATGGGACTTAGTGCTGCTGAGCATGTCGTTTCTGTGGTGGAAAGAAAATCTGAATATAACTGGAGCTGGTGTAATTTCTAGCTCTCACCAGAGCACAGAATGAGTGAGCACAGTACAGAGGTCAAGAAGAATGAGTGGAAAGGTAATCTCTAACTCTAGTGTAACTAGAAGTGTAGTAACAGCTTTGGGCATCTGAAAAATGTCTCTGGGAGCTTGTGTAGAATGTGTGGAGCATGTTTCTCACCATGATTACATGAAGTGTTTGATGTCAAATACCTTAATGCAGTGAATCCCTGTAGGATCTATGACTCAAATTTTAACTTTTGCAACTCCCAAGTCTTGATTTATATTACTGAAAGAACTTGGACACTTACCTACCTGTCAATTCCCCTTAGGGTTGGTTGCAAGGGCCATGTTCTGCCTTCTTTCTGAGAAGAGCTCTAAGCACGATATGTGTACACAAGAGGCAGTTTGAGATCCTTTCAGGAAAGGAAATGAAGTCTTGCAATTTCAGTTTGGTAAGCTTTGGTCCATATCCCTGCACTTCATGGCATCCCATGCCTTTTGATGGTTTTCCCTTTGGTGAAGATTTTTTTTTCTTTTTTTCAGTATCCATGCCATTTCATTCATATCTTCCCCTCGATGTTCTGTGTTCATGTTTGGTTTTTTTCCCCTGATTTTGCAACATCTGTGAGGTTACTTTTGGCATGTTTTGGTCCTTTTCACTGCACCTCATTTCATCCTGGTCCATTTCCTTGTAGTCACTAAATTGCCAAATTTTCTTTTTTTAAAAAAATTTGATTTAATTTGATCATATCTCCTTTCCAGAGTATTTGTAAGGCTTTCTTTTCTGTTTTCAAGATTTCATTTCCTTTCATGAAAGGAACTGTGAGGGCTGTGGTGCTGTTATGCTGTGCTTTGGGAAGGTGGTGGCCAGTCCCCATTTGGGATATATCCTTTGACAGAATGAGGGGTTATGAGGGGATACCAACTATTGAAGAAGAGAAAAGGGTTTGAATGAGACAGTGGGTAATGAGAGGTAGGAGTGGGTGTAGCTTTATAGGAACAGCAGAAGCACAGTGACTTTGTGACTGTAAAGTTCTGGTTTCATTATGGTGTCAATATAATTTCGAATTGTAGTTTCCGGGTTTGTGGTTTCCGGGTTTGCGGTTTCGATGTTTTTGACTGTCTGGAATTAAATATATTCACCAAATATAAATATAAATATATTCACCATAGAAAGGAAATTTTATGAACTAATGTCTTAGTTCATAACATTTGTATGAACTAAGACAGATTTCTGTTGACATAGAAAAATTGGCTGTAGACCAGCACTATATGAGCTATTTCTTTAGCCACTTTTTTTAATGAAGGTTAGCTGTTCATAGGTTAGTTGGGCAGGAGAATAAGGATTTTTTTGTGGAGAGAATTATTTTTACCTGAGACAAATGTAAAATTATAGAATATACAGAATATATCTATGATATATTCAGGAAGTTACATAGTGAGTTAGTGGAAATGCGGGTGAGTGGAAATGAGTCTTCCTAGGAGTTTTTTCTTATGCTTAAGCAGAATTGTTCTGAATACTATTTAAAACAGTCTCTTGGATGTTTATCACAGTGTTCAAAAATGCCTTGTTTTATTAAATTTACAGAATTAACTTTTGCTAGAGAATCATAGCAGAAGAATAAAGGCATTCCTTTGAGAAAAGATACACAAAAAAAAAAAGCTAATTCAATAAACTGCAAAATTATCCCAGCAGCGAGGTTCCCAAAGCTGGTGTCTAAAATATTACTGCAAAATGAAAAGGAAACAGATACCAAATTTCTTCAATACTAATTTGTGTAGATGGCAGCAGTGTTTCATAGTGTACTTCATACAATGGTATTCCAGTTTAGATTTAATATGATTTTATGAAAATACAAGGATGAACTTTTAGTTCTGATTAACTGAGTAATTTATTACTAGCTTTATTAATTTCATGGCATATGAATTGTAGACATGTTACTTATCCAATAACAGTTTCAAAAATAAATCAGATAATTATACATAAATAATTTACTGAAAGCACTTGAAGGATCTGATGTTTTTATGAAGAGCATTTAAGAATTACTTTAGATGTACAATGAAGTGCTCACTGTGCTCCCATAGATAGCAGATTACTTTTTAAATGAAACGTATACAAATAAAATATAGTATTGTGAATTTGGACAATTTGTTAAGCCCAGATATGTTTGGAAGATGTTGCTGTAACTTTCTACATTAGTCCTGATTTAAATGTTGTTAAGTCTTACGTGTTGGGAGTTATGCCAAAATCAGGGTATACAATGAATTAGTGATTATAGACCACTGATTTACAGGGACACTTGTAGAAATCATCATGAATGTATGATTGCTTGTATATATCAGAAGTCATCATGAATATATGATTGCTGTCAAATTAAAGCGCTGTTTCCATTATGCAAGCACTTGATCTTGCAGATGATGGAACATTTCTCTCCTGCATGTTTGTACTGACAATGGATTTTGCTCCTCTCCCATGCAAGCTCAGAAGAAGCAAAGGGGCTGTGGTGTGTATGTGGGGTGACTATGATTTAGCTGGAGAGCGTAGCTTGTTTGTGAGCTTTTGTTTCTTGCAAGGGACTCTTCTGTTGTAATGACATGCTTAAATCCATTAGCATGTCTCTCACCATACAGACTGAGAAATACAATTAGCAAGTTGTTTACAGCAGAACTGCAACTGCTGTGACTAAAGTCTTATTGATAGCGTGAATGAACTTCTGAGAATTGTTTTCCAAAGATTAGTTTAATAAAGCTTTGATGTGATGCTGTAACTTAGCCTTGATTAGTTCAATGTAAAGCTTGATATTATTTTTTCACTATCTAATTGCTTCACATAAAAATGACATGATATTTTGCCTACTTTATTCTAGATAGTTAAGCCTGTTCTTACCATTTTTAATCCTAGCTGTTCTATTAGCCTTGGAGACTGGAAGCTGCTTGATGCTAAACACTGTTGAAGTTTCATTTATTTGGATGCTTGAAACTGAAGGAAGGAATAATAATAACTTCCACACTTAAGCTAGAACAATTTTCTGCTAGGAAGTGAAGTCAAAAGGATGCAAGTGAAATGTAGTGCATACAGGAGAAGAATGAGTAAAATTAATGCTGTGAGTTTAATAGCCCAGTGCCAGTCATCTGTTTTTAAATTCTTTGTCAATGCTGATCATCATAACTCATGTATAAACAGGAGCTGATTTTATCTGGCTCGTGCATTTTGTGAGTGTGTTCTCCTTGTTGCCCTAGTAACTGGAGTAAGGTTGGCACTAGCATATGCACTTTCATCTGAAAAATATAATTATTTGTGTCTACCATGCCTAAGGAAGAAAGCTTAGAGACATAGCCTGTAACATAAGCCAAACTTTTTGAAGTTGGGCATGAAAAGAAAGAATCATCTTAAATCGCTCCCCAATGTTGAGAACATGGCTATTTTCTGTGATAATTTGAAGTTATGATTTCTATAGTTTGGCCATAATTTTCAATGTTGCGAGAAAGACAAAAAAGCCCCCAAGGGGACTTTGGGATACTTGGTTTATGTTCTTAGATAGGCAACCAATGGGCAGAGGCTCCACAGGGACATTAACTGCCCTGTCTGTCTCCATCTTCCCTCCATAAGTAGGTATAACATTGCCTTTTATAAAATTCCTTAGATGCTGTTCATGAAGAGCATTAAGTAAGAGCTGGTACATGTGTCTTTATCTTGTATGCAATACATTATTCTGTGAGTATAAATAACTTAAAAAGTCAGAGGCAGGAAACACATTAGGCTGAAAACAGTATAAGCTTGATTTCCAATATCTCCATGGCAAAGAAGGTATGAGTACCCTTTATTTTATTATTCAGAGGCAAATGGAGGCTTCACTTATGATTGGTGTGATCTCTGTATTGAAAGATCACATTAGTTTTTGCACACTGTCAAAGGCAAAGGCCTCCAGACTGCAGAATTTATGTACACCCTAACACAATTTTCATTGTCCTCTGTATGTAGAATCTTATATTTAAGCCTGAGGAATTCTGTACACTGCTGTACAGAATTTTTATCTTTTAGAAACTTGCACAGCTTGGATTACACTTCCTTCTTGTTCTTTCAAAGCCATTACATTTTTGTCAAAACAAGTTATATGTTCCTGCAGCATTTAGGCCCTCTGATAACCATCTCTTTACAATGAGTAGCTATTACTGCATGATGCTGGGAAACCTATTTGCCAGGTATATTTTATCAGGTATATCCTTTACACTTGACATCTTTTAAGGGTTTAAAAAAATACACAAATCCTTTTGTTTATCAATAAGAAACAGTAACAGTGTCTTTGCGTTTTCTTGATGTTGTGCAAAATCTCTAATAAAAAGGTAATTAGAGTAACTTCAGTGACATTTAGTCCAAATTCTGCAAAATCTGTCATCAAAACTGTAGTCAGTGAATCTTTTTCTCTATTTCGCTTTTTTCCCCCTCTTTTCTATTGTGTGCTGCTTCCAAATGTTGTACAGATGACTCATAGAAACATTTCAGCCTTGAATATTATAGTTTATGTTTTTGATTCAATATCCATGATCTGATATTTTCCTCATCACTGACTGATTGACTGAAAATTTCACAGAAGTGACTATAATTGGAATACAGCCTTGTGTTTACACTCCTGATAGCTGTTTATCTTTGAACCTCAATTGACCAAAATTTTGATTGCAAGTGTTTCCGTGTTTCTCTGGCTCTTGTACAAGAGTCACAGGTTAGCTTTTCTCGGCAAAGCACAAAATCCAGGCATGACACAAAGACATGATTTCACATCCTTCAAAAATACTCTTGCTTTTCAGCATACAGTGGGATTAGTAATTCCAGTTGATGATGATGATACAAGTTATGAGAAGACTGTGAGCCTCTGCAGCTTTGTGCTGGTGGCTAAGGCTGGAGGTGTATGTAGCAAATGTGGGCACAGGAGTTACTGGCCAAATGAATCTGCTGACATAGTACCAGGCAAAAGCAGAAACATTCAGTTGATACAAGTACTGTTAGATTTTAAAGAAAAACCAAGCTAATACTCATCTGGGTTTAGGCTGTTCCTCTAACATGAGAACAAAGAATGAAACTTTGAGCTCTGTGAGGACTTTCACTAAGTAATAGTACTGTTGGGGTGAATGCCTTAGCCACTTTCCCAGGTGCCCTGGCATAATAAGTGTGAGGATCTACAAGCAGAACTGAGCAATAATGATGGTTAACAAAGACAATATTTCATTTAGTTTGGATGTGTCAAAGTTTCCCTATGCCCTGCTTCAAAACTGCCTCTATAACAGATCAGTTGTGGTCAAAGGAGACTCCCTTCTGAAGGGCACAGAAGGCCCTATATGAAGACAGGCAAGTTGCTGGCTCCCTGTGCCCAGGATAAAGATGTGAATAGCCTTCAGATTATTATCCATAAGAACAAGAATAAGTCTGAGGGAATTAAGAGAGACTTGAGGGCCTTGGGACAAGTGGTTAGGGGATCAGGAGAATAAGCAGTGCTCTCCTATCTCCTTCCAGGTGCAGTGAAGGATGGAGAAAACAGGAAGAATCAGCAGATCAATACCTAGCTCTGAGCTTGTTGTCACAGGCAGAATTTTGGGGCTTTTTATCATGGGTCAGTTTATGCAACACCAAGCCTGAAGGTGACAGGTGGGGTACCACTAGCTTAGGAGTTAGCAGAGCTCATTGGAAGAGCTTTAAAAGAGATTTGAGGGAGGAAAAGGATAAAACAAGGCTCACTAGAGAGGTGTATGTGGGCAGCATGCCAAAGTCTTTGGGACAGTGTGCTAGTGAGGTCCTTGGGTTTGCTGTCTCAGAGGATGGAGATCAATGAGGCAGCAAAGGCACAAGGAACCAGAGAACTGCAGGCCTGTCCCAGTTGGTGCTGGGGAAGGTCATGGAGCAGATAATTTTGAGTGACATCATGCAGTGCATACATGGCAAACAGGAGACCAGGCCCAGCTGGCATGTGTTTATGAAAGGCAGGTCCTGCTTGACCACTTTCTGTGTCAGGGTGACTCACTTAGTGGATGAGGGAAAGGCTAGTAAGAGCCATTGACACACTTCCCACATCATTCTCCTGGAGAAACTGGCTGCTCATGGCTTGGCCATAAATTTGTGTAGGTGTGGTGCTTAGGGAAATGGTTTAGTGGAGTTGCCAGTTTGACTTGATGGCCTTCTCAAAGGTAAATGATTCTATGAGCCTATGATTCTCTGATTCTGTTATAACAGAAGAGGTAATATGGTTTTCAAAAGCATTTGGGAAGAAGATGCTGAACAATAAATGTGGCATGGACAATTAAAATTTGCTTCATACTTACATGGTAACTGACAAAGGCCTATCTAGTAGATGTAGGGCAGCACATTAGAAAGACAAAAGGCATTAAGTTTTGCATTGCTGAACAGCACTTCAGACATCATTTTGTATAATGATATTTCTGAATAGATTTAGATACTGCCTGGTGAATCCTATAAATTATTAATTTTGGCAAAAAAGGAACTTGAGGACATTGTGGACATTGATAATCCCAGGAGTAAAACACTTAAAAAATTATGTAGATCTTAATTAACAATTTACTGTTAGTCTTTACCAACCAACATAATGGATCTGATCTTCTTATGGCTTGTAATAGACCCATGGCTTCTTAGGGTTCCTCTTTCCTCAGAAAAAAAGAACTGAAGACATTAGGAATTCTATGGAAAAAGCCTCTGATTGAAACTCAGGTTTGCTCAAGTCCTTCTATCAGAGGATCCATTAATTTTCCTCTCAGGTGGAAAAATTGCTGACTCTTGTGCTGATTTTTTTTTTTTTAGGCTAAGATCCTTTCTCTTGATTTTTGCTTCTGAGTGGGTATTTGTTCTCAGCACATTCACGTTTCTAAGTGGCTCATCACAGAGTCACTTTTGTTTTCTTGTAATGAAGGCTAAAGGCAGGAGGTAGAGATAGCAATCCTGTTTCATAGTACTTCTGAAGCCAGGTCATGAAAGATAAAGTATCTGAGAAATCTTTTCTGTTTCAATAGTGATTCACAGGTTTTTCAAGAAATGAAGTTGGATGGGTATCTTTATTGTATTGGAATTTCGTAATTTAAAAAATAAGTTTAATCAAACACCACTCTAAGTGATCTATAGCCAGAGGTATAATTTGCACCAGCTTGCCTGGGGCCACTGAAGTGACTTCTGTCTGCCAGCACAGTTCTTATCTTGCCTTGGTGGGAGGAATAGTTGTGTTTGATAATGCATCTAGTTGTTAGTAAAGTAAGTATCCAGGACAGTAATGTAGCATTGGCTGGTGTTGCTGTTCTCTTGCTCTCCTCTGTTTTCTTGCTAGGGGAACATTTTGTCCCTTTTGGGTTTATACTTTTGGGCATCTTTAGCTGATGCATATACAACTCAAAAGTGAAAAGCAGTCTGAGTTAAGGTGAGGCAGCTGTGTTTAGTCAAAGGCAGGCCTTGACTTTGTTAGGCAGCTGACCACCAAGACTATAGGTGGTGAGGAGCTGACAGCAAGGATAGCAGAGGAAGGATTAGAGCACAGACCCTTGTATCCCCTGGGCCTGATCAGGGTGTGGGGTGCTGCAACAGCAATACAACTTCTCTAATGTTGTTTGAGAAGTACTGTATAGTCTATTATTAGATTACTGAGAAAAAAATATGTTATTAGTCAACCATTCTTTCACCATGAAAGAATGGTTTTATTTCATCCAATTCATGTGAAGATGAAAACATTTCTGCAATGAAAATGGTTGTGAAGCACACAATCACATTTCAGAATATATTTTGCAAACTTGTTTGTTTGCTTTATTTGTTTTTAATTGTTCTTTTTTTTTTTTTTTTTTTTTATGCAGCATTTTCCTCTTCAGGAGGATTACAATCTAAATGTACTATTGTATCACAAGGCTGGCATTACCTGTGAAATTCTCCCCACCCTCCCTGCTTCTGTTGCCAGAGTACTTTCTGCTGATCCTCCACTCACTTTACCTGGGAGTGTGTGCAAAAAAACAACAGATTAGTGAATCTTGCTGTTTCTTGGTCAATCTGTAGAACATGAGCTTTGCTTCCAGTCCTGTAAAGGATTTTCATTTTTGTTCCCCAGCAATGATTAGGCAATGGGAAATCACAGGACAATAGAAGTCTTCTGTCCAGCTGTTAGTTCTGCCCTTCATCATGAAATCTTCTTAATTAACTCTTTTGTTGTGTCTCAATTAGAACACATTTTTCAGCTTGCCTGGCTGCTTCTGTTACAACTCTCTGAAGATACAAGAGTAAAACTTCATAATCATCTTACTTGATTCTCTCATTCTTCTGTGATAAGACAAATATACCACCATGGATAGTTAAATAGGGAAAGATGGTGTTGACACCCATGTTCAGTTAGCTTCTCTGGAATCTTTTCTGAGGACTCTGTCATGGTAACAAATCCTCATTACTGGAAATTTAGCAATGGACTGTGTACCTTGTGCAGATCACTTGTAGCCAGGATCTTCCTACTCTCAGGGATCAGGACTGTGAACCCAGGAACTATTTTTAAGGAGATGAAGCCAGTTCCAGTTGAAGTTGCTCAGCCTGTTCCAGCTGAGGACAGGCACCATTCTCAGCACCCCAATTAGCAGTTGACAGTGTAGAGTCAGTGCTTTCTGGCACAGGAGGGATCATCTGCTGCTCTGTGAGCCTTCATGCAGGTCTGCTCTATCATTCCAGAATTGTTCAGCTGCTGCGAATTGCCCAGAAATGCAGTTCAAACCCAGCCCCCACCAGCATTATTTCATGAGTGTAGAAAGACCATGGCAATTTAGCATGGCACAACAGTAATTTTAAATTTCTTTCATGAAAATCTGTCCTTCTCATCTTTCTTACTTACTGACGATGTAGTCATCATCAGGGTCTGTGCTGCTGACAAACTCACTGTGAGAGCTCCTTACATGACCTAATACACAGCAACTGACTTAGAAATACAGTTCTGAAATCATATCTACATATTTGTGATGAATAATATTACCATTGAGTCTAGGTCCTTTTGTCAGTTATTCTATGTAAGCATCTTGAAATAGCTAAATAGGATTTAGAATAGCAGAAGAATTGAGAGAGACTGAATTTTCTTTTAAATTTCATAATTATTTATATCGGCTTCTTCTACAATGGAATGGTTCTTATAGTTTGAGGGGAAAAGGCCCAGTGACATTACTACTTGATCTTCATTAAGAGACTCTTGGTCATGCAGGAACTGACATGCTGATCATTTGAAAGCAACACTTAAGTATGCTACAATTCAGGGGAATTTGGTATGTTGTCAGATCAAATACATAAATATGCCTAAATATTTTTCATGAAACAAAGCTTTCTTAGTAAAAGAATTTCATTTTAGGTTTAACCAGGTACAGTAGTTGGGAAAGTGGCATGTTTAACATAGCCATTCTACAGTTTTATTTTCTTATTTTTAAATTTTTTTATAAGAATTATTTTTCAACTCATGCTAATCTACTTCTAATAAATATGCATTAAATTGGCTAGCTGTGGGAAAGATACAACCTTACTGGCTTTGGAACAGAACTGAGGAAAAATAAACACCTGAATAGCAGATACTTGCAGAGCAGCAGCTTCCAAACCAGTGTAGCTGTGTAGAAACACATGCTATATTGTGTGCAGTTCAGCAGATTGCTAAAAATACAGGCTTTGGACCTGCTGTTAGTGCTGTTAATCTCTGTTAATAATGCAGTAATTTTCTGCCTAAATATTTAGGGTGACATGTACTGTATATGAAGTTAAACTGGTTTTATAATAATATGCACTTTGTGATGATCTGGGCAATGCTTTAGAAAACAATTATCCAAAATGATCCATCAGTCTGTTTATTAGATAATTACACCCATTTTGCTCGTTAATGTGGAGTAGTTCATTGGAGTTTTTCTGGCAATGCTTGTGTGTTCAGAAAGGGTAAATGGAAGCTACTGTATCCTTAAAGGTTGAAGAGCAACATGTGACAAATATTGTCTCTGTCCTCCTACAACTATTTAATTATGAACACTAAGTATTGGAAAGGAGGATAAAGCTACTTCATTGTTCTGTTAACGTCCCACTTCTGAGTATAGGAAAAGAGAAAAGTGTAGGCAACTGAAATGAATGTTTCATTATGTGTTTTGAGGGGAAATGACACTGGGGGCTTGTAATTCTGCTCCCATGATTGAGTCCTTGGCTACAGCTATAGGCTGTACTTCCACAGTTTCCAGTACTGGAAAGAAGAGAAGGTAGAGAAAAGAAGAAAATTCATCTTAGGGAGCTGACAGATAGGTTTGTGGGGTTTTTTTTCTCTTTCCAGATTTGGGGTATTTCTTTATTTGTGCAAGTATGCTTGGAAGGTGAGGAAGTGAAAAATCCAGCAGAACAAATGGCATTTTCCTTGGGGGTAAGGTAGTGCTTCCATTAGATTTTTGGGGAAAAATTCAAGAATTAGGTCATCAGCCAACATGCAAGCAGACCCAAACCTACTGTGCTGACTGTCTCTGTATTTTTTTTTATAATGCTACAGTGTCTGAGTAGGATGAGGAGAAATACTCAAGGATCCAAAATACTTTTTTATATTCCAAGTATTCCAAGAAGCATTCCAAATGGTGTGTGTAGGTGAAGAAATAGCAATAAATTTCAACATCCACTGTGTGTGTATCCTTTCAATGTAGAGATGAGTCACTGGAAACCTTACCTGATAGACTAAGGCAGAATTCTGGGTATTAGTATCCTAAAATTTTGAAGTAAGAACAGCTCACATGGGTCTAATCGAAAATGTGGTTTGTTTTTTTTTTTTTCACTGCTTTCATTTATGCTTCTCAAAAAATATTACTGAAGATCTTAATCTTAATAATGCTATCATGAACCAGAACCCTGATATTAAGTTAATTTGATGATATACCAGTGAATTTTCTTTCCAGGATTTCAGAACTGAAATGCATGACATATACTACCCAAATCTCATTTTCATGCCTAATTAAGTATCCTGATTTTCAAAGTTCCTACACTTCTAACATCTCGCTTCAAATCTTGGCAGGAGCATCTATAAAAAAGGTAGATGAATCACTCTTCTTTTTAAAACCTTGGCTACCACCAATTAATTACTTGGTTAAAAATACCCAAACTAAAATACGACCTTAATCAAAAAACCTTAAAGCTGCAAAAAACAGAAGTTTTGAGTCTGTAACCAACAGGTTTTGAAGCTTAAAATGCAGAAGCATGTATCAAATAGTAATTTTGAAAGCAAAGCTTTTGTTTCCTATATAAGTAAAAGGTTTGAGCAGAACTTTTATAAGATAGAAATATCTTAGAAGTATGATGAGATGCTATTGAGCTGAGAACCTAATCCTAAGTAGCTAAAATGTTAAGTGGAGCTGCTATAAATATAGTAGGTGGGATTCTAATTGATTTCTCTCTTATGAAGCAATGAAGAGGTGACATAACCTTCTGATACCTCTACCTAATCAGGAGTTTGAAAAAAGAGAAGTCAGTAAATAAAAAAAAAAAA
>VZRH01006929.1:7970-107756 GCA_013397555.1 Urocynchramus pylzowi | reverse complement strand
AAAAAAAAAAGTGGATGCAGGGGTTTACTTTAGCTCTTCATGATCTGCATGCAATGTATATTGAGTAATGAGGTGTAAATCCCCATGGGCAAATAGATACAATGGCTGCCCTTGTCCTGTTTTTATTTTGAGATAGTCAGTCTGAGGAATTTTCTGCATCTGGATTAGAAGAACTGTAAAATGATGGAGACTTTCAAACTGGCAGAAAGTTTTGCAGGAGAATATAATCAGGAGACTTGAGATCCTCTATCACAAATTTAATAAATCAACAACTACTCTTTTTATCTAGGCCTAAATAAAAGAGAAAACTCAAAGACATTTGTTTTGAGTAAGCACTTACAAAATTGTACATATTGCTTCTTCAGAGGTTAATATAGGTACTCATTTTCATAGAATTCCTTCAGTTTTTGTTTACTTATGTGACATGTATGCCTATAATACCTGAATAAATAATTTGCAAGATCCCCTTGATTACCATGACAACTACTTTGGGAGTCAAACTTACAGGATCAGTAGTTCTGGCAATGCAAAGCAAAATGACAGAGAAAATAATTACTTAAGAAAGATGAGTGGTGTTAAAAATTTTTATAGCAACTGATTGTTTTTGACCATGACTGTAAAAGCATGTCAGACCAATAGTGCATCTCCTTCCTGACTCTGAGAATGGCCAACAGTAAGTGCTTAGAAAAGAGTGCAAAAGTAGGCCAAGAATACAGCAGGTTTTTTTCTTATCAAATTCTTTATTAATTTTTTCCATATATATATTTATGCTGTTTTATTGAAATGCAACCATTATGTTCTCACTTAAAAAGAATTTGGGGCTGAGGAACAGAGGAAGTTTTGGGAGGCTGGCATGGAGGACTAGGAAGAGACTCATAGGGGTTCTGAGGGTCTGCTGGAAGAACATGAGGGAATCTGTGAAGCTCAGATGTTATACTGAGATGTTAAACTGGCCAGTGGGTCATGATGGGTGGCCAGAGATTGCTGGTGAAGATTCTTGGTAAGGAAGGTGAGCTGTGAGTGCTCAGAGGGTCTTCAAAGCCTGAGGAATGGTTTCCCTTGTCTTGCTCTCAGGCAGGCCTGTTCCTCTCCAGTGCCCTTCATAAAAAGCCACTATACCTGCACTTGCATAAGCACAGGAGAATGCCTGTGTCTCCCAGCAGCAGCCTTTGTGTCTCCTGGGTGGCTGCTGAGTGAGGGAGCAGCCTTCAGGTGGAAGCTGTCCATAAAGCTTCTGTAAGGAACCCAGGCTGGTGTTTTCCTGATGCTGCCAGGAGGGTCTGTGGGAGGCTGCTTCCCAAAACAGTGGATAGCTCTGACTACAACTTGCTAACACTGCTCCAGAAACTGCTGAAGACAGAGACCAGTTGGGCTGTACATGGCACTTAACAGCTAATCCCTGTTTCCTTGGTACAGGTGAAGAGCTGGTCACCTGTGTTTGGCTTATGTTTACTCAGTGTGCCATTCATTTTCTCTGGGAACATAGATATTTTTAGCTTGATCTGATCTGAATTAGCAAGCAGTAGTAGCAGAGTAAAAGTGATTACCTTGACAAATATTTATTTGCAACAGAAATAAAAGAAAAAAAGATAAAATTAGAAAAAAAAAAAAAAGAAGAGGATTTTAACTGCTGCAGATTTTGGTCATAAGCATATTGTCCAGAATAAGGCAGGAGTCAAAGGAGATTAAAATATTTTTATATATATATATATATGTATATAGCAAAATATTATGTAGTTTTTAATATCTTTTTCTGTGTCTGTGCATTAGTTGGTGTATAATACCAGCTTAATAAGAGGCCCAATAGACAGTGATAGATTTTAAACAAAGTATATGACCTTCCTGAGGTCTAAATAGCTGAGTAAGAAGTAAAAATGTTGGGATATATTAGCAGAATGGGTTAAGGGTCTCCATTTGCTGCATTTATTTATGAGGATAAAAGTATCCTATCTGCCAGGTTCCATGGCAGGCACAGTCTGTAATGCTCACAAAAGATAACAAGAGCTGGTTTTTGCAAAATAAATCACATGTGACCAATGCCCACACAGTTCCTGTGCTGTTGCACTGCATTAAAAAGCTGTGAAAGTGGGTATCACTAATAAAAATCATGTATTGATTAAAAGAAAATTAAAAACCTTTCAGCCTAATCTTTGCTTACCTTGTAGTGGTAGCCAGTAGTTCTGCTTGTTTAATACACCAATTTATTGGTACAGTAGCAACATGTAGGAGCTCTAGCAGAGACCATGCAAAAGCAAGGAATTTTACTCGCACAGCATTTCTGAAACACATGGGAAATACTGAATTTTGGTGAAAATCTGTTCTCTTTGTCCTGTTAGTTTCCTTGTATGGACTGAAGCGACCAACCTGAGGCCTCATTAAGCCCTGCTTACCCAATTATTTAGCATTATCTAACTTTCATATTTCACTGGTTACTTAATGGTCTATAAAATGATGACATTGACATTTCCTGCAGATGTTACATGTTGTATTTTTTTACTTCTGCAACCCTAGTTTATTATCAATGTTTACAGCTTCTCAGTTGCTGCAGTTCTACTCTGTTACTCTCTGTAAGAGCTGCACAGGTATATAATACAATCTGTAACCAGGTAAGTCTTGTTTAGCTTAGGCTTATGATGTGCTCCACTTTTGCTTTCTTGTTGTTAAATATTTGTACTGTGTTTCAGCTGATTCTGGTTCATTTAGCCTCGCTAGCCCATATGTTGCTGCAATGCCCACTCATGTATGAATTCCCCAGGAGCTGGAAGGGAAGATGGTGTTAGTGGTGAAACCTCAACTGGTTTTGTAGAAGGGGGGATTCACTTTTGGCCTCTACGGGCCAGGCATGGTCAGCTGAGTATGCCATTTGGAAAAATGAACTAAACTAAAGACAGCTGGCAAGTGATGCTCTTGTTCCTTGGTTAGGAATGTTGATTATAACTGCTTAGTGGCAATAGAAATGACTAATTAATGGGGCTGGAGAGTGAGAGGGGAAAGGAGGCAACAAATTTTACAAGGATTCATATATATTGTTTGTAACATTGAAGAGCAATATGCTTTCCTGTGTGTGTGTGTGGTGGGAGGAGAGGGGCAAACCAAATCTGTCATAAAGGTAGACAAATACCTTTTTCTCTTTGGAAAGTCTAGAAAGAAGTATTCCCAATATCTATAGAGTTCTGTGAAAGATTGTGTTTGAAATGCATCATCTATCCCAAGATAACTAAAAATACTATGCAACTATATTTTGTTTTCACTGTTTTGACTTTGCAGGCATCTTTTATGGCCTGACCCTGTGACAGAAGTGAGAGCTTATAGCATTAAACATCTGACCTAAATGGCATTGAAGTTAAACTCTCTGTTCTTCTGGTCTTCTCCTCAGTAACCAGAGAAGATCTTGTAATCAAGTCCTTGTAGCCCTTGAACTGATCCAGACCTGTTACATGCTCCCCAAAATTTTCTTTAATTTTTACTGAATTCTGTTTCCTGACATTGACCTTCATTTGCTCTGTTTGTTCAAAACCTAATTTAGTCTGTTTAAGCAATAACAATTGAGGCTCTGGGCAATTTCAGGGATTAATGACTGAGAGGGTTGATGGCCTGAGGCAATGACTCAGGGCTATTAACTTCATCTACAGAAAATGTATCAGGAAATGTTTTAGACTGAAGTTGTTGCTTGGCAGTGAGGGAGGGTGACTCTATGGCAAAACCAATTGCCTATAAATTCTGAATGGGTTTATTAAAATATACTGTTACAATTTTGTTTTATAGTGGCTCTAAAAGGCCTGAACTAAAATGGAAATAAGACAGGAAAGTGGAAAAACTTGTTCTTCAGTGTGCTGTGTAAAAACAAGGTAATGGACAGTTCCTCTCAAGAAGCTTTTGTTACCTTTTTGAAAAAACAAGAATGTATTGTAGATCTTCATAAAGCAGGTGATTCCAGTTTCTTCTATAATTTTAAATATTCTTCTATTCAAAAGCATTTCAAAATGGATCTTTAAAACAGAATTGTCTTACAGAAGTATGATATCCATGACCTTTTCAAATCATGTTTCCAGGTTCTGAAGTACTAGTAGAGAGACATTCAAATACATGAGAATTAGACACATTATGTGTTTATGTAGATCTAATAAATGTATGTAGATCTAATTCATCGGCACTGAATTTTTTTCCTGTAAAACTGCTTGAAATAAGGTTGTGTCCTGACTCCAGTTTACAGATAGTAGTCACATTGTTTGAATGACCTGCCAGAGGTGAAAGAAGTTACCTGCAGAGCATACAGAATACTCACCCTTGGAGCTTTCCAAATCTTGACTGGATAAGACCCTGAGCAACCTGCTCTAACTTCAGAAGTGAGTCTGCTTTGAACAGGGGCTTGGGTGAAATGATTTCCAAAAGTATCTTCCAACCTGCATTGTTCCATGGCTCTTTGCTTGTATGTATATATGACAAAGGCAAGACTGGAAATTTAATCCTGTTGGTCCAACAGGACTTTAAAAAAACCCAGCATATAAATATCATAATAATCGTCCTTAAATCTCTGGCTTCCATGGGATATGTGCTTCCACAGTTTTTAGCACTTTTTGAAATCCTTCCCTTAGGTGCTCTGCTTCTTTTATAAGCTAAGGAGATGCATGCAAAACTAAAGTTAGTGGTTATGCTGATGTTTTTGTTTCTGCTGGTTTTCATAGTTAATGTCAATTACTACAACTATAGAGATGTAATTGTTAATGGCATCTTAGTTTATTTTCAAAATTTGTCTTCCCTGCAGATCCTCTTTTGGGACAAATGTCTGTATTTGATAGTTGGTCATGGCAAAAATGTTAAATGGCTTTTCCCAAGTAAATGTTCAAAAGTGCATTTGGAAATATTTGTGTGTGCAAGCAGTGAGTTTGCAGTGTAGCACAGCTCCTCACAAGAGTGCCATTTCAGGGGTGCTGCCATAAGCTGGTCTCTTTGTGTAGAGCATGAACCATTTGCACTCCAGCTTCACAGAGCTCCTTTTCTATTCTTATGCTTCATATTGTTGTTTCCCTCATGTTGTTTCCCTCTTTATTATACTGGGTTTTCTGTCACTGAAGCCTGTTACTTTTGATCTGGGATGGGTATTGCAGATAAGAATTATTTTCAAAAAGTGGGCACAAGGATTTGATTAAAACTTGAATTGAGCCTGTAAATTTTGCTTTGATGTTATTTTTTTGTTCTTCACTTCTCTTTTTGACTGTATTTGAAAAGAGACAAAAAATATTCGGAATAAGTATCTCATATGAAAGAGCCCTAAATGTCTAGGAATTTTATGCCTAGGTTTTTAACTAGTATTGCATCCAGAAAACTTGGGAGTAAACAGGTCACTAACCTGTTTACTGCTTGTCCAAATCAAAGCCTCTGCTGACAGCTTTTGCCAGGTGTTCAAGAAATATAAAAGTGACTGTTATTATCATCTTTCCTCCTTTGCTAATACTTAAACAAATGGAAAAATGTATTACATCAGTATTTTGAGTTTTCTACTCTTCGAATTTGCAGCTTTTCTGAATTTTCATTCTTTCAGGCTTTGAAATGCATTATCAACATTTTTAGTGCCATTTTTCTTTACCTTATTGAATAAGAAAAGACTATATATTGAACATCAAGCTATGAAAAGATTTCTCTCCTGTCAGCACAAACTTAATTGAAAGAATTATGGATGTTTTTCCCTGTGTTATTTTGAGAGTTTTAAAACCCCTTAATGATCTATGTGAACAGCAAGCAACAGAGAGCTGGTCCACATACAATATGGGTATTTTTTAGAACAAATCACTGCATTGAGTTTAAAAAGTGGATACAGAAATCTCTGAGAAGTGATACAAAGTTGGTGGATGAATCTTTATTTCTGATCCAAAAATGCTTTGAGGGGCCTGTTAAAGTAGGGAAGCTCTTACTAGTTTTTTAGTGTATCTTCAATATTTAGCAGCTCAGCCTGATCCTGAATGATTATGCAGTGGAGGATGATGGCCATTCAGTGACTGTGGTCTCTTTCATTCCTTTGTTGGTTTCAGTTGTAGCAATGTGTGTCACACCAAGCTGTAAGATAGATTTCTATATGGGATTTACTGAAGAAATGACAAATTGCATATATTTGTAGATTATGTTGAGTCCTCTCTCCAAACACCACCTGCATGTGTTTTAGCATCAGTGTGGAACACAGAGAAAGCTGGTAATATTTAACTGAATTTTACCATAATCAACAAATGGAGATTTTACAGAACCACTGTCTTTGTGTCTGATACACCTGATCATTCTGCTTTCCGTTCTGACATTCTTTATCATAAATCTTCTGGAGTCTTACTTTGTTTTCTTATCAACTTGGTAACTTCAGGTTTAATTCCTTCTGTGAGCACACCAGGACTGGAATCCCTGGCCCTTCTGGGGAGTGAAATGGTATCTGTATTTGCAGAGATCATGCTCGGTTTCATTGTGCAGATGTTGAATGAAGGTATATGTATTTCTCTTGAGAGACACTGTTTTCTAGTTTCACTGCTTCTCTGATGACTCTCATGAGAATCTCAGGCTATGTTGTCCTTGTATCTGCATAACAGCACATCATAATGTGTTTTGACTGTTGCTTGAAAACTTTCTTTTTCTGATTTCATTTATGCCAGGTGATGGCAGTAAAGGACCTTTGCTCTTTCAGCATTTGCTATGAAGTACAGAAAACATTCAGACTCCTAGCCTGCCTCCAAGGGAGAGGACTCACTTCTTTCATTCCTGTTGCTTCCTTGCAGCTTGTTATGACATCCATTGTAAGATGGAAAAAGCAGCATGGTTTGGATTGTAGGCTGTCTGGGTTTTTTCGTTCTTCTTAATAAATACTAAAAGCCATTTCTGTTTTTCACCTTCTTTTCTCTGTATTGGCCTTCTCATACTGTATATTCTAGTATAACTTTTCAATGTATTCCATATAGTACAAGCTATAGTGTTTGGTTTTGGGCTGAAGATACTTAAAACTGCCCCTAGAAGTTTAGCATAGATTGCTTGTAAAGGAATAGAGCGTGTCTCAGTGAAGCTGTTTGTCTGGGATTTGTCACTCAGGCAGATGGTAACATAGCAATGTTGTGTCAAAAAAGACTTTCAAAATGAAAAGCCTTGCAGTGAGTCAGGAGTGTACCTGCTAGAAATGGAACAAGTCAGCCATTCACAACTCTTTTATTGATGGTCTAAATGAAGGGAGGGGGGAAAAAGGGCCAGACCAGAAAACACAAATTAATTCAGGTTGGCCTTGAAACTTCCTTTCTTAAGATTGCATTTAGTAAGCATAGAACAGGATAGAAAAGAGATTAGCTTACCACTTCTCAAACAAGCCACAGTAATGACTGTTAATAAAGAATTTGCTTTGCCAGTGGTTTTGATTAGTGCTCTCATGCCATCAGTGGGGGGAGTGAGCTAAATGTTTTTCTTGTGGCAAAAATCCCATCTCAAACTGGGGGTAGCATAAGATCATCAATGCTGTGATGAGAACAGCTCATATTTTAATTCAGATGGAGAGTGAATTGTTGGAATTCATCAAAGTGCACTCTGGTCACAACAGAGCTAGGCTACTTTTGTTCATGTTTTTATTCTGAAAAGAATAAAGTTTCTGTGCAGCCACCAGACTGGACTAATCTGTTAAGGTCTCTCATTTTTCATATTCAACTGATGCTATTATCTATGTTTATAGTAGAAGGTCATTTGGGAAGCTTCTATCTTCCTATGCTTGTGTTTGGTTGTGTTAGATCTCATTCAGCTTGGACTAGTCCAGTTTTTTAATTTGTCTTTTTTTTTTTTTTTAATTTTTCACCAGCATATTCCTGTATATTCCTGTTTTCCTTTGTATCCTTGTCAACTCTGTGCTGCTAGTCAAACTCTTTAGCACATATCTACTCCTCCAGCCAAGGCCATGAGTGGAAATATTAAATAAGACTGTTCCCTAAACCAGCTACTAAAAACTCCAATAACAACATTTTCCTAGGCTGAAAATCTGCATTTTGACCTGGCTGATTGATGTGACTGATGTAGCCACCTTGACCTTGTGCAGTGAAAAGGCTCAATATGTATGTCACGGAACTTCAAGAGAATTTTATTGTAAAATCAAAATCTGCTCTTTAACAAGAGATTAATTGCTAATGCACACTGTCAGGGAGCAGCAGGGGCTGTCTGCTCCCTAGGGGGGTGGGAAGCTGAATGTGATAGTGTGGCCAGCTGAGGATCTGGATCAAGCAAGCAGGGCAGACCAGAGCTCACAGAGAAGCTGAAGCAACAGCTGAGACTTCCTGCTGGGTTTGTGGTGATGAAGCAGACAGGAGGTCAGGCTGGGAAGTCAGTCCACAGGTCAGGGTTGGGAGCCATGGTATGGTTGAGCTGGGAGCTGGTACTCCTCAATGACTGCCACCCAGGGCTGAGGTGAAGTAGACCCTGGGGCCTGCAATATGGGAGCAGACCCCGGAAAAAAAAAATTAGCCAGGGCCATTAAGACATCGAAGTGTCAGGTCTCTGGTGTACATTTAGTTGCTGAGGTTGGACTTGATGATCCTGAAAATGTTTTCCAGCCTTACTGATTCTGTGATTTCATTATTCTAATTGAAGGTGTGAAAAGAAACATATTTGCATAATGGGAGTTTGTCTGTGGAAAAGTTTCTTAGATAAAATACCTATAGATGAGAAGAGTGTTTGGGGCTATAACTTTCTATGGCACAAAATAATTCTTCCTGGTGCAGTCTTTTAATCCCTATACGTTTCCAGAGTGAGGAAAGAGAGAAATAAGGAATTACAAAATGATTTCTTGTTTTGTTTACATTAAAGGCTGAAGGGATCTGTTTACATCTGGTTTTTAATTTGCAGTATAATATTTCCTCAGTAGCTGAAGGCCTGGGCTGTGTGTATGTACACTTACACAAATAAGTTAGGCACGCCCAGCAATGTTTCTGAGCACTGATACCAAGTAATTGACATGGAGCACCCTGCAGTTTAAAAGTTACTACTTTTAAACTTTCTCAGAAACATGAGGCCACCAGTCACTAGGAAACTGCAGATTTTATAATGGTCCCCATCCTGTGCTAGTGCCTGAACTGCATCCAGGCCAGGAATAATTTTGAAGATTTCTGGTTAATGCTAGGACTGCCTTTAACAGTTTAGAAGAGGAGTGGTTTGGGCTGCTTTATTTTACAGACACATACAGGCACCTTTTAGCCTACATGATTTTCTTCATGTAAATGAAGAAAATCAGCTAGGCAGGAAACTCATGAGTGCTTGGAATGCCAGCTAAATGCTTGGGAAAATATTCAGTTTCTTCACTGAAATTTTCAAAGCATACAGTTCTGATATGGGTGATAAAAGGTGATGTAAAAAGGATGCTGTACTGCTGAAATGGCAATTTCATCCACAGACAGACTCTTCTCCAAATTGTTGTTGCAAAAATGCCCATTAAATAACTACTTAATTAATATGTCTTTGCTTTTTCAGTGTTGATTAAAGCCTCCTGATGTTGAAGAACTGTGTATAGAATTGCACAGATTATGAATTTGGCAGAGTGGTATAGATCTTCAATTACAGATATCAACATAAAGCTGGTGATCATTTTCTATTCAGCCTGTAATAATATAGGAAGACAAATCAAATACTGTACTTTGGAATTGTTTACTTTGAGGTCAGTGAGATGCAAGACCTTCAGCTGCAGAAAGTTAATTGTTTTGGAGTAATGGAAGAAGCTGGAAAGCAGGCTATCAAAAAAGTTCAAGCTTGAATATTTTTGTAGTGCCAGCTGACCTAGCACTTTTCTTTGACTGGAAGGATGACTGGCCAGTCAAAAGAAACTGCAGATGATTCATATGTATAGATTTCAACAAAGCATTTAACATTGTGACACATGGGGAAGCAGTAGTCAGATAGAGATTGGAAACTGTTAGGATGGGAGAGAAAACATGGAAGTTATGTATGGAAAAATTAAGCAGGAAGTGTTATACTTACTGGGAAATTATTAAAATAAAAGGAGCTTTCAAGTCAGGTTCCTCTGAGCTTGAGGTTGGGACAGATAATATTTAATAGTTTCATAAGTGATTTAATGATTTCATAAGGCACAAAACGTACACTTTTTAAATGTACTGCTCAATGTATCCTTGCCATCTGCTGACTGATCCTCAACAAAGTGTGGAGAGCAGGAGGATAAGAAGCTGGACTGTGAACAAAAGGAATGAAGGATGATGTAATTAAACAGTAAATCTAATTGTAAAAGGGAAAAACTCTTAAGGATTAACAGTTAGGACTAATAGTAGGACTATCAGTTCTTATTCATGTCCTGGACAGAGGGAGTCTAACTGAAATGAGTAAAAAGAAGCATTAATGATCTTATGGAAAAATAAGATTTCTTTCAATAGGAAAGTTAAAAAAGCTTTCTAGCTTGCCAAAATAAAGGTTGAGAAGTATGATAATAGTCACTGAATTTTTTAGAATGGTAAACATCATGGGTAGCAAAGATAATTTAATTGACATGGACAGTCTTGACAGAAGACTTATTTTCTTGAAGAAATAAGTACAAAAGGTGAATAAATATATTTACACAAAATATAGGTAATTTTAGTAGCAAGAGTAGTAGGTTTTCTGACATACTGACCAACTTTCTGGTGTCTGAGGGTTTTTATAATATATTTTTCTTAACTTGTTTGAAAATAAACCAGTATACCATGAAGGAGAACAAAATACTGTGTTCTCAAAATTAGACATAGTCTCATTTACACACAACAATGTTACAGAAGTATTTGGGAGGGTAAGCAAAACATTTGAATAACTGCTTTCCCTTTTTTTATTAAATATTACTGAATAATTAAGTTAGCTACAACTACTCTGCAGAAGATGACCTTTCCTTTGCATTTGTTTAATTTCTTTTTTTTTTTAAACTACTGTGTAGGTAGAAATGCCAGCTACTGTTGTACTCCAAACTTTGTCTGTGGGCAGAAATGAGACACACCTCGTATAAACCCAGGAATTTATTGCTAATGTAATTGAAATCTTAACAGTCTAATCCTAGAACCATTACTGATCCAAATGCAATTATTACATGCATGCAGAAAAGTTTAATAATAATAATAACAATAAGGCAAAAAAAGGTCAAAATTCACAAGCTGATAAGCTCCCTGACGTTTCTGGGACATACCTACAGTGCTTTCATTCTGGTTGGTGAAGGTGCTACAGGGGTTCCTCAGCCTTTGATAGGAATAATATATTCATTGTGTTGGATATGACTTCTTTTTTCCTATACCCCCTTTTGTTCACTTGCAGGCCCACTTTTCTTTTAGTGACAGTTGTTGAGTTCATAGCTGCAGGGTTTCAGTTCCAGACCATCTTTTATTTTCTCATGCCTGTACTCCTCTCTGCTCCACCATATTTCTTCAGTTCTCAAGCCACTGCTGTTGCACCAGGTCTGTGTTTTTCTGTATTGTTATCCATAAATGTCTCATTCTAGATGGAATTCCTTGTTATTTCTATCTAAATAAAACTGTGATTGTACTGTAAAAGATAACACAGATAAAAAAATTAGCCTGATCATTTGGGAAAAAATGCTGTTAGTGCTTATAAAGTAAAAAGAGGTTGCAGGCAGGTCAAGAAAAAGTTAAATAAATAAAGCTGGACAAGGCTCAGTCCTGATGCCTTGCAAAGTCAGTAGGCAACATACAGTCCATTTTTACAGGGCAACACATTTACCTACCCCATCTTTATCCTGAACATGGGAGTTTGTGTTATAACAAGGTCTTTACACAGCAGTTATCTCAGGAACCAGGGTGTGGGGAAGGCAGGTGTTGAACCTTTGTTGCTGTAGGGAAGTGGTATGGTAATTTTCCATCACTTTTGTCACTTGAACAATATAGTCCCTAGGCCCTGTGGACACCTTTATGAAACCTGTTTTGTTTCAGTCTGTCCTTGCTGTCCTACTGAGATTGTTTTAACCTGTCAAAATCAGTAGCACACTTAGGCAACATCCTTTTATTGCATGTATTCTGAATTTGACTCTTGTTCTATGGGGAATGGAGTGCAACTGCCAACAGTCATTTTATTTGTCACCTTTAACAACCATCAGGAAAATGGAACTGTGTCTGTATATGATGACCTAGAAGGTACTTATTCACCCTTAAGCTATTCATTGCTAAGTCCACCTAGGCCAGAATTGTACTGTTCCTCTAAATGACAGTGACATCTAATGCAATAACTCAGAATGTATTAACTGACTAAATGCATGCCATTATTTTCTGTGTTAATTTGGCTTTAGACAAGGAATAATCAAAACCAAAGTGAAAAGTCGTATTATAAATGCAGTAGAACGTGTTTGGAAACCCTTCAGAGCTTCATGATCCATTTTTATCTCCTAGTAATCTTGCCATTTCTTCTGAGTATTCTTGGCAAAAATGTGTAATAGATACAGTAGCCTGAACAGTAGATACCTACAATGGTACACTGAAAGTATCTGGCAAGTTCATCTCTGCAGTATGGCAAATTCCCTCAGAAATTTAGGATAACCCTCACCAGAATGCTGGTGGTCAGATTATTATAACCTGAACAATTACAGACTATCATACTACTTTATCTTCCTGCTCACCAAGATATTTTAATTGGCTGTGTCAGCTATTAAATTCAAATAATGAAATTTCTGCATTCTGTGAACCGTCTACAGAGGCTTTTTATTAAATGCTTAGTTAAAAATTTCTTCTGTTCTGTGTCAAACCCCAAAGAAAGGAAATGCTAACAATATGGTAGAGAAATTTTCTGGCCTGTAATATTTTCTTTAAGACACCTGTAATATTTTCTTTAAGACACTTAGATTTTCTGTGTCAGGAGTCACTTTATTTTGATCCAAGGCATTGCTATGCAACCCTTGTTTCATCTGTATATATATTAAATAAAAATGAAAATGGCTTGAGACACCTGTCCTGAATGGCAAGACTGTCTTGGAGATCTGATTATAAATTTTCTATTAAAAGTCTCAGGGTCTGATTTAGTTGCTAATTGCTGCACCCACAGTCAGTTGGGTAGCAGGACATAAATCTTACTGCTTTTTGGGTCTTCACTGATTTTATTGTACTGTAATAACAGCAGGTCTGATAAGTACTTACAATAAACTAGGCAAAGCAGAGCCAACTATGAGCAAAAGAAGCAGCATACCAGAAATATCATCATCTGGGGAGTAGCAGATACCTTTCTAGTGTTAACAATTTTAGAGGGCACATTGAATAAGAGAAATTAAATAAGAGGAAAAGGTAACAGAAGGTGTAACAGAAGCAATGAAGCTTTGAAAAAATAAAACTGAAGTGAGAAAGAAATGCCAGGCTACAGATGTGACCATCTCCACAGAGAAATTTCTCTGACTATATGAATGTCCAGGATTTTAATGTTTTTCTTTCTCTGTTTGGTTTCTCTGTACAGCCTTCTTCCAAAAATACCTGTTTGGACGAGAGAAAAACACTTAAGCATCACAAGAGCAATAGGAAGTAACAGAAAATTAAGCACCTGAGATCTACAGTGTTGCAGAGACTGTTTGAGTGAAGACTCTTACAAAAATTTTGCCTAAATGCACCTCAACATAAGGCCTGTTTTTCATAAGATTGCAAAACTTGTACAGTTCTTACTCTTCTTAGAATTTCACCTGTGATCTAAACTCTGTATTTAACTACACAAATACATCAGCTGCAACTTTCCATTCTTAACTACCCAGGAGCAGCTCTGCTAAATTGCTTCCATGTCCTTGGTGATGGTCTTTTATCATCATATTGTTTGTTTCATGAGCAATTTCCTTGGAGTTTTTTGTCTCCCAACAGCCTTTGGAAAGAAGAAATTCACCTTTTGTTAAACTCTCTCAAAGTAGTAGTAGAGAGAGATGTATGCCTAGTGGATAGTGACATCTGTGTGTGCTAGCAAGATACAGACTCATAGTGCCTCCCTTTCTGTTTTTCAAGCAGTTTTTGGAAGTCCAGTTCCATATTTCCACCAGCATGTCAAAGAGTGGGCAGCAGATGGTGTTTCAGAGGAATTCACATAAATATCTGATGTCACAGGTTTTGTTCAGAGTGGAACACTTTCTACAGAAGAAGAGACTGACATCACTGCTCACTCACTGAGCAATCATCATTGACAAGAAAACCTGGTGAGTCAGTACTTCTAGGTCATCTCAACTCTTCAGCAGGACGTCTTGTCTAACCTCCACTCCTAAGTCCTTGTAATCAAACAAAGTTAGACCTGAGAACAGAAAGAGGCCAGCCTGGGAAATGAGAAACAAGAGAGAAATTCATCTTGTGTTGTGATGGTATGTGTGCAGCGTAAGTGACAATTCTAGAGAAGGATTTGTTGAAAGAGGATCTTTTGCTAGTAGAGTGTCTGAGAGATAGGGTAGCTTGACATCTGAGTTGGTGATGAGGAGCAAGAGTACACTTTTTTTTTAAGAGCACTTTTTTTTTTATTTAAAGTGCAAACAGTGATTTGCCTGGGGGGTGAATGCTTAGGCCTACTGTAAACATGAAATCAGTGTTGTGTTATTTTTAGACAGTATGAAAGACACCCATACCAAAAATGGGCTTGTTCACACTGATCATTTCATATTAACTTAGGATAATAGTTCTTTGTGTCTTATGAAAATATCAGTGTCTTGAGTGAAATCAATTCAAGTGTCTATTGGCTGAATTAATGACTTCTGGGACCTATCTGTACATAGCCATGTTCACAGTCTTATTTTGGGATATGAAAATGAAAACCTAGCTGAGTGTGTCAGCATCTGCCTGTGACCCAGTATTTACTCACAAACTCTGTTCAGCTGCCTCTTCTTAGCTCTCTTTGCAGCTGATGCCATACAAGAATGATGATGTTTCAGCTGTTCTAGTGAGGAATGAGTCCCTTTTGTTTGAGCTCCTACAAGAAGGCTTTAGTCTTGGCAGGAAAACAAGAAGTCTGCACCTTAACTTGATTCAAAGTGGGAACTGCAGCTACTTTTTACTTCTTGATTCTTTTTTCCCCAATGATAAGACCTGCTGACACATCATCAAAAGATGGCAGGAAGACTTAAATAAGCAAGCCAAGCAAAAACTAGCAGGAAGAAAACTTCAAACTGCAAAATGAAATAATGTAAAAGACTATTCCATATCAAGGAAGGGTAACTGAATTTGTGAATAGAAGGCAAACAATGCCCAGTTTATAAGAAAAATGCTGAAATCAGGTATTCTTAAAAAACAGGATACAGAATAAATAATCTGTCTTAAATTTGTGGCAGAAGAATTGTGAGGCATCTTTGGGAGGGGGCTTTTGCTATACAAAAAAGGTAACTTCAGATGAAATATTAATGAAATTACTCAACAGAAAAGGAATAGGGGAAAAAAGGAGTTGTCACTCTTCTCTAGAAGCTTATTCCTTGGAAGGATCTTGGCATTAAGAAAAAGCAACCAAAAAGGAGTATAAAATATTTTTTTCCTTCCAAACTGATGGGTAAAACCTGAACAGAAAGATTACCTTACCAAAAGTTCTTAAAATGAGAAAATTACCTCATATTATGCACTGTCTACTGTTTTCTTACTTATAGCTATATGAAATAAATGAATGTGTAATTTATCCTAGAACACATTGTATGTAGTATGAGAAATTTTAATACTGGCACTATAAACAACATCATAATCAACGTAGAATACAAATTCTTGACCTAAATAAGTAGAAAGACTGCAGTATGAGGTTTTATGTGCAACATATATGGGCTAGAAAATCATTATTATTATTCTGGATGTCAATGGTACTTTTTATTGGTATTTTCCTCCATGCTATACAATTTTTTTTTTTGGTGGTACTTTCAACAGTTATTTGAAATAAAATATTCTTGCAAGAAAAAGAGTTCATATACAAATATCACATGATCAATATTTACTCAAGAATGGATTCACAAATGATTTTTGTTATATTTACCTTTGTGCACCTATACTGTATGTGGTCATTATTAAAAGAAGTGATTAAAAGAGCTCAGTATTTGGAAAGAATTTCCAGGCAGTAGGATTTGTGATTCTATTTGTTTCCATTGCACTGCTTGCTATTGCCTAAGTGATAGGGAGGATTACCTGAACAGTTTGTACAAAAATCCAACTCTGTAGAAGCACCATTAAGATCTTCCCTGGGGAGGTCAAGTATTGCTTTCAGGATCACTGAAACCCTAAGGAAAGGAGGGATAATAAAACTAAGGGAAATAAGCAGTACAAACTATGGTCTCATCTTGCATGATCATCCAAGTTGCAATTACATGCAGTGAAACAGGTAGTAGAATCATAAAGTAATATGTTGGCTTTTTTCTTCTTTTCATATTTTTAGTACTTGGAGTTCTGAGCATAATGTTTTTATAAACATTTTCAGATTTCTAACTGTCTGAGGAGAGTTTTTATGAATACTTTAAACTGAACTAGCTTAGATGAACTACATAAATCTCATCATATATTTTAGTTTCCCTGAGAAAGATAAGTGGGATCCTTCCATCTTTAACTCTTTTGCCAGTGTGCATACCTGTTGTGCATATGCAGTCACATTTTAGTTTTGAAAACAGTCTGCAATACATCATGTTTTCAGATCACTTCAAATGTGTGAATGTATAGGAGGAAAGGAAAAATAGTGGAGGGCTGAACAGTTACACAACTAAATTAACTATACTATTTACCCTTGTGCTTATTGCTTCTACCATGTTGATTTCTCAGCTCACAAGGCTGAATCACTGCCATGCTAGCTACAGGTATGGTTTGGGTCTGAACTCCTTGGAGCAGCTGTTCTTTCCTCCAGGTTAAATGAGGGAGCAGTTCAGTGCTCTTCTGTTTAATAATTGGTAAATCAATGGAGGCCTCAGTCAGTAACATGAACCTGTGGAGCTCAAATGAGCAGAGGAAAGGGTATGGCATGTGACTAAATTTTTCAGATGGAGTGCTGGTTTTCATTGGGGTAAAGTTAATTTTATTCCCAGTGTCTGGTGTGGGGCTGTGTTTTGGATTTGTGCTGAGCACAGTGGTGATAACATCAAGATGTTCTTGTTATTGCTGAGCAGGGATTGCACAGAGCCAAGGCCATTTGTGCTTTTTGTACTGCCACACTGGGGAGGAGACTGGGGGTCATGGGAGGCTGAGAGGAGACACAGCCAGGACCGGTGACCCCAGCTGACCAAAGGGGGATTCCAGACCAAATGACATCATGCTCAGCATATAAAGTGGGAGAAAGAAGAGAATATTTGGAGTGATGGCACTTGTCTTTCCAAATCACCAACACATGTAATAGGGCCCTGCTCTCCTGGAGATGGCTGAACACCTGCTTGCTATGAGAAGCAGTGAATGAATTCCTTGTTTTGTTTTGTTTGTGTGTGCAGCTTTTACTTTCCCTATTTAACTGTCTCAATCTCAGCCCACAATTTTTCTACCTGTTAGTTTTGGCTGCTGGCTGTGGTTAAACCACTACAGATGGTGGAGGAATGGAAAAGATCTCTGAAGAGTTAGCAGTGGGTAGAGCTGTGTATATGTAAGATGCCCTGGAGATGCTGGAGCTGGAAGCTGGGTTCTGGCTAGTGACACCACACAAGAATGTTGTTCCCAGGAGCTCCAAGAGGGCAACAGCTTTGGGTGTGGCCCAGACAATCAATGTTTGACAAACTAAATGGCTGGATCAGTGGGTCAGTGTTGTGATTTTTGAGACTCTACCAATATTTAAAGGAGTAAAATACTTTTTCCTCTATTCTCCCTGCATTTTTAGAGATAGAATGTTCACCAAGGTGAGGCAAAGGCAATGATTAAATTTGCATAATGAATTTAGTTTTGTTATCTTTGTGTTACTTGAATTGCTTGGAAAAAAACCCTGATTATCTTATTGAATATGACCTTTCTGATAGCTATCATAGGCTTAATAGCTGGTGATGGACTAAACTACCAAAAAAATTAATGTTTTTTCTTTTGTTCTACTTAATAGACTCCTGATCTTGGGTGCAAGATATACAAAGCTAAGTGAAATAGACACACTAGGCAAATTAATCTGATTAAGATAGTAATTAAACATACAGCTAATTGCTTTCTACATAGTGTAAAAAGTTTTCTTAAAGGAATAGTGATTATATTTCTTTTAGCAAATAGAGTTGTTTTATAATTATGTCTAGACTGGCAGTGACTGATTCCTAGTGACTTTTGCTAAAAATAACTAGATGGGTGTAAAAGTTATTTTATGATTAAAAGATAAATTTGATTTCCTGAGCATAATTTTTTTTGTGAAGAGGACTTCTGTTGCTCTATAATATTTTTATTCCTGGAGTACTTGAGGAAAGCAATCTGAAGAGAATGCTGAGATAGGAATACCAGCTGTGAAAGGGAATAAGTGCTGGAAGTAACTTCCTTCTATAAACATATACACTTTTGAAATAAATAGAAGAAAAATTGGAGTGCCTTTAGCACTAATTGGTTATTTTCTGTTACTCTACTATCATGTTCCTAGGAAAAATCCAGATCTCTTGGTTCTGGATCTCTTGGTTAATGTCAGTGTTCATTGGCTTACAGCTTTCAGTATTTAAGATTTTAAAATAATTTTTTCCTTTTACAGCTTTATAGTCTTTACTCTTTTTGGGGCCACATAAGGAATAATGGTAAAAAGGAATTCCACTGATAATTACTGAATTAAAGTAACTGTGGAAACATCAATCTGAGGTCTGAAAACAGCATTTAGAATGGTTTAAGACAGTAGTATGACTTACCCATTGAAAATTATTTGTCTTGCTGAACAGAAATATCTTGTGCTGTGAAGCAACATACTATATATGGAAGTGTATAGAAACAAACAAATGAACCAGAAATTAATGAAAAAACCTAGGAAAAAAGCCTCAACCCAAAGGAAAAAACTCACAAGTGAGGCTCAGCCTCCTAAAAGTAGCAGAGATAAAAAGAAATAAGAATGTTCATCCTTCAAATGAAATTTCTTGAGTCTTTATTTTATTGGAAAATTAAAAAGTACTTGTCTGAATGCAGATTGTTAATCCCTGGGTTCTGTTTATTTTGTACTTTAAATTTTATTTGGTTTTTGAAAATGCTGTCTGCATTCCTTCTGTAATTTGTACAGCTCTGAGAATATATTAAAAATATGCTACTGTTTAGAATCATATTGAAAGGTGACAAAATATTTAAACATTTTTTTAAATTAAAAAAATGTTTTTTCCAGAACTTAAGTTGTTCACTGATTTCTGAAAATTTGTCAGATTGCATTTTCTTGTTCAACAGTTACCGTTTTACTTTGCTTGCTTCAAAATGTGATCGACAAGTTGTTTAAAAAATAGATAGAAAAGTCATCTAGTTTAATTACAAAGTAGTTTATTCAGATGCATCTCTATTTCCAAAACCTCGCAGAGCCATACAAGGCAGGGACGACAGATCTACTTGTGCTTTTTATTCCAGCTCTTTCCAGGGCAGAGTGGCTATTTAGAAGCAAAAATTCCTTTTTGGCTAGGGGCTTATGGACCTATTTTAGCTATCTAATATCAGAATAGACTTCAAAACTCACAGAGGTGTAATAAATAAGTTATGAGGCTGTGATAAACTCTCAGCCAATGCAGATACTTTTCAAGCTGGACCTGAACTTATTTAATACTCTGGGTATGCCCATTTGACATCTGCTCTTTAGTTATTGTATATTTCTGTATTGCAAAATTCTAACCAAAGTTTTTTGGTTTCTTTTGAACAAAGTTATTATATATGCTGGAAATATTAGAAATAATTTTTTTTAGTAATTTCTAAAACAAATGTTGTTACTAGTGACTACTTCTTTAAATAGATCATCTGTCTTGGATCAAATTCCTCCTTGTTTGTTGCAGTGAAGTGGTACTTTATTCAGGTATGATAAAAGTAGCTGAACCCAAAGCTTACAGGTGGATATATATTTTAAAAATGCATGTGTGAATGAAAAAAACCCCAAACAACCAACCAGAGCCAAACCACAAAAAAACTCCAAAGAGGGGTTGGTGTGTGTATATGAGTGTGAATTCCCTCATCAAGGACAGTTTTGAAAACACTTTTGTTCTCCAAAATCAGAAAACTGAATCAGACCCATCAGGTTACTCGCTGCCCATGGCAGTAATCTCTAGTTTGAGTCAGCTCAGCTTCAGAGTTTAGCAAGCCTGTGTGGAAGAGCTGAATCTCCTCAGCAGTGTGCAGTAGGCAGAACTGTACAATCCAGCCTTCTTAAAAAGCACGTTGGATTTTTTTATCTGAGCATACCACATGTGCTCAGACATACAGCCTGCTTTGAACAGCTGCTCCTAAATCTCCTACGACTGAAATCTCTTTTGTTTCCCCCTCATGGCTTTAACTGCAGTTGTAGTTCCTTTTTCTGCTTCTGATCAAAGATTTCTACTAGGAGTTGCCACGAAGGGAAGCAGTTTGTGACCTCAGGTTGATACAATATATTGATCAGCCATGAGCGCTGCTCCGTGCGCTGGCTCCTGCTTCACCGCGCTCCCCCGGCAGCTCAGCCGCCAGCTCAGCGTAACGCTTTGCAACTTCTGCACTTGCAGCTTCTAAAGTCACTGCTTGACAGGGAGGTCTTTAGGTGAGGCTGAGCTCTGGAAACACTGTCTACATCGGTATGGAGCTAGGAAAGCTGCTTATTATTAATAATATTTGTTTTAGCATCAATGCAGTTTCCTGTAAGTTTCCTCTGTGAAAACGTGCACAAATTTAGGTCTGTGTGAACTAAGAAAAACCCAGTGCTGCTAAAGTGAGAGTTTGTTTTCTAACAGGTTATATTTTAGGTGAGAAAAGAAATACTCCACTATTCAGTCAGCTGAGGAAATAAGAGAATCAGAGTTTGATTCACTTGGGTGCTCTTGTATTTATGCAGATATCTGCTATTCTCTATATTCTGCTATATTTTTTTTTTAGAAAAAAATTTTCTCTTTTCTAATTTATAAACCAGTCATGTTTTATAAATTATATTTAAATGACACTGTTTCTTTACACCTAGCAGAAACCTTAAAATGTATGGAGACCAGTGCAAAAACTTAATTTGCCTCTGTAGCCAGACACTATTTTTCTTTGTAGGCAGAAGACGCAAGCACTCGATTTAAAGAAGCAGCAGTGATGTGCTTGCAGCAGTCAACACAAAAATCCCTTCTAACTGCACGAGACAGACACTGCTATTTATATGATGCAGAAAGGTTTTACTTCTCTTTTTTTCTTAAATAAATGTAGTTGCTATAGAGATATCTGAAAGTCATCACTGTCTCTAGCTACATTCTGTGACCTATTATTCCTGAGGAATAGTCCCCAAAGCATCATAGCAATAGGTTACAATTTTCCTCTTCCTAAAAATTGCCCATTCCCTCTGCATGAATTGCTCAAATAAAGGGGTTGTCTGCAGATGATCTAGGCATAGTTGTAGGAAGTTATTTTGCCACTGGCAAAACTGTTGCTGTATGAAGAGAAACCATATATCTGAGAAGCTATTTTGTGCCTTTGTTCTACTCTTTGGCAGCAGGAGACTCTATCCACTGATGCAACTTCTGGTCTCTAAATGTTCAACTTCTCAGTGCCCTGCTCTGCAGTGGCGTGTAGAAAGGCACAGTGCTTATTCCAAAGTGTGAAGAGGGATCCAGTTCTCAGGTATGGTATTCTCATTTAGTGTTGTAAAAGCATGTTACAATATGCAAAATAACCCTTAATTAAGAAAATGCTGGCAAATGTGTTGCTGGTCATAAAATGAAAAAAACCAGTACATCAGCTGGTCATGGATAAAAGAGCTTACAGTAGTTGAACTCATGCACTACATAAACACGTGTTTATAAAAGTTTGATTAGTGGCATGTTAAAACTATTGTACAACAGAAAATACTGATATTGAGGAGAAGAATGGGAGATATCTGGGAGGAAAATTGTCTGATATACAATTGCTGGAATTAATTTGCTTTTCAAGTTCTTGTAGCTTAAGAAAATTTTATGAGGCTGACTCTCAAACAAGCTTGCATTGCACCTCTGTGATTCTTACAGGAGAATTTGCAGCAGGACATAGGGCAGTTGGGCATGGATCCACTTCACACAGAGAAATGAAGCCCCCTTAATCTGGTTCTCAAGCTCTGGGTCCTTTTTATACCAGTTCATAATGAGGACTCTTTTCTGTAAAGGCTTCCAATATGGTACAATGGCACATTTCATGTCACTAACTCACCTGAATGGACACTGTGTGATATCTCTTTAATTTGTGGTTTGTTTGCACAGATGAACAGAATTTTTATGAATAAAGCAACCAGCACAAGTAAAATTTGTTATGCAGTTATAAAAGAGATGTGAAAGGTAAATAATGTAGGCAATGTAGGCAAAACTAATGTAGGCAAATGTAGGGAAGAAAACAACAAATACCAGTGACAAACTTTGGACAGACCACTGTAGTTTATGATATATAAATACAAATATATAGAAATGAATTTATATTTCACTTGCCTATCAGTTCTGTTAGCTGCCATTTCATTGTTTGTATTATGGCCCTGCTACAATACATGGGGTCTTCAAGGAGACTGTAATATAGTATTGTAATATTTTCAGTGTTTTATAATGCTAATATACTGAATAAAAAAGTGAAGTTAGAAAAATCTTTTTTATTTATCCAATCTGCATTTTTCAGTTCTGAGTCTTTAGAATTCCATAACTAATTGTATGTGCTGCCAACCAATCCCATGAATGTTCCTCACACTTTTGTTTTCAAAGTAGGCCTCTGTTTTTAAAAAAGTTACAAGATTACTTTGAATCTGTGTTGGCAGATGTGTATGGCTATTTCTGTGAGTTCAAAGTTAGTTGGTGGGGGAGGAATCTTCAGTTTCATATAAAATATTTACTTGACTTAATGAAGCTGCTCTTTCTAACTCAGCAACCTGCTGGGTAGATGTACTTTAGACTGAGAAAAAATGGGGGCTCAATTATCAAAACCATTCCTTCAATTCAAAATACTGGTTTGTGACATTATCCTGCATACTGTCTAAATTTCACTTTTGATTGTGAATGCAATGAAACTACAAATAAAAAAAACAAACCAAAGGTGTCTGAATTTTATACCTGTGCTTTATTATATGGTTATACTTGAATTTGGCAAAAAACCTTACCCAAGAAATGTATGCTGTTAGTATACAGTCTGACCTTGGGTTTGTCACTTGCACATGGCTGTGTTTTCTTTTACACACTCAGAATGTAATTGTGCCAATTCAAGAACACGTGCAACACAAATCAAAGACCTGGCAAGTGTTAATTTGCAGGCCTGCTTCAGGACATCTCCAAGTGTTCCAGGGAAGGTGAAAAGGAACAGGTGAAGCTATTGCAATGCAAAGGAGATGGCAGCAGGAATAATTACCTTAGCTGACTGCCAGGTAATTATGTTTGCTGAAATGCATTAAAGGGGTGGGGAGGAGAGTGGGAAATTTTTTTAAAGTTATGTTTACCTGAGTGAAGAAAACAAAGTCCATCATAGTTTTGTGCCTACTTTAGGAGAAAATAGGAGTTGATATTTGATTCATATTTGATATACTTCATATTTTTTGATATAGGGTTCATATTTGTTGAAGGTTGTTTTAGGTGTATGATGGTGCCTGTGATTTAAAGGAGCTATGTAGGTAAGAATTTTAATTTTGTTTCACTGTCTGAATTCTGCTGCAGATGTTTCTCCCCACTATATATTCCTCTCTTGTTTTAGGCTTCACTCTTAGCTTTGTAACACCTTACCATGTCTGTAAGCTAATAACTCAGATTAAGTTTCTGAGAGTTGTTCTTATGTGTCCTATAAATTTGGTAAGTGAATTCATCAGCCAAATACTGATTTAGGAAACCTTCTCCTGTGTTTACTTTTTGGGTTTAGTTGCCTGTCTGTTTATAAATGTTTACCATCAAAAATCACATAAAGCATAGGAAGGCAGATTACAGTTGGTGGCTTTTGTTGAGAAGTTCCAAGAAAATAAGCCCTGATAAGATGAAATAGAAGGCATTGTTTTTTGTTCAAGAGGGAAGGGATTCATTCAGGAAGAAGTAACCTCTAAAGTGAGGGGGGGAAGTGGGCAATGTTATTTAGAACTGAAGCGTGGCTTGGCACTCTGCCAAGGGTAAGTCACAGCGTATTCCTGCAGCACGGCAGGAGCAGATTGGAGAATCTGACTGCAATCTCCTTTCATTTACTGTCATGCTGGGTGAATAGGGTAAAACACCAATTGCTTACATGACTAAGGAATATTGAGAAAGTACTGAATGAATTTTACCTGTCTTCCTTAGCAATTTAGCTGCTGGAAATTATTGCAAGCTAGTATCATAAGATCAGTTAGAATGAAGAACTGCCGTTGGAGAACATCTGTGTTTTAATGATCAAGCAGCGCTATCATAAAGATTTTTAAATTCTTGTGCCACATATACTTGTGTGAGTAACCATGAGTAGTAATAAGATAACAGATGTTATTTTTTTAAAAGTTAAGGAAGTGGCCTAGATATGGGACTTTTCAGTGAAGAGGTGATATACTCGTAAAAAACAGAGGGTGGTATGCTGCTGGCATATCTGAAAGGCTAGCCAAGTCAGCATACTGCTTTAATGTCTGGAAGAGTTCCAGGTTTAATGAGCATTTAAACTCCTTTCTGCTGTGGGAACAGCATAATGAATACTGACAAGCTGGTGTTGCAGGTTGGCTGACACAGCTGTCCTCAGAATTCAAGGGCTTTCATAGTTGCCCATCCCTGAGTTCTTCACTATTTTTGAGTAACTCCCTGGCCCCAGACTCAGTATTCTTCCTGACAATGAAAGCAAGTCAAAGACTTGGAAAATTGCTTTCTTGCCACTTCTGGAAGTGATAAAGTGTAGTGTCATCTTAAAAACAAAAACCCTTCCTGCATTTCCACAGTGTGCTGTGCATAAATGTCAATCTTTGTTATGTACTGTTCTGTACATGCATATTTGGGGAGGAGAGTGATGGAAATTCAGAATGCTGCCATCGCTGAATAATTGTGGAGTAAACTCCTTTTACTGTACATAACTTTGAACACAGGTGAAAGGAGCCAAGTGTGTTGCACAACTCTGCTCTTTGTCCTTATACTGACAGCAAGTAGGGCTGTTTTAAAGGAGTATAAAAGAGAAATAGCCAGGGTAGCTATCAGATGAACTATGATAGTCTTTTGCTATGCCTGTATATTCTATCAGGTAGTAAAGGCTCAGTCTTCTCAAATGTGCATGAGACATCAGAGAAGAATTTGTTTTTCCATAGAGATGCATATAGGGAGAAAAGTCACAACTACAGTGAAATAGAGAGGAAAAATGCCAATTTTTATTTTATTTGGGGAGAGTACACCATGTAAGTGTGTGGATGCCTAGGGTGTGGGTTTTGTATGTATTTAAGACAAGTTGCTCAAAATCTCCTCTTCAGCAAGAGATACTTCATTGTGTACCAAACCTGAAGATCACTGTGAAGAAAGCACTCTTAGAGGCACCTGAGGTAATGAATTACTTACAGGAGCTAGTCCTACGGCCTGGCAGTATGAATCTTCCCTCATTCAAGCCTTCCATAATGTCCTGTGGACCTATTATTTTCAGAGCACGAGCTGAAAGTCTCTTGAAGATGACATATTTTGGTTCAGACCAAGTTTTAGAAAGAATTTGAAGCAAAATCTATGATATAACATTATTCTGATTTTTTTACTAACTCTGTCACAGCAAGTGAATAGTAAAATGTACCTCCTAAAAGGTGGATCTGGATCAGCTTTGGAAGGTGAGACATCTAAAGGGCTTGCAAGGATAGCATCTGTGACATTCAAAGTACACTTCTGGAACACTGGGTCACCTTAAAAAACAGCAGGTGGTAGCAAGGTTTGTTGATTGTGTGACACTCAGAGGACAAGAGCTTCCTATGTGACTTGAAATGGCATTTGCTTTGGACAGAAATGATTCTTGAGTGTTTTAGTGGTTTGACTATTAGGTAGTTGGTGTTCTTTTTTTTTTTTCTTTTTTCTTTTTTCTTCAAGCAGCTGATGCAAAAGCTGATGCAACTGAAGTCAGGGCCCTAAATGTTGAATCCACCTTTTGTGTATAAATTGCTAGATTTTTATTCAGCCATTCATTATAAATCATGCTTGGTGTAGGCTGGAAAGGGCCTTTGGAACTGTCTAGTTTGATCCTGTCGACTTGCTTATTTTTACTTTGCAGTGAGAAAGAGTATGTAGCTTTTTGATCTGGTTCAAAATATTTCAGATAAAATATACTCAGCTCCAGACAGCTTCAGTAAGTAGTGTGACTAATTCATTAACAATATCTCCATTTCACATTTGCTTTTAACTTTCACTGCCATCAGATGACAAAAGAAATTAGAGGTGTGAGAGATGAATTTCTGGGCTTTGTGCTGGGAACTCTCTTGTCCCCAGTGTTCCAGAGTATGTGTATTTGTAGTTTGATCTGGACTAACTTTCATGTTCCCTTCACTCATTAGGGAGGCCATTTCTCACATGAGAGCAATAACCCTGACAGGAGAAATTCAGTTTGTGAATTGTTCTCAAATCTGAATCCTACAGAATTAAACTCATGTCGAGTAGCCCTGTGCTTCTCCTTCAAGCACTTTGAGGCTTGCTGATTGAAAACACTTATCAAATTGAGCTAAATTAGTGTACTACAAATTTGGGATGCTCAATTTAGCATTACTGTGAAAAATCCATTTGGGATAATAGACTTTGCCCCAGGGATTTAGAAGAGCCACTAGGAAAAAAAAAAAACCTTGGTCTTGGATTGCTAATTAAAAATCAGTAGCATTGGGAAATGTTTCATGCTTCGGTGTAATTTTTGACAAATATGAATCACAGGATATCCTGAGCTGGAAGTGACCCACAAGGATCATCAGAATCCCACTCCTGACCCTGCACAGGACAGTCCCAAGAGTCATACCATGTACCTGAGAGCCTTGACCAAACACTCCTTGAACTCTGTCAGGCTTGGTGCTGTAATCACTCCTCTGGGGAGCTGTTCCAGAACCCAGCCACACTCTGGGTGAAGAACCTTGTCCTAATATCCAACCTAAACCTGCCCTAACACAGCTTCAGGCCATTCCCTTAGGTCCTGTCACTGGTCACCACAGAGGAGAGATCAGTACCTGTCCCTCTGCCTTCTGTTTGTGACAAAATTGTAATTGCAATGAGGTCTACCCTCAGTCTCCTTCAGGCTGAACAGACCAAATTATGTCAGATGCTTCTCATATGGCTTCCCCTCAAGGCCCTTCACCATCTTTGGTGCCCTCCTCTTGATTCTCTCTCTAACAGCTTGATATCTTTATATTGAGGCACTCAGAACTGCCCCAGCACTCGAGGTGAGGCTGGCCCAGCTCAGAGCAGAGCAGGACAATCCCCTCCCTTGCCCAGCTGGTGATGCTGTGCCTGATGAACCTCAGGACAGGGTTGCCCCTCCTGGCTGCCAGGATTTCTGCTAAATCCTATTCAACTTGTCATTGACTGGGACCCCCAGGTCTCTTTGTGCAGTGCTGCTCTCTACCCTCTTGCATCCTAGGCTGTACATGTGTGATAGATTCTCCAGATAAGTTAATGCAGAGAGACATGCACAAAGACTAAGGAGCTCTGTTGTGGTGTCTCTTCTGCAACACTAGTCTTGCAGTGCCTTTGAGTCCTGCCTTTCTTTATAGATGACCTGAGCTGAAAAATGGGATAGGTTGCAGGGCATAAGGCTGTTGGTCTCCAGAAGGGCTGTTAGGTCTGCAGATCACTGGTGTTTAGAAAAAGGACTATATTAACAATTTAACAATATAAAGTGCAGCTATAAGATATTGAAATGCTAATGCCAGAAGAAAAAAGTAAATCTTTGCAGTAAGGTGTACAGTCTAAAAATTGCAGTCAAAGCTGGTTTTCATCCACCATTTCTGAAGGCATCTTAGGACCCAGAATTTTTTATTTTAGAAAAATTGAGCCCATCTAGGCATGCCATTGCTCTTTGTTAATATGCAGAAGGGTTAAATAAAAGGAAAAGAGAGAAGGAAGTAGACAATTAAGACAACTTTGTGTAAGGAGACAATGAAACTGGGCTACAATTTAGGATACAGTATAGTTGTAAGAGGAAATTGGTTTTGTGCATACCTTGATAGGAGTGGGAGAAAAAGAAGTCTCAACTTCTTTCTCCACAAGAGCCCTCACAAATCTAGAGAATTTATTCTTATTGACTTTTGCAACACAGAAATTGTGTTCATGATCTAGGAGGCCTCTCCTAGTCTTCATTAGCAGAAACTGTCTTGTAGTTATATAATCTACTTGGCTTTACCTTTACAGGAAAATAATGTAATACTGTTTAAGGGAATATTTGTAAATTCTTGTGTAACAAATGATACATATCTCCATTTGTGTAAATAAGTTTTCTTCCATCCAGTGTGGGGAACATGAAAATAATTTTATTATCCTCTATGCCAGACAGAGTATTTTGAATTATAAATATATGTAGTAATTATATTGTTGATAGCTATAGCATAATTTTTCTGCTTTATTAGTGATTTTAGTCACAAAATATAACTTTTAGCCAATTGTAGACAAGGAAGCCAAGTAAAATATTGGGGGAAGAAAAGTATGATGACAAAAATTGGAAAGCCTTCTGCCCCTGCTCCCCCCCACCACCAAAGTCTGTGTGTGAATTCTTCATAGGAAACAACATATTGTGTAATGCAGATGGTGTAAATCCCGTTAATTTTTCGCTGAAGTTGCACCCTCCCTCCCCTGCAGGGAATATTATTAATTCTGAGCATAGTGGAGATTGGCATCAGTGTAATTATGCAGAAAATCTTCTTGTCTTCACTTTGAATGCTAGTTAAGCTGCTGCTTCTATTTTCCCCACTACTGGAGACTGCAGTCTTCTGAGCTCCTACTGGGCACACAGGAACACTCTCTGCAGTTTGTGTACATTTCAGAGTAGAGAGCTGAAGATTGTTCTTGGAGAGTGGAGAAGAAGAAAAATTGTTGTGACTCTATGTTTTGTTTTCTGGACTGGATCTTTGAGGTTGGATTCTGTATCTGAAATGCCGTAAAATAATTTATTAAGGATTTCAGATGCCTTCGTGAAGAAAGTTTTTGCAGTAAGCTGAAGCAAAAAAGTGCTTCTATGCCCTTATGAAAGTGGAAAAATATTTAAAAGATGTATATGTTAATTGTAGTGTAATACAGAGCATAAATAAAAATCTTAAAAACGTCACGTTCTAAACAAAGAATGCTTTCTAATACATCTAAAACACTTCAATCAAAGCAGTATTGCTTTTATTAAATATGCTCAGGTCTGTGAAGTCTGTTCTGAACTAATCTCTGACCTACACATATATTCCTGCAAATTTGCGAGTTGTGCACTTTTGCCCAGCTCATATTGCATTCATCCCAATGTAAAGCTAAGCATCCTGGTGACTGAATGTTGATTTTTCTGGGAGAGCTGCATTCCCTACCCTTCCATTTGGATTCTATGAAAACTGAACTCCTGTTTGGATGCAAGTGCTCTCAGAAGAAAACCCATTTTTTGTAAAGAAGAGTAAGTCTTATAGAGAGCTATTAAAACACAGATAAAATATATATTTTTGGAGAGAATTTAATATATTGAGGTGTTTCAGGGATTTTGGTATAACCAGGTCCCAAACACTGGTTGCTGCTGTCTATGTTATGTTCAGCTCCTGCCTCTCTGGTGTGCAGGACATGGTGGCAGCAGTGGTTCTTCAAGTAATGCTGTCTTGCTGTCCAGAATGTGTCAGCACTGACCAAAAGTAACATGGTTAGAAATTTTGAGAGTTGAATTGAAGATAAAGGCTTGGCTCTTCCTCAGACTGTTCATCTTCACTGATGCCAAAGGCCTCTATTGATTTTAAAATCAACTCAAGGCTCCACATATGTTTTGCTATGTTTTTTAAATGTACTAGATAGCCAGCATATAAAAGCTAACGAGGAAAGTATTGCAAAAAAGCAAAATTATCTTTTAGAGGTGCAGTGCTTGTAAAGAATACAATTTAAATTGTTGAGATGGCATCTTTTTTGCCTCCACTGTGCTTTCAGGGACCACTCTTCTTTTCTAGTTAAGAAAAGTCAAAAAGCCTTATTTATACTACATGCATGCATATTTTTTGCACCTTGCTTTTAAACAAAGACTTCACTATGTTTTCTTCACTATGTAAATTATTCTTTGAAAGGCAAGCTCTGTAATATTTTAAATATGTGAGAATATACTTTATTCTAAGTAACACAATTCTGTTTCCCTTATGTTTTATAAAGATAATTTTAGGGTATTGCATGCTTTTGGATGTTGTTTTATATCAATCATTGTAGCAGTTGTGTTCTTGATCATAAAATCCAAAGCACTGGGCTAGTGAAAGTTTTACTCACATGACTCAACTCTGTTGTAAATAATTTTGAGGGAAAGAAAGGCAAAGTATGTTGATCATAAAATTGGGATTGTAGAGGTCTCTGATGGTCCTCTCCCCAGAATGAATTTCATTCAGAAATTTGATTTAGGTCTTGAACAGGGTTACAGAGCTCACAGCTACCTGCTGTGTGGGAAGAACAGGCATTAGGGTTTCAGGGTCTGGGGTGTCTGTGTGCCCTTGCTCTGAAGAAGGGCTGGTGCAGCAGGAGGGGTGCATGCAGCAGCCTTTGCCAAAGCTGGAATTCCTGGGCTGGTCAGCCCTGAAGCCTGAAGGGTGGAGTTGTGTGGAGGATGGGATGACTGCAGAAGCCCAAGGTGGTCAGTAAACTCCTGGGTATGTCCAATAGGTGTAGAAGGCTTGGCAGCCCCCAGGGACTTCTCCAAAGAGCTATTCCCCAGGCAGCTGGTGCCTGGCTGGTCTTGCTCTTCCTTCCCAGGTACAGGGCCTTGCATTTGCCCTGATTGAACTTCATCCTCCCTTAGTACCCTTCCCCAAGCTTGCCTGGGACCTTCCAGGTGGCAGCTCTGCCCAGGACCTTGTTTGCTGCCTTTTGGAGGAGAAGTGCAGTACAACCTCTGGTTAGGGTAGAGCTGAATTGGTAAAAATATAATTGTGAATTAAATTTATTCCAGAGTGCATCCGTTTTTTATTTTCACAAGCTTTTACTTCAAATACATTTTGTGTTTTGTCATAGCCATTGTGAAAGGAATTTTGGATTTTGTTTGTGTTGTTTTGGTGGTATTTTTGAGAAGAGGAGCTCTGTAACCTAAGTGACAGCAGTGAGGAACTGGGTGCTGATGCCTAACTACTGCTGTAGGGAGCAGTTCTCGTGGGCAATATGCCAGTAGGTGGAAAAGGAATAGCTGCCCTTCAGCATGGGCAAGCTAGAGTGCTATGCAAATATGACTTGGATGTTCAGTGGTATTTGATATGCATCTCTTGGGGTGAATGTTTTTAAGATGAAGTAAACAAGAAAAGGTCTGCTGGACTCCAGCCTTAGTGGTATATTAGCAGGAAATACTAATGAGCCTTGCAATTCTGTTTTCAATATAATGTTTGCTTTTTCTAACGGGTGCTACCCTGCCTACCTCTGCCCATAGAATGATGTAGCTCTTTGCAATGATAGCAATAACATTATATTATGAGAAATAGATCTGTGGAGCTGGTATATTTTATAGAACTGTTTTTATTGATAATGTTAGTATTCAAAATCCTCATGTGGGTCGATCATTAAAGCTCATTTAAAAACCATCGGAGGGTTGCTTATAGCTCAAATACAGTGCAAGGAATTTAAATCTTAATTATGTGCAGAGAGATATATGAAATAGAATTTGTAGTCACAGTGCATTTCTTGATTGTGAATCCATAATATATTATTGTTTCTTCAGGGAGTTGAAGAGATACCATTAATGTAAAAGGTGAAAGTGTTCATTAAATCAGTGATGCAGCACTAGGCTCTTAATTTGATAAAATGAGACTTAGAACTGGATAACTGCTGCACTTCTGGCTTTTTTTAAACACTGCTGGCTGAGGTAGTGAGTTCAGTGTTTTGACAAAGTGCAAAACTTAATCCTTTAAGGCATATTCCTTGCTTTTAGTGATATATGAAAGTGATAAATAGCACTCCATAATTAATCCATAGGTGAAGTGTAGATTTTACAGTAGTTGATGGTTAAGATTTTCTTGGATCTTCTTAGTGTTCAAGGCTAGATATTAAAAAGGCAGTTACTAAAGTTTGATAATAGTCCTCTTGTTTTACAATATGTGATTGGATTACTAAAATTTCTGGATTCATTCCATCTATTCTATATAGTTGGTATATATGAACCATACTGAGTTGGTATATATGAGCCATTATTCTTATTTAGGTTTAGCTAAAATTCTTAACAGCCCCTTTAGAAGGTGGAAGGGTACATTTGGCAGGGTACATGAAGCAGTGTGCAAGTTTGTTTCTGATTAGCTGGTTAGTTTTAAGTCCTGAATAATTGAAATATTTGAATTTTTTAGTTGTTGTTTTTCAAAATATACAAAACACATGTAGTTGAAAATTTTTATTTCAGTGTTATTCAAAGTATTTATTTGAAAGAGCTCAAAGACTGCCAAAGTTCTTAATTTTGGTTGAGTGAGGGACTTTGGCTGTATAAATGGTATTGTATAAAATGAAAAAAAATGTTTCTCCCTGAGCTACACTGATATTAGCACATATTAGCTGATATGAGCACATATTCTTCCTGTTGCTCTGCCCTAACACACTGCTAAAGTTTGAGTATGTGGAAGCTTGAGTTTGTGTATCTGTATGCATATCAGTGTAGGATCCTTGCTATATGCATGGAAAATGAAAGTCTCAGCGTGGAGACCAGGAGTTCAAGTTCTATTTGTGTCATTGATCTCGCCCTGGAAGGATATTAAACACTGGCTTGCTAGCAAGCAGAGTGAGTGCACGGGTTCAGAGCTTTGGAAAGGATCTTTTAAGGAACAAATTGGCCTGGTCTTTGTACCTGGATTCATGCAGTGTGCACTTCAATGTATCAGTGGGGTGCTGCACTTGAAACCACATCTGAAACGGGGCACTGGGATCCCACTCAGTGCACTCTGTGGGAAGGCTGCCAGGTTCTCCAGGGGCTGCTCTCTCTGGGCACTTGTGTCTGGGCACTGGGATCCCACTCAGTGCACTCTGTGGGAAGGCTGCCAGGTTCTCCAGGGGCTGCTCTCTCTGGGCACTTGTGTCTGGGCACTGGGATCCCACTCAGTGCACTCTGTGGGAAGGCTGCCAGGTTCTCCAGGGGCTGCTCTCTCTGGGCACTTGTGTCTGGGCACTGGGATCCCACTCAGTGCACTCTGTGGGAAGGCTGCCAGGTTCTCCAGGGGCTGCTCTCTCTGGGCACTTGTGTCTGGGCACTGGGATCCCACTCAGTGCACTCTGTGGGAAGGCTGCCAGGTTCTCCAGGGGCTGCTCTCTCTGGGCACTTGTGTCTGTGGCCTCAGGCTAGAAGGTGGTGCAGAGCTGGCTGCTGGTTAACAGCAATGTGGTGGAGCCTCAGGCTGCAGCACATCAGAGCAAAATTAACCATGGCTGTTGTAGGCCAGTTGTTAATGTGGAAGAACCTGATAAGATGAACTGTGACTGCCTCTCTGGTGCTGATAACACACTGTAAAATAAGTAAATAGTATAACTGATTTCTTTGGCCTCAAATATTTTAATGCCACGCTTTATCATAGGGAGCTGTTCTCTAACTCAGAATAGCTAGTTTAGTTTATTTACCTAGCTTTCAAGGAAAGCTATAGGAGTACTAGGCTATATTAAATAAATCTGTTTACTCTGACTCAGGGAACATTTTTCTCTGTGTGGTTTGGGGGGTTATTTTAACAGAGATGAATTGGAATTGAAATACTTACTAAAGAAAGGCCGCTAACCTAAACCTCTAATTATGTAGAAAACTTCAGGCTGAACATTCAGCACTGTAATTACCTCAAAATTACTAGCTGAGTCTGGACAAAATATTTTTCTTTGGCATTTTGCTTCATGCTTCTAGCTCAAAAGAGAAATTAAACCTGGAAATGCTGGTGGTGCTGTCAAAACAAGACAACCGAAGCAAGAAACAAGATGCTTTTTAATTTCTATTGATTTTTCTCAAACTTTTTCAACTTGTCTTCTGTAAAATAACTGTAAGATGCTATATCATTTACTACTGTTCTTAATTAAACTTCAAGGTACTGAGCAAGGAGGTGAAGTCAACAGATGAAGCTGAACATAACTGAAAAGACCAGATTCTGGGAGCAGATAGCACCGAAGTACAAACATGCTGGGAAGTTTTTCAGCCTCTGTTCTAGTCTCAAGGACAGATTGAAATAGAGAGCCTTGCAATTGGCTGAGTGAGAGCTCCTTTCTAAAGGGACCTGTGAGACACAACTGTGATGTGTGTCTATTTTTCACTAATCTCTAGACACAAACATAAAAAGGTTATTGGTAGCATAGTCATGGACTATTTATGTAAAGGAAGTATGAACCCAAAAAATGCTAAGTTAGTGACCCTAAGCAAGTTGTAAATGTAAACTGCCTGGTACTACAGTTAATGGCTGACTGTGAATGGAGCCATCAGTGGGCTTGAGTGTATTCTGGTCAACTGGATTTCAGACATTTCTTCTAATTTTGATTTATAATGGGCACTAGTGGACTCCCAAAAGCTCTTCAGATGTGATTGATAAATATGGGTCTATGCTCAGTCAGCATGAAGGGGGCTTTCAAAGTGGGAACATGTCCCACTTTGGCATATGCTTATTGACAGGTGTAGAACACTTTTCTCTGTGAGGCTGGTCTGCATGGCATCTAGGAAGAGCACAGAAGAAAGCAACTGTGTATCTGGTTTCCCTGAGGGCCCACCAAGCTTCTGACCTTAAAACTTGTTCACCATTAGAGAAATCAGTGTAATGATGGTGTTGCTTGCAGAGATCTTACATTAATCTTTCAATAAACCTGTCTAGGTACAAAAACAGTAGTCTGGTCTTTTTTCAAAGCTGAAAGGGTAGTGCCTGAATGTGATTCTGTGGTTCTATGCTATGATTCTCTATAGCTGAGGATAAAACTTAAAAACAGTGCAGGATTTTCTGGAGTATAACTTACCTTATGGGATTTTATGTCTTGACTCTTTTATGTACTGCTCTTCAGATGTTAGCTTTTAGAGTTTTAGAAAACACCTGTGGAATCATATCAGACTTCTCTCAGTGCTGCTCCATTAATTTCCATTAATATATTTTAGGCTGTCAGTTGTTCCTGATGGATCTGTGCTTGAGAGGTGTGGTTCATAGTCAACCCTCCTCTGCTTAGAGATGGTTTTAGATGGACAACTGAATGCTTTAGTTAAAATGCAGGAAATAGAAACTCTTTCTACAGCATAATTCTTAGCAACTAATGCTTTGTGACACAAAACTTGTTTTTGTGGAGGCTTGAATAACACTCAATTAGCAGGTGAGGAAAAGGAATATAAATGCTAGTTTTGATGGTTTTATAGTAATTTACTGTTTCTTAAAACTGTTCAGTACAAATGATACTGTGACAAAATGTCAGTAGTATCAGTGAGTTGAACAGAAAGGCAATGTGTGCCTTTGTAAATAACATTTTCTTTCAGTCATGGGGCCAAGATTTGGACTGAACAAAATAAGGGTGTTTTTTTTCCAATCAGTTTAGAAGACAGAGAAAAGACAGAGTGAAAAGTTATCAAGGACTGTTGTGTGTGTTGCAACCTAAAAAGTCTGCATGACCATGAAAGATTGTAAGGACTTCCCAGGTAGCTTTTTTGTTTATTTTTACATTAATCTCTGCAACAAAAGTGAGATGACTATTTATTAAAAAAAAAAAAATCTTCCTGTCACTTGCTTTAGTGGTTATGTGGTCCCTCAGAAAACCCAGAAGCGTGAAGGATGTTCATTCTTCCTGAACTATTCAAGAGCAAATGAGTAGGTTGTGACTCTCAAGCCTGAGCAGCCTTTGTCTGAGAGACCCAGCTATAGTGTTTTCTGGCCAAGAAGGGTAGAACATATGCAATCCAAAGTCTAAATAAAAAAATAAATCAGAGTTTCTGCTTGAGTGAGTAAGTCCTCTGAGTTGTTCTAGGAAAGAGAAATTATGCTTTTGTAAAATATGATTTAAACATACTTTTTGTCTTCTATTAGAGTGAAGACTAGGAAACTCTTATATCATAAATCAGTTGATTCAAGTAATGAAGAATGGAAATTCTGCTTCCTAAATGCTTATGCTGCTTAAGTTTATGAACATGTTGAAACATACAGGAATTGCAGGCTTCAGAACTATTCTGTTACTTACAGATACTTACAGTCTTGATAAAGGTCCTTTTCCCATGAGTTGCCTATCAATGAACTCTGATGTCACTTCAAAAGATAATTTTAAGGGGAGATTTGTAATTGATTGCTTCCATGATTGTAGCAGTGTTTTAGGGTTGTTTTCATTAGAGGGTTGACAACTTTTCAAAATTTTAACAAATCCTGCAGGGTGAAAATATGAACATGTTGGAACTGCATAGATGAATTTAAGGGAAAAATTAGTAACTCCTTGGGTTTTTTTAATTTTAAGAAAAAAATGTTGCAATTATTGAAATTTTTTTTCATTAGTATGATCTTTCTCACTAGAAATGCAAAATTTTAAAGATGGTATTTAAGATTTGTATATTCATTCTACAAATTGTAAGTAGTATGAAAAAGTTTTCTACATCAAGTTAAAATAATTTTGCTTACAGAAAATTTTAATAGTTTTTTCAATGCTTTTGGAAAACACTTGTTACCAAAACATTAAGAAAAATTTAGTTTAGAGGTTTGAACAAGAAAAGTTGTGAAAGAAGAATGTAATTTTGAAGTGGAAAAATCCTTGCCATTGTGGGTGAAACTGGGATTTGCTAGGCCTGGCATCCTGTCTCCAGCATGCTGGGCATTGTTGGAATAGTGTAATTTACTGAATGTGCACATTAGTATATGAGTATCTGAAAGGATATTGTGCATAAATTCCATAGAGTTAGAGGATATATATGTATATACATTGTATATATATTTATACACCCTGCATGTATATACAGGATATTACTTTGAGAAAAGGACTTTTGTTACCTTTGTAAGCACTTGATTTTTTTTTTTTCTCAGCTGTAGTTGTAAACAATGTTATTCTTTTCTCTACATAAATAAGATGGAAAAATGCAAACTTCCAGTTTAATGTAAAGGATTCAATTACATTTTTTAATCTTCCTGATATGTACCACTAGAATGCTTCAAAGAACATGTAAAGTTCTTTAATTTAGGATGATCTTATTTATCTAGCACATGGTAAATGTTAGCTCTAAAATGGAAGCTCAGATTTCAAAAATATTCAAAAAAGTTATTGAAAGGAGACTGTCTCTTTCTGTAAGGAAAATCATAACTTTCCTTTACCTTCTGAACATGATTTTAAAGCTCAGTGAAAGAAAGAAACATATTCCAAGTGAAATATCCCATTGTGGTTTCATCTCACCCTTGGAAGACAGTGGTAGGAGGAAATAAGTATAACTTCATTGTCAGACAATAACAAACTACTTTTAAACCTGTTTAATTTTTTGTATGTGGGATTAGTTTCCTGCTGGAATGTTTCATATGTTCTTCTCTTGTGCAAATCTTCCAGCTTCTATTTTCAAACAAGCTCTCTTGTCAAATTTAGTTTTTGAGGAATCTCAAATACAACACATCCCCCTGCGTTATGCTATTTCTTGCTTTAGTAAGGGAGAAGAAAAAAGAAAAAAAAAGAAAAAAAAGAAAAAAAGAAATTGAGGAGATATGTCTTCATGCTACATTTTTCATTAGATAGGAAAGTAAAACCAAGAGATCCAGCTATGCTGATACTTTGCCTCTGACAAAGACCACTATTATATGCAAAGCCAAAGCAGCATCTAATTTTTCCTGCTTTATTGTCCCTGCTTTCGAGGTAATCAGAAGATGGAGACATCATTCCAGCTACAGCTGTTATTTATTACTGTGCCTTCAACTGAGCAGAGGGAAATTGCCTATAACAACAAAAGATTATCTCACAAACCTGGTTTTTCCAACTCTGATCTCCTCTTATGAGCCATGGCAAAATTGCTTGAGCTTTTCTACAGTTTCCATTCTTACCAGTCTGCTGATCCACACTCTTTGTACCAAATGAACTGCTGATCATCTCCTTTGCCATTCCTTGCCTTGCCATTTTCCAGGTAACTCTTACCCAATCTAAAAATGTCCCTGGATTAAGCATCTTGTATCAATTGCTGGATACAACCAGCAAGAGTCCATACTCTTTGTGCTCTTGTCTTTCTTGGGAAAAAGTTTACAGGGTAAATAAACAGGTTTGTCTCCTATTTTTTCTCTAAGGTGTCAGCATAGTGAATATGTGCCTTTTGGTGCTGCCACAGTAATAGGAAAAGCTTTGTAGAAGATACAGAAAAATACCTTCAGGATACAATTCAATCTCAACTGCCCCAAAATAAAAAAAGAGCTAGCATAGTATTGCTATTGTGGAAGTAGGTTGGAGCAAATGTGACAAATGAAACCTAAATTATAAATTTGTCCCATAATATGGGAGGGGGAAAAAATGAACAAACCCCAACACACTTTTATCTACACCTCCTGCCCTCCTTGAGCTCCCTTACCCCTGCTTAACCATGTAAGACAACACAATACCTTGTTAAATAAATGACACAATGGGTATTGGAGATTCTATTCCCAGGATTTTAGACTGGGCAATAGTCACTGGAGAAGCAATGAAGTAGGAAGTGTGAATCCATAGTCATAGAATGGCTCAGGTTGGAAAGGACCTTAAAGGTCTCTAGTTCACAGTCCCCTGTCCCATGCACAGGGACATCTTTCACTATACCAGGTTGCTCAGAGCTCCATCCAGCTTGGTCTTCAACACTTCCAAGAATGACTCATGTGCTCTGGGCAACCTGTTTCAGTGCCTCACCACCCTCACAGTAAAGAATTTTTTTCTAATAGCTAATCTAAACCTACCCTCTCTCAGTTTGAAGCCATTGCCCCTTGTCCTATTACTACATGACCTTGTGAAAGGTCCCTCTCCAGCCTTCTTGTAGGTACCCTTTAGGTACTGGATGGCTGAAGTTAGGTCACCATGAAGCCTTCTCCAGGCTGAGCAATCCCTGTTCTCTCAGCCTTTCCTCATAGTAGAGGTGCTTCATCTCTCTAACCAACTTGGTGGCCTCCTCTGGACTCACTACAACAGGTTAATGTCTTTCCTGTGCTGGGGAGCCCAGAATTGGCTGCAGCACTCCAGGTGGAGTCACATGAGACCAGCATATAGAGGGGCTTCCATCTAGCTAAAGCAAAGGATGGGCATTGGCATTTCTATAATTGCCTCAGTCTGGGGTGTAGAAGCTTGTGCTTTCTTGTTTCTATTTGACTTTGATCAGCTTTGACACTAAAAGCAATAGTGTGAGCATCTTTGTTCAGAAAATGACCTCTAGGCTTTGTGCTTTACTGGTTTAGTCTTTCTACTTTTCTGTATTTGGCATGTGCATAGATGATGTTTGGTTGGGTTAAGTTCCTTTAAGAAGAGGTGTGTGTTTCCAGCAGATCCTTGGTGACTGAGCAGACATTTTTATTCTTCTCCTCCCCACCTTGATTTTATGTACAAATACATCTAAACTTCAGCTAGTACTTATCACTTTGTAAAAATGCTATTAAAATGGAAATTTATCTAGCAAGAAGAGGGAAAGGCAGTTGGGATGGTAATGGCTTCCAGTGGTTGTTGCCTGTATTTTAAAGAGCAGCTAATGAGAAGCTAAAGAAAAAACTGTGGTAAGACATCAAAAGAACACCAAGTAAAGCTGATAATGAACAACCTGAGAAGTAAATAATGGAAAGCAAAAAAATGTGTGGAAATGGAACAGGAGAATTGGTCATTTTGTGGTGTAAAAGGTATTGACATAGAAGATCTTCGAATGTTTATCTTCCTTCTTGGGGCGTGTGCAGTATGAGTCACTGAGTTACTTCCTAGCTAGTGTGATAAGATTAAAACACTGGGGAAACTTAGAAAGGAAATTATAGACATTTTACAGAGAATGACCTTTATCAATGATGCTTTTCTTCATTGCATGAGATGTGTCTCCTTACCAGTAGAGAAAAAATTAGCATCCTAGCCAGAGAAATAGGAACTAAGAGTGTAAAAGATTTTGATGAGTTTTGGAGCTGACTTTTCTTGTCTCATATGGTAAAGAACCTATGTATACTTTCTTATTATATCAAAGAAAGATCACATAGGTTAGAAATCATTGTTGTCTTGCAAGATATGGGAAAATTAAACTCTCAAATCTAGGCTCCATTCAGCTGCTGTGCAAAGCAACTTCCAAAACGCTTACAAAATAAAAAAAACCCAAAAATATTTGATTGATTTTAATTTTTTTTAACAGTGTGGTTTTATTTTTGTATTGAATTAATGCCTTCAACTGTTTCATTTGCAATCCTGTAATCCTGGATTACAGGGAAGTAGACCACAATAATAATGATATGTCTAGATGTGGTTTTTTTTTCCTTCTGGTTTGAGAAGCTATTATTATTGTGACTAGCCAGAAGAAGCCTAAAGCAGGAAAAATATTTGACAGTCATGGTTATTTGTATGAACACAGCATTGATGGGCAACAGTATGAGTGGACTGTGTAACTTTATTTTCTTTTTCTTCCCATCAGCACAAATCCAACTATTCTTCTGCTCTGATCAAATGCTCTTGGTGCAGGTAATTATTTAACATAAAAATGTTGAAAGCTCTTGATGTTTATTTATTTCATAAATATAGAGCTTGTTTCCAGTCTGCCTTCCTCCACAACTGGCATTTTATCACCTATCACCTGTGCAAATTACCTGGTATAAAAGGTGAAAAATACTGTGAAAGAAGACTGTGGTAGATGCCTGGACCTTTGCAGGCAACACTTCTGGGAGAAGTAGGATATATACAGTCCTTGGGCAGGGTACTATGGCATAGCTGACTTCTGACTGGTTGTTTTTAATTAGCTGGGTTATCTGAACACTTTCTGGTTACTAAATGCACATTTTACAGTCTCCTTAGTAGCATTGCCCATCTGCTTTACCCTTTCACAAATGGAGAAGCAGGAGGGGAAGAGAAGATGCTGGTGGAGAGGAAGGGCATCCATGTTCAAAGTGTCTGAGAGATGTCCTCTCACCACCACAATACCTTCCTCTTGTTGTTGAGTGACTCCTAATGTTGGAATGGACAAAAAGAGAATGGAACCAAATTGGAAATTTGGAGCTTGTATGGAGGAGAAGCAAACTGAGACTTTTGTAGGTAGCTTTTTCAGCAGACTAGGTAAAACATAAGGACTGTACTAAAAAAAAAGTGATCACCAAGAAGGGTGTGGTTAGCCTTGCCAATATAAAATGAGCTGAAAAGAAATTTCTAGATATATCAGACTGGAATTTTTAAAGTGCACATAAAAGAAAACTGGTATTCCAGTAGAAGCTAAAATAATTGCCTCTGTATTTCATTTCTGTCATCCTTCAAAGCTGCAAAGTGGTAAGAAATTACAGTATTAATGTTCCCACTAAAGCTGAATGAAAGCTGACTGTTTCTAAGGAGACATATCCACTGTAGTCATATTGCTGTAAAGTAAGCACTTGGAATTACATTTGTAGAATTTATAATCCAAATTCAAGCAACCCCAATCCTTTCAGTGTTCTATTTCTATGTTCATATTTTAGTATCTCTGATGCTGATATTATTTTTATTTTATGGGCTTAAGGGAATGCCTGCTCTAGTTGGAAAGCTTTCAGGGAACAAAGTTTTATTTTTAGATCAAGTGAATCTGACCCAGATAAAATCTGGACTTTAACTTGGCAATTGCATAGTTTCAAGCAATGAATAGCACATCTGAGGAGAGAGATGAGTTGAACTTTTTATTTCACTAGTTATTTGATATGCAAGGATGTGTCATTATGCACAGTGTATCTTGCTTGTATTGGCATATTAGTTTGTGGAAAATTGCAATATATAGAAAGCATAAATAGGCAAAATATTAGTGTTTTGCGCTTAATAAGAGCATAACTAGTTGCATGTTGGTTTAAGTAACTCACCAAGATTCTGTTAGTGGAGGAAAAGGAAGTGGAGACTTGTACCCTTTATGGGAGGGAGTGTGGTATTTTAGCCATTCTGGACAGCATTTAGCACTAAGCCTTACTGTGCCTGGGAGGCACATCTGTTATGTGGTTCCATTGCACTTTTGCCAGTAATTCTGCTTTTCCACAAACTATCTGAAAGTAGTAAGATAAAAAATTCTGTCTAATTCCCAACCTTGTAGTTGAATTATTTTTAAGCTTGACTCATTAATGGAACTCTTGGGATGTGACACGTGATGTTTACTGGGAGGAAGCAGTGCTGTTCTCCTCCACATAATTTCTTCTCTCATGTTTGAGTGTCAGAGTAGGGGTGAGTGGTCATGAGTTACAATGAGCAAAGTGCACAAATGGTTCAGTGAAATGTTGCTAGCTGATGTATTCTATGGCACTGAGGTCTTCTATCAGAGAAAACTCTAGAATTAAATATTATTGGTTTACTTTAAATTTCTGTTTCTAAACTAAAGGGATGTCAATAGAGTTAATAATGTTTCTTCCTGCTGAAATATTATTTAGAAGAAACAGTGACTTGTTCCACTAATTTCCTTGGTTTAAAATTTGGATTTTCAGGAATTAATGAACCTTTTTTGTTCATATAATTGTATATTTTTTAAGGATAGAAAACGTGGTATCAACATTCCAATTTCTTAATAGAGTAATTAAGGAGGGGATGACGTATTGCTAATATCAATGCTTCAAAAAGATGAGCTTTATTTTTGTGAAGGAAAGAGTATTATTATCAAGATTTACTCTTCCTTTATATATATATATATGATAAAAGTCCCCTTGGCTATTAGGCCTTCTATGTGGTGAGATACATTTCTTTTAGTTAATTAATATGCTTGAAGTAATGCTTTATGCTGTGTACTCGTAGAAGAAATATATATTTTTTTTAATATTAAGAAATTGAGCAATAAAATTTTTTTTTCCATTTCCATACAGAACTAGTTTAAACCTCACAAGACGGTAAAATTACTGTATGCAATGGGCATTATTTTGTTTAAAAAAAATGGCAGCCAAATAAAACCTGTGTAGAGTTTGTAAGACAAGAAATCATGACCTCATTTTGAAGAGGAGACAATTAAACTTAGAAATTAATCTAGCAGGGTTAAAAAAGCTTTCATGAGCTCTGATGAGGCTGGTCAGCACCTGTCTCAGTGTTAGCAGTGTAATAGAGTGATAGGACCTTCTCTTCCAGACATGTTACATTCCTGGTGTAGTGTCCTGCTATGCTGAAAAATCTATCTTATCTCCAGTGCAGAGACTTAGATTTAGAGCAGCATGAATACCTTTGTTTTAGACCCTATAAATCAGAAGAAATTCTCCCAGTTGTTGGTAAGGATCTTGAAGCAATTTTGTAGCTGCAATCCAATCAGATAATGCTACTCTCTAAGGGGTACAATGAACACAGAGAAGAAAATATTAATATCACAGCTCACCCCAGAGGTGACTGCATTTCAATTTGATAAATGGTTTATTATCTTCATCATCTTATCTGTCAAGCTTTGAGTGTATTTTGAAGACTTTAGGAAGAATAACTCTCTATAAACATTGCTCATTGTCATTCACAGCAGTATGCCACATGGTGCATGCTCTATTAGACACAGCCTAAAAAGACTAATTATTGTATTTTGTTGTGGGGGGAAAGAAAAACTTTTTTCTTAATTGTTTTCTCTTCATGTGCTTGTTTTAATGTGGTGATTCCAGAACAGCAATATGGTATTCCTGCAACAATGCCTCATCTTTTCCAGCCCCAGGTGCCTGTATCAGCCTCTACTGTCATCAGAGCAGATCAATGAACTTGCATTACCTTAAAATGACTGTAACAGCTCAATCAGCTTCAGAGTTTTGTTGTTGTAAACATTTGATAAATGTTCAGATTAAACATTAAATGACAGGGTTTTTTTCCTGTCACACAATTTTGAGTTAACTGCAGTTTTAATACATGGAGGGCTTCAAACAAAACCAGGGCAGTGCAAAATTTTCAAGTCCTTAGCGATTATTTGAAAATGATGCCCAAGAAATCTTTAGCCTTGAAAAGTGGGAAATTGACCTTTGAATGTAGCATAACGCTTTCCTCTAAACAGATTGTGGTTTTCTTTGTCTCCATGCGTGTACGCACACAAATATGTAAATCCAAATTTTTTTCTTTTTTTTTTTTTGTCTGTTGCTATGATTTGGCAATTGTACTGACCAAAAGGAATTTACTTCAGGAGGTATAATGCTTAGCAATATACTTTTATTCTTCCATTGAAGTATGCTGCATGAATATCTATAAGAAAGAAGATGCTGTGGCACTTGCTTGACTGAAAGTGTCGGTTGAACTAAGTTAATTTAAAAAATGAGGCTTTAAACTATATAAGTAAAACACATTCAGCATTTCAAGGCCAGATGACTTCTGCAGTTTTTCCAAAATGTACATCCTCTAATACAACTATTTTTGGAAATTTTGCCTAAAATCTAAGCAGAATCTTAAACCTGTGCTACACAGTAGTGATTCATTAAGTTTGTGATTCAGTTTTGGACTTCTCTAAATGTAGTTTGGTCCAGTGTTGGTACCTCTGACTTTGCTTTAGCCAGTTTGAGGAAAATGGCTGTGTCTACACTTAAGGACAGGTACAGCTGACACAGTAATGCCTCATTCCCTGGTAAACCTGGAAAGGGAGGACTGCAGGGAGGTGCACAGAAACTTGCTGGTCTTTCACATGTCTGGGTTTTCTGCTGTAGAAAACTGAAGTGCACCTTCATCTCTTATCCTGGCATGCAGCTGGCCTGTGGTCAGGGTATGTGCTCAGGCACTGGGGCTGAGATGGAGCCGGTAAAACTCCGGGCTCTAAAATAGTGATCTTTTATAAGATCAGCCAAATTGCTTGACAAGACTTCATACTTGAGGCTTATCTCTGAATATTTCTGTCACCCAAAATATTAAGTGAAACCTTTGAATACCTATCAGATCCTTTACAAAAAACTAGAAAAGGTAATATTCTGTTTTATTTGAACATAAGAACAATGAACAATGCCTCACAAGGAACTCCAATATTAGCCTTTTCCTTACCTTTCCAGGTCAAATGAAAAAAAGTCCATATGTCATGTTCTTTCTCTTGAAATTACTTCTTCCACTGCTCGCTTTCCTGGTGCCCTTGTATTAGCTGTTAAATTGTTGTTTTAATGAATTGATTCCAACTCACCTCTGATATAAAAGCTCATATAGAAGTTGGCAGACATGGCAGGAACTTCTATACATCTTTTCTTCCTCAAATTTCTCAGGAATTCAAGTCAATTTCCTTGTCTTGAATAGGGTTGAAAATAAACCATAGAAAATTATGACAATTAATTTAGCACAAAATTTTCCTATTTTTTTCTGAGCTTTACAGGGGCTTTTGTTTAATATTTGGCAATGACACTATTTTGCCATGCAACACTACCTCCTCTTAAAAATAAGATAAAAACAAATAAGTTCTTCTCTATGCAGGATGGTAGTGTTAGGGCATAATGAAAGGTATCTGGAATTAAGTCCTTTCTCATATATACTAACAAACTGCTTGGCAGGTAGAAGAGCTGTTGTGAACATCACAGAGGTATAAAGCCTCTTACTGGAAGAGTTGTTTTGGGTTTTTTTTAGAATCTGTCTGTCTATTGTATCATAGGCTGGTTAGGCTTTGCCTCTGTGGTCTGATGTAAGAGAGAAGGAAATGCACACCCGCTTGGAATATGTCTCATTCTGACTACATTGGACTACTGCCTTTTATACTAAATTACCAAAGGTGCTCACTTGTGTGATTTCTTATAAGCTGGAATCTTGAATTATGTGCATCCTGGTAGCTTCTTCATAGTAGATCAGTTCCTGGCAGATAAATAGTTTGCCTGTCTTGGAAGAAAATTTCAAAAGTTTTTTGTCCCTGCTCTTTTTATTCTATTATGTTGAATTTGTGGGAAATGGCTTTTCACTTCCTGATGATTTCTTTTCTGAAAGCCATAGCAAGATATTTGGATGAAAATGGCAGAACAAGTAAAACTTCATTTCAACAGCTTTTATGTAGTACTCTAAAAACTGGCCTGCCACCTCTTCCCAATTTGTAGTAAGATTGGTTCAGTATAACTGATTTGAAGAAGTTTGGAAAGTCTCTGAATTTTAAATGTTTCTGATGAATGTACATGTGATGTGTTTCAAGCTGCAATCCAACTCCAATTGAAGTCAATGGCAACGCTGCCATCAATTCCTATGGTGCAGAAGTGGACTTCTAATGAGCTATTTAATGTTTCACTTATCTAAATTGTCACAGCTTGAAAGCAGTAGCAAAGGACTGGTGGGGTTGTGGAATGACTGGAGGGTCTGTAAATGTAATCAAAGAGACCAGATTGTGCGTGAGAAGCTGTTTTATCTCAATCTCTTTCATCTATGGAAACCTGATAGAATTTGTTTAGTACATTCTGGCACAGAGAAGCACACAGTCAAATGCAGTATTTAGAATGGCTCTTCAGAACAAAAGCAGGTAGATGAATCATTGTACAGTTAAGCAGCTATAATTCAGCAGTTTTAAGTTCCTCACATTCTGTCACAAAACTCCTGATGAAAAAGTCTTGTTTGTAAACCATATCTAACTGGTTTTCTTATCTCTACAATTATAGAAGCATATATTTGTTTCTTGGAGGAGACTGAAAATACATGCTCTAATATTTATGGAGTGTTACAAATGAATGAAGACTATATCTTATGATATCTGGTTAAATATAAAAATATTTTTCATATCTCTAATCTTAATTTGTTGTTCAGAATTGCCAAGAATTATATAACAACTGATCTCAAATGGTGGCTGTTGTGAGGGTTTTTTTTTTGCCTTTCATGAGTTCTTCCATGAGTTTATCTCAGCAGCTAAAATCCATTAGGACTCAATGCACTGAAAGGTTCACTAAACCAAGTGAACAAATAAATGGATATTCTTTAAAAAAAATTCTGACAAAATATGGAACAAATTGTAGTAATGTTAGGTATATTTGCTAGTTTAGTAAATTAAGTGTGAAAGAAGTGTGATTTCATCATAGTCTTTTGAAAGACTTAGAGACTTTAATGATGGAAGAGCTAATATGTGTATTGTGCATGCTACCACAAGCAGTCAGCAAGTCATGTAGTGCACATGACATAGAACTGATTTCATGATTGCCTGGTGTTGTAAGAAAAAGATAGCTTTGAGTTCACAGGTAAGCTCATGTAATGTTTTCTTTGAATTTTGGCATTCTAAAAACCCGTTTGGAACCTGCACAACAGTAATAATTAAATCATGGCCAGGGCACAGCATGCCTCTTCAACCCCAGTGAACTGAATAGTGGCAAACTCAAAAGTTGGTGCTGCTAGAGAATTTTTTATTTTAAATTAATAATAAATGAGGTGTCAATGAATTATCCAGAATATTATTCAGCATCTTCAGGCTTTGCCATATTTTCCTTTCTGTTACTGAGTCAAATACATTGCATGTGATCGTGTTGACTTACAGCATTTGCCATATGTTCATAATAACAGTTTTGTAAAATGATGAATGAATTATCCCTCTCCCTCTTTTTCCTTAGTTCTGAGATATCAGCCTGAATTTCCTTCACACTTTGTGTCCTTCACTCAGACATGATTTTGCCCAGTTATTCTAGTAGCAGTTCTCTTCTCAGACTATTTTCCTCTCGCTATCCTGCCCACTATTGATTTGAAATGTTAACTGACAAAATTAAGTTCTTAAATCAGGGTTGCCTTGTGTTGAAAATATTTCCTAGTAAAATTCTGCTATTGAAAAGTTAAAATTCTAGGAGTGCTTGTATTTCTTAGGGGAACTATATATTTTAGTTTTGTTTGTTTTTTGTTTTTTTTTTTTTTTTTAGCATTGATGATTTGTTTGCAAAATGAAAGGAGTACCCAGAATGATAATTTTTAAATACAAGTCATGTATTTATGTCTGTAGTAGAGAATACTGAAAAAGATCTGTTTACTCACCTTACCCTGAATCATTGGTCCTATGAGCTAAGTTCCTGTATCCAAGCAATAAAGAGGAAGAAAAAATATTTCTCCTGAATTTTTCAACTTTCCATGAGCCTGAGTAAATGCTAATTGTAGTTTCTAGGAGAAAACTTGTGTGGAAAATCCCAAATGTATTTTTTTTATTATTCAAATGTTTTTTCATATGTGAAAGAACACCAAATGCTTCTGGAGATTATTCTGAGTAAACTATTTGGTAGGATATGGAATTATGTAGGAAATAATCTAGAAAAGCAGTAACTTGAGCTTTTAACTGCTTTTGAAGCTACAGAGGGAAGAAACTGGTAAGAATTAGACTTTAAAATAAATGACCAAGAAATTGTGGCATCATGGGACAGTATATAACAGAATCTGATAGCATGCTGTATGAGAAAGGTCATATAATGAAACTGTATTTTATCAGGTTGAAAGGTTTGAGCATTATAGTGATTTATTTATGACACTGATAAAGGATAAACAAGAGGAAATATGGGCCTCAAATTTAAGTCAGCCAGCTGAAGGAAAATTGACATTGATTCCTTAAAGGATGGGATCTGTAAGGTTGTCCTTAAGGCAATGCTTTACAGATTTCTTGTCACTGGGTGAAAAAAAATGCCAGAAAACCATGTCAACAAACCCCCAAAAGGGAAACTTGACATCATCAGCGAGTTCTGATCTTGTGTTCTTAATGGCAGCACCAGGTGCATCTCAGCATAGAATATGACTTACAAAGTTACTTACAAGTAGCCTTTGTTTGTTTGTTTGCTTACAACTGAGTTATAAAGCAGTTCTAAGCACAGTGAGTGACATGTAGTCTGAATTTGGGTGACTGCAATGCTGTCATGGGACAAAGCCCAGGCAGGAGGACTAACCTAAAGTTTTGAAAAAATTAAATACACATAGATACTTAATTCTGGATAATGGCAAAGCAACAAACGACTAAGTGGTTCTAGATAGCTTTTCCCTTTATTTTTCTTTGCCAAAGATGCGTCCACATTCTTAAAGTCATGTTTAACAGCACTGGAAACTCACTTAATATGTGTAACTGTAAAATCCAGGAAAGCAGAATTCTATGGCAGAAGTAAAGAAGAATGTTAATTATGAAACTTAGGGACCAACTCCTTCAGGATGATTTTACCATTAGTAATGTTGAACTGGGCAAATGCAACAGTAAAATGTTAATGAGGTAATTGATATTTTGTTACAATGTCATGTGCACATATGTATGTAAAAATATGTGTAAGTGTAGATATATGGACACTGGCATGTCTGTATATAATAGATATATATTTTCTAGCTCTTTTTTGTATGATGATACTACTCAAAATATCTTCTAATATATCTGCTAAGTTATGAATGTAGTCTATCAATGATTCTCATGGGCTATTCAATAGGTTTTAACAGACCAAAATCTTTTGAATGTTTGTCTGAGAGAAAAATCAAGTGTATCTTAAAACTTGCATTTCCAATTGCTAATCAAAACTATAATTGGTCCCAAAGGCTGTTGAAGTGAATATAAGTTTGGGGTTTTTTTCCCCAAATTTGCTTTTGAATCTGACCTCTATGGACTTTACACTATGGGATGAAATATCTATTTGTGCAAACAAGGAGAGGGAAGGTAAAACCAGCTTGCCTTTGAGTCATGGGATTTTGACATTCAGAAGTAAAATGTAATGTTAGTAACCTGGTGCAGGACAACAAGAGGTGAAAACTTGAAATTATTTATTGTGCAGAATAAAAGTGTCTTCCCTGTCAGTTCATAAGTTCATAAGTAAGTTGTGTTTCGTGCTAACACAATCTTAAAAAAACCCAACAAACACATTATCACTATATCTCCATAAGCAGGTTGAATTCCTTACAGCAGTTTCCAGTTAAAAGTACACAATCCCTGGCTGAGGCTTGCAGTATTTGCATATAGTCTGACTCTAGCCACTCTACTGTTAAGAATGACATGACTTTTAAATTTTGTTTAACAAATAATTCTTAAATTTACTGTATCCTTTCAATTTTAATGACACTATTACTTCTGCTTAACTAAAAATAGTCATTTCAACACACCCAATTATATAAACAGCAGCAGGTCAAAACCTGTTGTGTGTGTACACAAACATTTCTATGTTGTGTGTATATGTAGGTTTTGTATATGATACATATACATGTGTTCATGTGTGTTATATTTTAAATTAATGCAGTATTTTCATAGCATTTATTTTTGTATGCAGCAAAATTTCCCCCCAGTGATCAGCTGCTAAACTAACTAAAACTGGTTATCTAATTAAAGGGACCTCAAATTCGACGTCAAGTTTTTCTTGAGAATATTTATGAATATCTTGGTCTTAAATATAGAGAAATGTTTTCCCTGTTGCAAGTGTTCCACACTGGTAATCAGCATAGTGGAAGGAAGAAGATAGTTTTCTGGGGGGTTTTGGTGCCTTTCTGCTGGCTTTTTTTTGATATTTGTTTGCAGTTGTGTGCTTTGGGTTTGGCCAACAGCCAATCTCTGAGCAGCAGCTATTTTGGAAGAAAAACCCCTCATTTATACTGTTGAGCATGATGATATATGGCATGAACTCTCTTTTGGCCAGTTTGAGCCAGCTGTGTTCCCTCCCAAATGCTTGCCCACCCCCAGCCTACTTGCTGGCAGGGGCCAACTAAGGAACTGAGAAAGTTTTGAGTCATGCAAGATCTGCTTCTCAATAGCCAGAACTTCAGTGTTACCCACTCAGTTTTAAATCCAAAACATTGTACCACCAGGGCTCCTATGTGTAATGATAATTTCTTCTTAGCAGCATTTCCTTAATAATTATTTTCTCTAAAATAGTATTTCATATCTAGAAATAGATTTTGAATGTTTATTTTCTCTCTGAATGGTTTTTTTGCTTGTAAAATTCATTCTCTAATAGACTAACCAGAATAATCTCCACCTGAATACGTGTAGAAAACATGTTCTTCTCCAGGCTGAACAGACTAAGTGACCTCAGCTGCTCCTCATTCAGCTTCCACTCAAGGCTCTTCACCATCTTTGTTGCCCTCCTTTGGACACTCTCTAGAAGCTTTATTTTTTTCTTGTATTGTGGTGCCCAAAACTGTACACAGCACTGAAGGCCACCCCAGTGCAGAGCAGGGAGGGACAATCCCCTCCCTTGCCCAGCTGGCAATGTCCAGGACACGGGTGGCCCTCCTGGCTGCCAGGGCACCGTGACTCATGTTCACTTTGCCCTTGGCCAGGAAGCCCAGCTCCCTTTCCACAGTGCTGCTTTCCAGCATCTCATTCCCCAGTCTGTTCATACATCCAGGGTTGCCCAGTCCCAGGTACAGAATCCAGAACTTTTCCCCTGTTAAATTTCATGGGGTTGGTGATTGCCCAGCCCTCTGATTTATCAAACTCTTCCCTGCCTTTGAGGAGTCAACAACTCCTCCCAGTTTTGTATCATCTCCAAGCTTGCTTAGTATCCTCTTAGCTTTGAAAGCTCCTCCTTCTGAGGACCTTGTTTTTTGCTTTAAGGTGTGCTATGCATATGCAACAGCTTAAAGTTTCTGCTAATTGGTTTTCTCCTGCAATTCTTCATGGGGTAGATAAAAGTACAGAGGTATTATAGTGCAGGTGTAATACAGCTCCATTTACTTGAAAAACTACAAATGATTTTTCTTTAAGTTCTTAATTTTTGTGGAGGGAAAAAAATCCACTTCAATTTTCAACCCCAAGAATATTTTTTCCTTTATTCACCTACATCTGCTTACTAGTAATATATTATACCAACTCCTGATTGAGAAAAGATTATATATATACGAACTTAGATTTAAGCAGGTACTGAAAGTCAAAAAATATTAAAGCATGTGTTTAGAGCTAACTCTGAACTGAACTGACTCAGCAAGATCTTAAATAGTAATATACCCATGTTACTGGTCAGAGGTCACATCACTTCTTATATGTCCTTTGTCATTTTTAGTTATGAGGTTTGCTGATGCAAAAGGACTTGGTATTCATAAACTATATACTCTATACTACATGAACAACCCTGCCCTTGGCACTTTTGATATTCTGGATGTTCTGCTATGGTGTATTTGGTGCCCTGTTATAGCAGTGACCTTGAATAAACAACACACATCTCAAATGACATTATTTTCTTTTCTCAGTTATTCATTGTTTCTTCACCTCCAAATCTCACTCTGGCTTTGATCATCTGTAGCTCTTTCTATGGCACACAAAGGTGAAATAAACACTTACTATGCAGCAGTCACTGTTGCAAAACACTCTCACAGTGTCCAATAGAGGGCTTCAAGCCATCCATTGTGGTGTAAATTCACATCTGAGATGCTGTAGGCCAGGTGTGGCCCGTGAAGTATTTTATGTAGCATCACAGGTAAATTTTCTTTCCAGTCTCCCACGTGTAGAAGACAGTGGTGTTGCAAATTTAGTTGTGGATGATTTATCAGACTTGCTCCTCACAAGCATTCACTCTGGTGATGTGTGGCCATCACTGCAACTTCTGGAAGAAAAAAATATCACAAACTCCCTCTCATGACACTTCTGAAGATCACAAACAGGAGGATGATTTCTGAAACAGTAGAAAGAGTTTGATGCAGAACATTGAGCTGTTTTTCATATGGCCTATAAACCAAGCTGGAGTGCAAGTCTATTTGACTGATGTGGTTGAAATTCTCTTTTGCCATTAGTCACAGACAACAGGCTGATAGTGGGGTGTGTTCAGACCACATCTTTGCACATGCATAATATTGTTTCCTTCATATACTAAAAAGATGAAACAGCAATTCTGGCTATTTTTTTGCAAATAAGTGTACTGGGAAGATGAATAAAACCCCATTACTACTATGCTGTTCTTAAGGTGGTTCTTGTTTGAAGGCTTTGCCAGCTCTGTAATTGCTCTCAGACTAATCAATTATACAAATTTTCTTTTTACAAATTAGAGCAAACTGCTTACCCAATTTCCTGATTATTGTGCTTTTATGTTTTCTTAAAGCTTTTAGATTAATTAATTCTTAGAGGAACATAATTTTCCAAGTAATTTTTCAGTGAATGTTTTCTGGAAAACAGTCATTAATCATTGCAATGTGTGACCTCAATCATACCTTGTCTCTTTTTCTTATGCTTGTTCTATTAATCAGTAATTAGCTTTGCCTTTTATTATGGCCTGCATTTAAGAAGCTATCTTTGTTACTTGTGCCTGTTGTTTGTCAAAGGTAAATAAAATACTTAGGAACTTCTTATAGTACCTTTCTCTTTCTGACATTTAAAGGTGTTAAATGTCAGAAATAAACGAAGGAAACTTGAAGATACCATCTCTGATGAATGAATTGTGTGGGAGATGGTGTTTTAGGCATAATGTTCTTCCTGTGTCAGCATTTACACATGTGGAGCTATGCACTGCACCAGCCTGCAAATTTCAGTGTCAGACTGCCTCTCTAGAGTGGTTTGTGAGCTTCTCCTGAGTCCTCAGTGAGTTCAGCATTCTAACCCAGTTTGTTCATCAGCCTGAAAACTGCTTTTGTCTCTTTAACATTACAGCTGAAAATATGGAATTGTTCTGGAATTAAAGGAAATATAAGATATTTTGAAAACATGCACAGATATATGGATAGGTATGTAAGTTAGTTTTAAAGTTTGTAAATTAACAAAATATTATCTATTTTTTTGGGTTGGGAGAATCTACTGGCAGGCTCTTCCTGACTTTGTGTGACCTTGAGAAAGTCCCTTAAGGTATCTCCTCTCAGCTTCCTCAATTTTTAATTGAGAGACTGATACACTCCTGCCTTACATTATGTATAAGTTGCATCTTCTTTTGCAATGTATTTTAAGACTTCTGGATTAATAGGTTTAATTGAACAGGAAAAGTAACTAACATCTTCTTACATTCTGATTGAAATCCTCTCAATGTCAGATAAAACCAAAATATAGTGGAATAATACAGAACAGAACTAGAGGCACAGACCATCTATTTGTTCTGTTCCCAGATTTGTTTTAGCTTAAAAGTCAAAAAAGAATCATGTGTGTGTGCTCCTAGCTACAGAGCAATGGAAAATATTTTGATAGTGCAATTTTTAAATAAAACCAAAACTATTAAAGAGTATAGTTTTTAAAAAAAGTTCATGGAAAAAAAAAATCTGTATTTTAACAAATCTAATGCACATGCAGAAAAAAAATTCTAAGAAATGAATGTGAAATATCTCCTAGTGAAATGCTTTTATTTTGATTCAAAGTGAATGTGTGGAATTTTGGTCAGTCTCTTCTATGGAGGCTGAGCTACTTAAACAGTTGTAATGAAAGTATCTCACATTTCAACTCTTCAGCTGTGATTGCCATGCTAAGGTTTTTCCTGCAGACAGATGTACTTCTAGCTTAGGTACAGTGGGAGTGAATTGTTTCTGAAATATTTTCATGGAAAACAGTTGCAGTCTATAGAAAAAGTAACTTTTTAGAGTTTGTCTTGCACATGTTGTTCATTCATAGGTTCCCAGATAAACAAAATCTTGCTGGAAGAAATATATTTCATTCTGGTATAACAACCAGGTGTCTCATAAAAATGGTGTTAGTTGTGAATATTGTTATCCCCTCAGTGGATTTCATCTTGTATGAAACTCAGCAGCCATGACCTCTCATGCATGTCACTGCATGACCTTTCAAGAAGCCATTATGATGTTGGACACAGGGTGTTTCATGAAAGTGACATCAGCAAGCGTGAAATATTACTGCTGTTATAACAAAGCAACATGGTGTCACTTCTAGAACTGAAATGTTAGGTTTTGAATGAGCTGTTTCAGTAAACAGATAAAATCCTTTAATCCACTAAATAAAATTTTAATATGGGTATGGACCTAGCTCTTCTGGTATCTTCATTATAGTACACTTTTACAAATATGTAATTAAACTGAGAAGACCAGTTCAGGAGTTAAAAATAACAAAACCAGCTACCATGGATTTTTGATCAAGTGACAAGCATAGATATCTCAAGATAAGGATCAGACTTGTTTCCTAAAAAAGTGAAAACATTTCCCATGATTGTTCATCTGGGCTGGGATATAAAATGTTATCTTGAGAGGTCACAATTTTGGAATAGAAATAAGCATACAGTACTGTGGGATGTGAGACACAAAACAATCTTCACTTGTTTGTAATTCCTATTGCTGTCATGAACAGATTGTATCATGCACCTCTGAAACTAGACTTATTTTTCAATGGCTGGAATATCTTCTGTGATATTCATTTAGGTGTGTTCTTTTAGAAAACAAACTCGTTAGCACAGAAAACAGCTTACTGAAATGAATCCAGAGGGTTTTTCCTGAACTAGGTGTTACACATGTGTCACAGTGGTATATCTTAAGAACACCTTCCTTATATTCATTAATACATACTCAGTACTCATCAGTATTAATTCTAAATTGTATTTTAAACTTTACAGCATTGTAAAAATACCAATGAGATTGATGAATGTGTTTCAAGCCACAGGGAATCTGAATCATAAAGTGGAACTACAAAGATGTGTTCTTGTTTCTGGACCCACATTATTGTTCATAATTAATTCTTGTTGTATTACACAGTTCATATTTTCATTACAGCAAAACAAAGTGCATGTAGTCACAGAATAGCTCCAGAAAGCTGCAAGTATTTTTAGTTTTAGCTTTTTATATCCTCTTTGCCATTGAAGATACCAGATCATTCTGGAGGAGGGAGTGATGGGGAGTGAAAGATAAATAATTCAGTAATGAAACTATAGACTGAAAAATTACCTGCTGCTTCCCTCTTTTATTACGTTTTTCCTGCAAGACATACTGTTTATGAAGTTACATGAGTGGAAACATGAAGTATGAATCTTCTCTCTTTGTCCATAAGTTTTGTCTCATAATTCTCTTGGCTTAAAGTATTCTTTCCTCTTATATAATTGCATTTCTGTTGTCAAATAGCATGGTTAGCCATTTTATCTCAGGCATGGGCTGTACTCCCTTATTTCTGTAGTGTTCTGTTCATTCTTTCATTTATTTATTTTTTTTATTATTAGTTATTGCTCAGATAATTTCATTATTTTTGTCAAAATATATTTACAGTTAGGTCTCTGGACTAACACATAATTTTGTGTTATTTTATGTAATGTAACTTTCAGTAGCATAATTTGATGGGACTTTCATTGTTTATGCTGTTTCATAGGCTAGGTGGGGTTAAAATGCTATGGAGGCAGTTAAAAGAGATGTGTCCTTCAAACAGTTTAGTAAATGTAAAGAAAATATTTAGTACAATTCTTATAAATTGAAATGAAATCTTTGAGAAAGTTGAAAAAAAAAAAAAAAAAAAGAGAGGAGACACATATGATGTTAGAGGAGATTGCATGTAGGAATATACTTGAAAGAGTCTTCCCCCTAAAATTCCTTTCTCTCATTCCTTTAGGACTCAGTAAAAGAGGATCTTCACTTTTCCAGTCCTACATGGGAATTAGCTTCCTGAAGTGAAAATACAATAAAGCTGCAAATGCTGAAGACCTTGAAGGCATTCAGAAGGATGTACCTGTATGCTTGGGCTGTGCTTCACTCCTGCTTTCCTCAGCATCTGCAGCTGTGGACAAAGGTTGCAGGTCTAGATAGGACTTTAGAAAGGCAGCTCTTTGGAAGTAATTTGAAACTTCTTGATGCTCAGCATTTTTAAAATTAGATTACCTGTTAGGCTGTCTAAAGAGAGATGACAGTGCCCAAATTTGGAATGTTGAAAATCCTCATCAGTTTCTTCTGATTAATGGCTTCTATGTATAATTCAAGAAGCCTTAGCATGAAAATGCCACAAAAAATTCAATAAGAACATAGAAACAAAAGCTTTTTTAATTAATTAGAAATGCTTTCTGAGTTTGCAAAAAGCTTTCCCCTGGGGAACTTCCAAATATGCATAAAACTCTAGAATACACAGACTAAAATCTCACAACAAATCAATGAGTTTTCTCTCTAGACACAATACAGCACAAAACAGAGTTCTGAAGGAGTTAGCTTGCTGCCAAAATAATTTGTCAAAGCTCTTTCTTCATGTCTTCTCATTTCATTGGTTCACTAGCTTAAGAACATAATTTCTTGTTTTATGTTTTTGTGCTATGAAAAAGGACAAAAGTTTAGAAGCATTATGATGTTATCCCTGAGGGCTCTTGTTTCAAGAATGAAGCCTGATTTTTTTTTTTATTTTCAGTTGAGGTTAGAATTTTTTTTCCTTTGTCTGACTACATGTCTGTCTTCCTGACTACAGTGATAAAAGATTTACATGTAAGTGTGGTCTGCAACATTTATTTGGGGACTCTGCTCTGGGTCTGCATTTCCTGAAATCCCAGCATTGCAGATTACAGATTAAGCACATGCTCTTGTTGAGGAATGCCTCAGAACTGTTCTTAATGCACTTCAGGCTGAGCTGACCTGCACCTTGAAACAAAAAAATGCAGACTTATCTCCCACATGTACAGTAGATAACATATGAAGGATATTGCTTTAAAAAACCCCAGAGTGAACATTAAGGCTAGATGAGAAGAGTGTGTCCCTGCTGTCTTCATGGGTATGCTCTGGCAGAGCTGCAGGTGGGGTTTCCTCTATTGCATGCCAGATGTTGCACCTGTGAAAGGTAACACTTTGATAGACCTGTGACCTTCCACAGACTGAAAGCATCAGTGTCTCAGTATTTTTGAGGAAGTGAGAGCAGACAAAGAACAAGGCACAGCAAAAGAACTAATGGGGCCCTACAGCAGATTGGTTTCCTATGCATCCCCACCAGTCTTTCAGAAGGGTGCTGGTGTTAAACACACATCCAGCATGTTGCTGCTGCTTTATATTGGGCATACATTTCTGCAATTCTAAAGGCCTAATAGGTACCAGTTAGGAATGAGTAATTTGAGCAACAGTAACCAGTGCAGCAGTGCTTCTCCTGGGCTGAGAAACCCAGGCAAATGCCAAAGTAACATAGTTATGCAGGTCTGAAATTTGGGTCTTTTTGTAGGATTATATTTTGTGCTATGTTGAAATCTCTTTAGAGATTAAATTATCATGTGACTGGCTTTACCACGTCCACATAGAGGGCTGACTACAAAAAAAAGCAGGAGTAATTTTATACTGAAAGAGCATCTAATATGTATTAAATTTATCTCACGTTTTGTAATGACATTCTGACTGTCCTTTTACAAGAATACCTGTGGTTGTAAACAACCTATTGACACAAAAGCTTATGCAACAATCCACATTATTTGAACTTTTAGAGATTAAGGCATCATTAAACTTCTATAAGCTCTTTACAAATGCTTCATCGAAACAAGGTGTGGGCAAACATGACAAGTTGCTGTGTTTTGTGGTTCTGCCTCTTTCTGTCTGTCATGAGATAAGGAAAAGTACAAGTCAACCAGGTTTATAGTATGTAAGCCATTCAATGGATTACTCAAATATACACCTAATTTCAAGTCTGAGTTGCATCAATGTTGAATATCAATGAGAACAGAGAAATAATAACACCTGTGAAAAACTGAGATGGTCTTCTTTCTGAGATGGTACTGTCATTCATACATGCATTATATGATACTATATTATATGATATTATATTATATGATAAGCAGGCATTTTCCACTGTTTGTCTTCAGTATTTGTATTGGATTATTAGAGTTTTTAATTATTTTTTTACATTATGTCAAAGGGGGGAACACTTATAAGGCCACGCCTGCAAGATTAGAATGTGCCTATTTATGATTACATCATGGTTTGCTTTTTCCCATACACTTCTAGTTAGGCAACAGAGAACGAAAATATGCTCAAAAGTACTCTTTTAAAAATAGATAGAAACTAGCAGGTCTAAAAGTAAATAATCTGCCTTTTGCCTGTAAATATTATGCTTTGCATGCTCTAAATCTCTATAAGAATCTCTATTAGAAGAGTTCTATTAAATATTTTTAGAAAGGTGCTTGTACTTAAAACCAAGAAGCTCATATGTATCAACAAAGATCATTGACCACCAGACAGGTAGATAATGATTGTTATTATGCAAAAATGGCAATAACTTCTCAAAGTGGCAGGTAAAATTGTTTCTCCTCCCCCCTCAATTTCTGAAGAAGCAAATGAAAAATGGGATATTTTTCTCTCTGCTTTCTTTCCATTTAAATTATAATGTTCTGTAACTGAAAAAGAAGCAAAGTAAAATCAACTGCTTCCTGTGAAATTTAATATTTGCTATTTACCAAATGTATGGATCATTTTGGACATGCCCATCTTTTCGTGACAAGATCTTTTTCTGCAATGGTTTGTGCCAGAGATGCTTCTGAAAACAATGAGTCCTTTCAAAAACTTTTGTTCAAGAAATATTTTGAAAAAATATATAGGGTTGAGGAATGAACCCCTTGTCATACTGTAAACAGCCATGCTGTTTCAGTTGAGAAAATATAATTTTATTTTGTTAGCATTAAATTTCTAAATGGGAAAACTTAGAGATAACATTTTTAACTGAAAGTTCTCCTGCTCTATAGTATTTTCAAATAATTTTTTTATCAATTTATTGAAGGCAGCTATAAACCCAGCAATTTATAACTACCCACTAAAGTTCTTTTCATGAACCAAACTTCCTGACAGAAGTAATTTATAAGATTAATGTAAAATTTTGCATTTTACCTTCACCTAAGGGGTGTTCTTTATTTGGACATTGTTAATTTGCCTTCCTTCATCAATGGCACACTGCTGCATGTGTCACCATGGCTGTCATACTCTGAATTTGAAACATACTTCCCTCCTGATAATGCACCTGCTCTGAGCACATCATTAATGATGAGATATTAATTTTTCTGAAAACTGTCCAAGAAGGTATAGGAAGTTTATAATAGAAAGTTTTGGGCTGGATTTCCCTCATCATCACTTGACTGAAAATGGTGTCTGATACCTCTTCACTCACAAACTCATATGTATGCCCCTCTGCAAAATAAATATCTTTTTGACTGAATGAGATTTGGCTGTATATGAACTATGCAATTCAAAAAAGTATGAAGCAGAATTCTTTTTGTGTTGTAGATCTTGATTATACCATCAAAATCAATCTGTTACTGTTACCCTTGTTATTTTTCAAGAGAAGTGTAAGCAACAATTCAGATACAGTAGGTCCAGTCCTGTGAATTCAAACAGTTTATTAAAATGAAGAACAGACTTTTCAAGTGTACCTTGGTGAAAACAAAGAAGGCTGGAATCAGAAACATAGGTCATTTTGTAATTAACTTTTTTTCCCCTTTATGTTGTATTGCTGTAATTACACTAATGGAATGTTGTCATTAAAGAAATACACAAGGTATTGGAATGTCAACTCCATTTAGTTCACTGGTACACTTGAAGAGGGAAGCCTTTTATACCAAAGCAATCATAAGATGTGCTCCCGTAATTATTGTATTATGAAAGACAAAAATTAGTTTTCAGTATAATCCATGGAAATGGGTGGCACCATAAAGCACAACAAATTAATGCTGCTGACCATTATTAAAACTTTTTGAAAATTAAAGCTTTTTTTCTTTTTCCGGGTGATTGCTTGTGAGAACAATTCTGGTTTAATGAATGAACTCCGTGTGCTTCAAATTGTTCAGGAATCTCTTTTTTTTCCTCTACTCTTTAAACTTCTTTTGAAAATTAAATTTTCACTGAGGTGCAAAAATCACTTAAGCACCTCTTCTGCTCTGATTATCATGGAGATGTTCACAAAGCATGCCACTGCAATAGGTGAAAGCTTTATAAGCTGACTAAAAGGATGCAGAATAGAATGTAATGTATTAAAAAAAAAAATCCATAAAGTAAAGACAGTGTTTGAGCTGTTTTTTCCAGAGCTGTGATAATGAAGAGTTAGGAAATAGTTTTGAGCATAGCTAAAAGTTGGGGAGACTTCTCTCATTCTAGTCTACAATTATTAAATTCATAAATAATGTAATTTGCCACCGTGGCAACTTTTCCTCCAATGTAAATACAAAATAACTGTCAACTGAGGACAGAAAAGGATATGAATCGTGTTTGAGGTTTTTTTCATCCTCTAGACTCTATAGAAGTCCCAGGTATTTACTAGAACAGATCTAATACAGTGGGCTAAGTATGTAGGAGACATTACGTTTATTTTTTTAAACTTCTTGTGGGCCTGGCACAAGATTATCATGCAATTTCAGAAACTGATTGTCCTGTGATGCTGATGAACTTGTCTTTGCTTAGAACTTTCCATATTTCCTTTAGATATTTTCTATCTGTTTTTTTTTTTATTTTTTCTGAAAGTATGTAAAATCTAGACAACACTAGTGAAAAGACTTTAATGTGCAAAATTGGAAAATAAACACAGAAAGGCTGTTGATTGCCCTCTCTTTTTTTCTTCTTTCTGATTTTCGTTTCTTTTCCCTTTCAATTATGTGGACATAGAAATGAGCACCACATATTCTAGCAAGCAAACAAATGAATCTTTGTTATTCCCTAAATACTGTATAAATTAATTCGGTATTAGCTGATTAAGTATTAGAAATGTCATAGGAATTTTTATGGTGTGAACACTAAGAAAATTAGAATTAGAGTCCCACCATCCTGTCACTGCATAAGCACACGCTGACACAGTTCTTCCTTCACACTAGAAGCCTTGGTGTTTTGTCCACCTTCTTAAATCCTATTGAATTTTGAGTCACAGAATCATAGAATAGTTTGGGTTGGAAAGGACCTTAAAGATAGTCTAGTCCCAAACCCCCTTCCAAGGGCAGGGACACCTCCCACTAGACCGGCTTGCTCAGAGCTCCATCCAACCTGTCCTTGTTACCTATATGCATAAATTTGCTTTTGACCAGGACCCAGCAAACAGTTGTGTGTCTGAGGAACACATTTGAGATAAAACCTTGCTAGCTTGGCTAGCTTGCTTTGGCTTGGATGCCAAAGGAGTCTGAAAGTCCCAAGAAGCCTTGTCCATGCCTCTTCTTGCATAATGAGCCACATCCTCTTGTCTTTTTACCCTTCTGTTCCTCAGAGAAAGAATAAAAACATGAAAGTGTGGCATGTCCCCTACAGTGTAACACTTCACTTCTGGTAAAGGCTGATAAGAGGAAATTTCCTCTACTCTTTTAAAACCTAGAGTTGCAATAAAATGTGTCAGCAATAATACAAACCACTGTCTTAATCTGGCTTTCAGCAAAATAGTTTAACTTTGCATACTAAGTATGTAATGAGAAATTCTGTTTATCTCAAGAGATGTGTGTGTGTTCAGATTTCCTACCATATTTTTGAGTGCTTGAATATAGAAATAGTGATAATTTCTTTTATTCACTTGTTTATAAAGTAACAGAAAGAGGATGTTAAGAAAGCATAAATTAGAGAACATAAGTTGAAGTTTCTGCAGTAACTTCAACTCAAAGTATTTGTTAATGTTAATATTCTACACTTATTTTTGCATTAAAAGGTATGTAAGGAAATTACTGTTTGAAATACAAGATAAAAAAAAGCATCTTTAAAACAGGTTATTAACAGATTATTAAATGGCAGTATTAAAAACAGGCAATCATCACTCTCTGTTTATCATTGGCCAAAAAAATTCACTGAAAGTCTGTGATCAATCATTTAATTTTTTTCCTAGAAAGATGAACAACATGAGCTTAGTGTAGATGAATATATCAACAAAGAGAGATATCAAATATCAACAAAGTGTTAGTAGCATTTTTTTCCTGCACTGTTAGAAGTAGAAGGATATAAAATGGTTGATGAAAGATAGACATCGTTTGCTTTAAAGAAATCAGCATATCACCTAAGATGTTTGGTAGGACAGGTTACACTAAAGTAGCCTTCCTGCTATGGTTCCAGATGGTAAAAGCAGGGTATGCTTAACTCAGTGCTGTGATTTTTACACATAAAGAGACTCACAGACAAATGAGACTCAGCAAATTACCTGATGTGCTACTAAAAGAGTATTTATAACAATGTACTGTTTCACACTGAATGGCAATTATAGTTGTTGTGGTCTCACCCCCTTCATGAATAATTTCTATGTTTATGCCCAGTCTTCTATCAGAGCAAAACCTTAGCAGATATAATTTCTGGATAATTTCTTGGGTATCTGCACAGGAGTACTTTTGAATGCTTTAGCAGAGGCAAAAGAGTTGGAGAAATGCTTGCTGATGGCTAGAAAAGTGAACTGGAGTTCAAGAAATTTGAATCACATTCCCAGTTCTGTTTCTGTCTTCTTTCAAATTTTTTTAAAATTTGCTTCTCCTGGGACACCTGCAATGTTGTGCAGGTAAAGAATATGTCTGCCATTTGAAAATCTGGTACTGTCTGACTTTGTTTACCTGCTGGACTGTTTGGTGAGCACCCCCAGCAAGATGGGAAGATGGAAGATGTTTCTTCCTCTCTTTGGTTTGCAGGCTACACATTAGGAGCTGCTGAATCAGGGAGTCAGCCAAAAATCCACATCAGCTTTTCATCATGAGTTTGTAAAACAAGTCATCCAAACCATAGACAAAGGCAAGGGTTAAAATAATATCATTCAGTTTTTGGTGTATTAGAAGATGCTAAATGGGAAGGTGTAACTAGTGTGGAGGAGAATTCTCTGACAGCAAATGGACAGATACTTGCACTTAATGGGAAATGGAGATTAGCTGTCAGAAAAGCAATAATACCAGAATTTAAAGGAGGAATCAAAACTGAGAACAAAGAGTACTGTGCAAAGAATTTCTGACAGAAAAACTGATAAGAAGCTGTCAACAGAAACAAAAGAAACTGCAAATATTCTTAGCTACCAGGTTAATGGAGGTACTTTTTTGCCAAGCTCAGCACTGCAGGGAAAGGTGTGATTTGCAATCAACTGCACTTGGGAAAACCTGGATGAATAAGAGCATGTTGACAAGATGGGGTAAATTTTTAAGTGCAGAGAAATTTGAGGCCCTGGAAAAAATCAGCAATTTGATGCCCTGGAAAAAATCTGTAGTGTTTTTCTCAAGAAAACAAACAAACAAAAATAAAACAGCAATGAATATTTTATATTATTTGATTAAATAATTTTTTTTCAATCACACATTTTGTAATTGTTGTTATGTACAGAGTGGAAATCTTTTACCCACCAAGAATGTTTTATATCTGTCTGTTTCTTTAATTAGCTAAATTTAAACTATGTATTTCTTTAAGAAACTTGAAATGCATCTGTAGAGCTTAAAAGCATGCTGCTTTGAGAAAATGACAAAGCCTTCTATAGTAGAACAGCAATACAATCCCAAATTCTGGTGAGATGCAGCCACACAGAGAGTTTATGGTGCTCCATAATAATTGTTACAAAATGTATTAACTCATAACACCGAAGCTACTGAGAACTTAGTGAACTAGCCTGAACAATGAAGTGCAATCTCCTGTGCACCTGTTTGGCTGGCAGTGTTGCCTCCCCACTTCCTGTGCAGAGGAGAGGTAGGCAAACAGCAGAACATGGATCTGAACAGATTCCTTAAGAAAATTAAGGAATTATTGGCTCTGTAGTTGTGGTGCTAAGTAACGAAGGCAGAGTGAACAAGCCATGGTTGTGAATATGTGGGGAGCACACTGGAAAACAGATGAAGCTGTGATTTGCATAGGGCAGCCCACAACTTTCACAGGCCATTGCTAAAGGATTGGTCGGGGAACAATTTAAAGAGATGCAAAATTGCAAGGCTGGTCATGGAAGTATTTACCTTTATTTGCAGTCTGCTTGGGTTCTCCTCCCTGAGCTATGCTGTTGTTGTTACAGATGTGTCTCAAAAGAATTTTTTTTTAATGGTTGCTATTTTTCAAGTGTGATTTCTGTATTTTATTGTAGTTTGTATGCCACATTTTCAGGACAAAATGTCCTAGATTGGAAAAAGTTACAATTATTGAATATTTTGACTACCCCTTTGGTGACAGCACTTGTGTTTTACCCTGAAAAAGTTCAGATGTTCTTTCTTTTCTTTCTTTTCTTTCTTTTCCTTCTAAGAATTTGCAAGTTTATGAAGAATGCATGTATTCAGCTGGGTTAAATGGAAATATTGCTCAGCACCTCTACACATAGATCACATTTATCCCAGTGGAAAAGTGAATTTCTGCTAACTTACATGGCTCATCATACATTTTAAATATTTTTTAACTACTGCTGACTTTACGAGAAAATGATTTAATGAATTTTATTAATGCTTTCCAAATACCTCTGTGGAAACTAATGTATGATAAAATTAGAACAGTTTTTATATACGCTTATTTCCACATAATCTTTTTCCCACAAGACAGAGCTCCCAATTTGGCTCTTTATTATCTCTGCACATTTCTTTCTTTACTATATATCTACTTACAGCAGCAGGTAATCATCATTCTGAGACTTAATGTAGAAGTGAGAAGTGTTCCTGATGGTGGGATTGTTGAACAATATCCAGACATGTTGTAGGTCAAGAAATGTGTTTGCAGAAAAGGATCAGGTCTGCTTTACCTGGAGTGAATCACAACTCCTGGTAATCCAAGTAGAACTTTGATCTCAGTCTTTTCTTTGGGATATTTACATCACTTCTTCCTGCCATAGGTAACCCCCCTTAAGATCTTCAGACTACTGGTCAGGAGTAATGTGTGGTTAACAAGCTCTTTTAGCACAATATGTAGCTTGATTACAGAGAAAGTTTTGCTTCTGGTGTAGTATCATTCTTTTGGTTCTGAGAGTTTTTGTGAGTAGCTTTGTGAATTTTTTGAAGGGCTCTTCTCTTTTTCTTTGGCTACTTTTATGGTATTCTCTGCAGGTTACAGTTTGACCATGAACACTGGGCGTCTCAATTCTTTTAACAGTAACCAAGAAATTTTCATTCTTCATTCACTATGAACCAATAATACATTTCCAAACTGTCTTAGTCAGAAGGAATAAACTGAATAGCAGCTGAGCAGACATATTTACACTCGCCACATTGTCAGCATGGGTAATTGTAAAGACCCAGAAAAGTATTGATTTGCGTGTTTTGAAGAGTAGTAATTGGCTTATTCTTCTACTGTGCAACTCTGGTGTTTGCATGTATTTCAAAGCAGCAATTATTTATCCAAAAAAATTGTTTGGGATAATGTTTTTTTAAAGTCACAGTAATATTACTGCCAAATTTAGAGCAAAAGAAAACATTCTTTGAATCAAAAATTACCATGTATTTATGTAATTAAAATGCTCCAAGATGGAGCAGCTTGTTCTAGTAATATGGAGGCAACTGGATAGTACTACTCTATCCTTTCTGGATTACATCTTCAGCAGTATTGCAGAAGGGAGTGGGTTTCTTTAATAATATGCTTTGATATTTAGTGTTTGTAAAATTATTATGGCTACACAATAACTGGCTCAATGGAACAAATGATCTTTGATAGAATATTCTGCTAAGCAGAAATGGCAGGTGTTACTTTGCATTACAACAGAAAAAAATCACCTCCATTATTTCAGGTCTGTAATGCTACTGCTATTACTATCAGCATATTTACCAAAATTCTTCAAGTTGTGTGATCAGTGGTTATGGAAGCCATTAAATTGGAAGCTATTGATTCTATTGATTACTTTTAAAAGATTTTAAGCTGAGTGCAGTACATGTTATTGCAGTTCTATTTTATCTCCTGTTTCCTGTTCTTTTTTTTTTTTCCTTTTACTGGAGCACATTTATTTTCCTTGTCACTTTCTTCTTCCCTTATGAGGCTGTGCAGAAAAAGTCTTCTTAAAGAGAAATGCATTCTTTGGGGTGCTGGAATGTTTTGTCACAACCAGCATGCAGGCTGGATTCACCCTCACTCTCCTCTTTAATGCTTGCCTCCCTTCTCTGCCACTGACAACAAATTGCTTATCTGGCTGCCACATTCCTTTGTATGATGACCTCCTTTGCTCTACTCTCAGTTCTTCCCTGTTTCTGTTTTCTTAATTCTGTGCATTCCTGCCTTTATATTAGAGAGTTTCTGAAGCTTTGTTGTGAAAAGCAAAGCTGTTCTGAATCTCTCTGCTTGTCTGTCTGCATTACCACCAGCTCTACGATCCTCCAGTGTGTACAGGCAGAGAAGCTTGTTCTCTTTTCCATCTTGGTTAGGGCTGTGTTGACTTAGGATATAATTTTACACTGTCCTCTCAGTCTAGACTAAAATGCCAGTTGTCTGGTTGAGGGTCATTACATCACTTGCACCTCTAGGAAGGACTTTAAGAGGCTTTGTTTTACAGCTCTCCTAATAGAGCCACACAATTCTGAATCAAGAAAAGAATGCCTAACAAGGGGATGTGCTATAAACATTGATTTTGAGCGTTTGTTTCATGCAAAATGAGCTTAACTCACTTTTCAAATACAACAAGCACTATTTCTGAAAGTTACCCTTTCTTAAATTTCATATTTCAGCAATCATTTCTTGACCTTTTCTTTCTTGTCATAGTCATGTTATAATCAAACTATATTACCTATTTAATGATAATTTCTTTCTCTGATAATGTTTGAAATGCAGGTATTTCTAAATCTAGTCATATATTTGCTATTTAAAAAAGTGACTTTTGTCTTTAGCTTTCTAAAGAAACATCTCTTCCTCTTGTACACTGTGTAAAGCAATGCTGTCACTCTTTTTATTGTCAGGTCCTTGGTTTACACACAAAATTATTTCTAAAACCCATCTCCAGGGCAACCCATTTTCAGATTTATAGCCTGTCCTTATCAACATTCTATTTTAATGAATGCAATTCATATCCCTCCTCACTAACAATCAAAGGCCCACCACTTTCACATCAGTCTATCCTCCTTTTAATTAAGGCATGTCTTCTTCTTGTACATCTCAATGAAAGATGGGAATTCAGTGTTAAATAAATTCGCATTTAAGTGTTGATATAAGGATTAATGGTATTGTAAACAGAACAGAAATAACAAAATCTTTCTTAGTTACTAAACCAGAACTTCTCTGATTGTGCAACACAAAATCATCAGCCTTCTTCACCACAAAAATAAATCAGAACCTTTGAAGATTACTGGACATTCTGCAAAATTTAAAGTAGTTGTACAAAGTGAAATCTCTAAAGCAACATCCTAAGTCTCCAAAAATGTATTCACAAAATCCAGAGAATTCTGTGGTTTTCATGGACTGTATTATATAGCACATAAGCACTGGAGACACTTAGTCCAGAGTATCATATTGTATTTTAGTTTCTCGGTTTTTTCTGCTTTATTTTATTTTTTTTATCTTTTTGTTGTGTGGTGGTGTTCAGCTGTGCTCCTTTGTTTTTTTTGGGTTTCAGTGCTACTACCAGAATTAAAGGTGGAAGAGCTGTGACATTAAGAAGTGGTCCTCCAGCTAAAAGGGGAAAAGTCTTATCAAGTGTCTAAGTCACTTTGTGAAATCATGATCATCACCCACTGAAATATGGGGAAATGTTCATGAACTTAGTTATTGTCTCATTAATGGGAAGTGAAGTCTAAACTTTGGTCTGTTCTTCGATTGAAGAAGGATTGTCCTTAATTCTCAAATTGAGAGGAAAAAGATTGTGTTTTACATAATTTGTCTCATGTCTCCAAACAGGCAGGCTGGAATAAGTGACAACTGTGGGACTGAGCCATCATGTGAAGATAGATATAGAGGAAAAAAAGATTGTAATGGCTCTCGGTTAACATGTGAAAAAGACTCCAAAAATATATGGAACTTACCTTTAGCAAGAAAAACAGCACGGTATCTAAATAATGAAAACCAATTCAGTGAACTACTTTCTGCAATTAAAAGCTGCCATGCAAAAAGGACAGTGTTTAGGCATGAACTCTTGCATTGAGGGATAAACATGCCTTATTTTGTTCATAATTGTGACTGTCTTCAGAAAATTAATTTGTGAACAGAGGTTTAAAAGTCTCTATAGCTAATATTATCTGTTGCAAACAGATTTCACAGCATATATCAGAAAAATATCAGGAAAGCAATTTTTTACCTGACTCTTCGAAAATCCCTTACTACTGAATATAGAGAGCTGTAGTCAAGAGATTACAAAGGGATAGCAGAAAAAGAGTTTAGTTTTCTCTAAGAAATCTGAGCTTTAAAATATGCACAGATTACAGGATGTGACAAAAATAGTTTTTCAGAACAGGTTTCTTATTTCTATGGTGTTATTGTAACTACTTTAGGCATAATATATAATGTGTAAGATTGCAGCCATATTGTGGTTCAGATCAAATTAGCTGTATGCACAGATGAAGTCCCCAATTGTATTTCATGTATTTATTTCTGAATCTTTGTAGCAAAGAACATAATTTCACAGAGGTGCTGAGAACCATGGGAGGGCCAAGCCCTGAAACACAGCCAAAGAGGCTGTGGACAAGACTTTACCTGGTAGGATCCTAGGCAGACTGATTAAGTGTTGAGTTGCTCAGTTTACATTCTCCAGAGATCTGCCCTAAGTTTTTCTGTGGTTCTTTTCTCTGAAGTAGAAGTGGAATAGCTGAGGTGTTCGTGTGCACGTTGACTAAGTCCACACATGTGTTCTCTGTAGTGCTGGAGTTCAGGGAGAAGCATGTAGTTGTGATGCCCATACCTGTGCTATTCAAGATCCCCAAGGAATATATAGACTCACAGAATCACTTAGGTTGGAAAAGATCCTCAAGATCGCCAAGTCCAACCACTAACCCAGCACTGCCAAGCCCACTACTAAACCATGATGACAAGAGCCACATCTACAGGTCTTTTAAATACCTCAAGGGATGGTGACTTGACCACTTCCCTAAGCAGCCTGTTCCAGTGCTTGACAACCCTTTTGGCGAAGTGAATTTTTCCTAATATGCACTCCCAACCTCTACTTGTGAAACTGGAGGCTGTTTCCTCTCATCCTACCACTTGGTACCTGGGAAAAGAGACAACAACCATTTCATTATGACCATATTCTAAGTAGCAATAAGGTCTGCCCTCAGGCTCCTTTTCTTCAGACCAAACAGCCCCAGTTCCCTCAACTGCTCCTCAGAAAACTTCTACTCTGGACCCTAAACACCATACTCATTGTGTCTTTCATTTGCCTCAATACAGACAGTGTGGGGGCAGGTGAAGGAGTGGGTGGTAAATGTTGACAGCACTAAGCAAAGATAAGTTAATGATAATATTTTTTTCAACCGGTCCTAGTCTGCAGTTTCATGTTAGAGACAATGCTAAGCAGACATTCTAGTTTAGTTTGCTCAGATGTGATTTTGCAGGCACAGAGCAATTCACTGCTGTGAATCCAGTATCATTATGCCTGTGAGATGGGATAATATCTGTAACAAGTACAATCAAAACTCCAGCAGACTGCCTTTTGTATGGGAATGAGGTGCTTCTTGCAAAAGGCAGAGGTGCATCTTGAGCTCTGGTAGAGTATTTACATATCAAACATCTGCCCTGGTGATTCCACATTGTATTTTCAGCATGCAGATTGCCATGCCATTGAACAGCTTTTAATATTAACAGCAGTTAAACTATTTTGTCTAGTCTAAGTGGAAGTTAGAGAACTATCACTATGACTACTGAAAGAGAAAGGAGAAAGAAGTCAGACAACTCTCAGGGATTATCTGACCAAAAGTCTTTTCTGCAAAGTTTTCTCTCATGCCTACCTGTAGCAACAAGTCCCTTGGGCTGCAGTTGGGAAGCCATAACCTAGAGCCCTGGTGACTGCACTGGTCCCTACTGCCTTGAGATAAGTCCTGAAAATGAGGATGAGCCTTTTAGTTCTTACTGTTCTGAATGAATGGACTTTTATTCTCAGAGAGAGAATAAAACTTCCATGTGCTACGCTTCAACCAGCTAATTTTTTTTACTATGGCAAGCAAGGAAAATTAAATTTCAGACATTTCAGTGAAGCCACAGGAACTATAAGGAGAAATATTTGTCATTAGTTTGATTCTGACAAAAAAAAACCCAAACAAGCAACTGAAAATAAAACCTCAAAGGAAACTTAAAGAAAGAAACTAATGACTCTAATCCATTGACTGAAAAACTTTTGAGGGGAAGACATTCCTCAGAGAGAGGACAGAGGTGGTAAGTCCATCACAAATGATGAAGGGTCTCTTGAGATGGAAAAAGCATTTTCTTCCTTGCACTAAGAAGCACACTGAGGTGATGAATAAAAAGAAATGTAAATAAAAAGAGAAAACCCTTTAGAAAGATTGTTGTTTCCGAAAATGTTTAGTATCATAATGCAACTAAACCAGGTAGGTAGATATTTCTACCTATTTAAAATGAAAACTTTTTAAAAAATAATTTTATGGGCTATATTTGGCCACCTTTAGATAATGCAATTTCATTCCAGAGATAGAAACCCAGATACCTTCTTAAGTCAATGATTAACCAAGGACAGTGTACATTAAAAAAGTCAAATTTAGCATGTATGGAAATCCAAAATTGCCCCATCATCTGCTGTCAAACACCAGATTACCCCTGCTAATATGCAGCATAAACCAAATCCAAAGTGATTGAAATGCCACGGCTCATGCCTAAGTGCCAGCTAACACAAACATGATGGAGACCAGGTTTGGACTGGATCAGCCTTGTACTGAGCAAGAATATCTAATTTTATTCAGAAATCTGTTACTTAGGTATTCACTTCAGAAGCAAAATTGTGCATTCCACTGGTTTTGTCTTATAAAATTAAAACCTCAAATCCAGATTTCACACATCTAGTACTATTGCAAACCAGCAGGTTTTTGATGTTTGCAATATATTCTGTATGTGTAGAGGATAAATTGCACGGGATTTAGCAGTCTGAACAAAATTATTCTACAGAGAGGTTTTCCATGAAGCATCAGACACTTCATTCTCTTAGGAGATGACATTTATTGTGGAAAAAATAAACATTTCTTGCAAACACTTCTTAAGAAATTTTCTATTCTCAATAGTGTCTACATAGTGACTAACAATTCTTAACATTGCTTTCTCTACCAACACTTTCTACATTTTAGATCTGTTCACTCACATCACTCAGTGACTATCACAAGGTTTCCCAAATTTTTTAAAAGCTAGGTCTTCTAGAAGACAACTTCAGTTTCAGCAACCTGGTCTTTATCAAACATTGTAGCCTCATGCACAGCTCTCTTGTATGCCTTTTTTAGCAATCCTTTTTTTGCAGCAGTGAAATATGTGAAAAAATGTTGTGCTGACCTTCATAATATGGCAGTCTCTCTCTTTTATTGCATCCATGAGTAGGCAGTGGGGTTTTAGGGTGTGCTGGTGTTTGAGTTATCTCTAAAATGAATGTATTTTGTCCTCAGAACTATTGAGACTCATTGCTGCCCTCCTACTGTTAGGTAGGAGAGAGGGAGTGAGCAGTGAGTTCTTTCTTAGAGATCCATTAAGTCTTCTTTTATTAGCTCTCATATAAGCTGGTCTAGAAGACAGTGATTTGAAAAAGAATGGTCCTCTGTGGTAACAATTCCAGCTAGATGACCAGAGTTGGCCAACCTGGCTCTTTTAATGGCATCAGTATNGGTGGGGGGTGTGAGGAGGTGAGGTCCAGTGTCAGCAGAAGTAAAATAAAAGACATCAAGCCTTTCATCAGAGTGCTGGGATTTGCCTCTCAAGAGGTTTCTGCATGGGTGAGCTTTGTATAAAGGTCAGACCTTTGATCCTAGGGAAAACAACTCCTATCTCTTGGCACAACACTTAAGCTGAGTGGACAAAAATATTTTGGTTTCACCCCTTCTCCTTAGCTGTGCTATCCCATAAACCTACCTTGGATTCAATTTAGGCCTGGTAGGATTACAGTACTGTGCCTCTGTGCTAAAGACTGTGGCAGTTTGCCATTTTAATCTATGCTGTGTGTCTAAGTAATTCTTGCCTGCTCATCTGAGCAACTTTTCACTATATTTGAGCTGGGGAATAAGAAGAAACAACAGATGTGGAAAATGCAAGCTGAACAGAAATTTCAGCTTTTTAATAATCTGCTCCTTTCAGCCCTTATTTTCCTATCTCAGCTTTGCAACATTACTTACTCAAGTGAAGCAAAACTTATATTTATTCGTTTATTATATGAACTCCAGCAAAACATTGGAGATTCAGCTCTCAGGAGAGAAAAATCCAGGGCTAAATTTTCATGTTTTCTCTCAACATCAGAACACAAACCTCTTCTGTCTCTTCAAGGACTGCTTTGTTTATGACATTTTTTTATTGTTTTAGATAAGTACTTGGCTTCTGAAGTGGGCTCTTGTCATGTTTGTGGCCTCCAAACAGACAAAGGCAGCAGTGTTTTTATCCTTTTGACTACTTGGTCTTTGTATTCTGAATGCATTTGTGAGATGGAAATTCCAAGAAAGGACCAAAAATAGTTATGTTGCCTTCAAGCATGAATTGCCTGCACCTGGGGATGTACTCATAGGGTACTTCTATTCTGCTTCCAAAGCCTTGCATATTAACAATTTTCCTCTCTTTTTTTACATAACTTAAAAAATATAAAGTTAAGGGTCAAAAAGAATCCCAGCAACAAGCACGTTGGTTTTTACTGTGAAGTTTAGGCATGACAGAAAGGAGTCTCAAGGATCTTCTGAAACTTTGCCAAGAAAGTTACATGCAGTATTCAAACATAAAACTTACAGTAAATGATTGATTGACCTTTCTGAAAATACGTTTACTTTTCTGTTTACTTCTAGGACTATTAGAATACCTTGACATCTTCATACTTTTATGAAAAAAGCCAAGATGGCTGTACAAATATCTAGAGGATGGTGTTCTGTTGCAGAAAGTTGTAACTCTCCTTCTTTCCATGTAGGGTAAAAAGTAATAATAACTAGTAATAAGCACATACCTGCATAAATGGTGAAACATTTTGCCCTTGTTGTTGATGGAGCTCCAATTCTTCCTAAATTGCATATTTTCAACCCTCTCCCAAAAGTTTTTTCATTTAAGATGCAGTAAACTGAAGTTTTTATTACTACTTGCATTCTTACCTGGACCCTGATGCCACAGTCAATGACACAGTCAGAAGCTTGTTCTAAATAACCAAATTATGGAAGAATTATATCACTCCACTTTCAGAGCCATAGAACCCAAAGAAAGAGATCACAGAGCAAATTAAAGTCATAGTCATCTTGAGATAATTCAAAGATCATGTTTTAACTCAGGAAGCAGTTTCTATGCACACATTCACTCTCAGTTTGTTCTTCATACATTTTTCATATAAATTCAAGTGCTTCAAAGAACTGATTATTGTACATAGCTTCCAGTTTTTTAAAATTACAAGCTGTTTGGTCCTTTTTGTGTCAGCCATAAAGCAGGTGATTTGCAGCAATGGAGCTTGGTGTGCATTCCTGGGTGTACTGGGCCCAAGGAGAAAGGGTGCAGAAGCCAGGAATTCCCACTCCTTCCTTGACAAGAGGTGCTAGTGTAACCCCATGTGAATATGAGAAAGGTGCTGGTTCAGTAATCTAAATTCCCAAATTAAAATCCTCTGTCTGTGGTAATCTTCCAGAGCAAGGTGCTGAGGCAATTAGTGGTCACAGGCCATTCAAACCCTGTTGTCCTCGTGCATCAAGTTGAACAGCACTATTACCAGAAGATTTTTTTTACTTCAGAGGATTCCATTTTGTTGGACGAAGAAGCTAAAAAAAAATGATGTATACATCTTTTTGCATTTTGTATTCAGGCAAAATATAATGTGATTTTTTTCTGAGAGCCTTTTTTTCCTTCTTCATTTCTTGGTGAAATGATGGGTTATAGATCCTGCTTGAAAACCCATATCCTCAACTTGGGCTTTTTAACTTAAAGAGAGTGTACACCTGCTTTAATGGGATTGTAGTGCAATGCATTAGGAAAAACAGTTTCACAGGTGATTGAGAAGTAATTAACATGTGGTTACTCCATAAGCTCAAGTAAATAGAAGTTTGCTTAGCAGCATATCCAAAAGTTAGCAGGATAAACATCAATGCTGAGTGAACTACTCTGGCATATCATAGCCCATAAAGAGGCAATAAATATAGTTTGTAATGTCTTACTTGTTTTAATATAGATGTAATTAACTTACAGAGTACTATTTCACAATACTTAGTATCAAATCTCATATCAATATGCAGCAGCAAAGCCTGAAAATGACAAAACACAAGCAGCTGTGACACACATCACAAGGATGACACAAAATGATGTGAAACAAATAATATTTTAGAGTAGAACTACCCAATTTGCTAGAGCTATTACTAGAAAAAACTTTCTCTGCACTGATTATTCATAACCCAGATAGTTCATAGTATAAATCATATTATATAACATAACATAACATAACATAACACAACATGTTTTCCAAACAAAATGCCTTCTTGTATTTCTGGACTGTTTCTTGGAAGGTAGTCCTTTAAGCCTTGATTTTAAGCAAGAAAGGTGATAAACCTGTTATTAACCACTTGAAAGAATTGCAATGGGAAATACTCAAAGTTCTTTCAGAGTTCTTCTCGTTTTTTTCTATTCAGATGGGTGAAAGTTTACTAAGATTTTTCCATTATTGCAAAGAAAACCTTCACAAGTTCTCCCTGCCCTACCTGTCAAGAAAATTCAAACAAAAACTGAAATAGATATTATTTATAACAGAAATAGGAAAGAAGGATTTTAAGCAGAACAGAAATTCAAGGATTTGACAATTTTATGTGTGAAAGAGGGTTGAATGATAGTCATAAAGACTTAACTAGAATATAGTTATCTGTATGAGTAGTGGTATTTTAATTAACCAGCTGTCTTGAAATGATTGTCATTCCTGACAGCCTGACAGTATTTATGAATAGAGCTCATTCAATTCCATTTTTCTGTGGTTATGCCTCCATAAAACCTTCTTCATCAGTGGAAATTTAATTTCTGGCAGTGCTGCATTAAGTTGAAATTATCTGTTCTATAAAGGCATTCTCCGTAAGCCTTTTTTTTTTTTTTTTTTTTTTTTTTTTTTTTTTTTTTTGTTTTTGGAAAGAAAAAAAACCACTTTTNTTTGTTTGCTTTTGGAAAGAAAGAAAACACACTTTTTGGCATGATGTTTATATCAAAAATTTATATCTTGGATAAATTTATATCTTGGATGAGGAAAATACATTGGGAATATTAGAAAGCAACCTAAATCTAAAAAAAAATCATAAACCAAGCTTGTTTTCCTAAAATCCACATGCATGCATTTCTGATGTTAACATGGTTCTTTTTAGTCTGCAGGAGTTGAGTCTCTTGAAATAACATTGTGCTGTGACATAGAAATATTTTCAAAATGTTACATTCTTATGCAGCAGTACATAAAGTGCTTTTGGTAGCATTATTTTATAACGATATCTAACTAGCACTTCATACTCAGTTTCTCAGAGCGTTAAAATGTCACTTTATTCAGCTGATAACTCTTGATTTTTTTCATTTTTTTTTTTTTTAGCAAAGCTTATAGAAAAATAACAGAAAAAAATTCTGATACAAGATGAATTGCTGAATATAAGATAACCAAATTCTTCTACTCCAGCAGCAGCTGCCAAACTGGAGAGCTGTCTCATCCCCTCGATTAGATTGAGGCTGTATTGATGCCATACTATTGCTATTTAAGCATTTTGAAAGTTTCACAGGCGTTGGAACTTCTGACTACAAATGAAATGTGCAGGGTTCAGTGTGCCCTAACAATACTGTGGACAGATATTACTAACTCCTTACATTATCAATTTATATTAGGCAATCTCCTGNTTGTTTGTTTGTTTGTTTGCTTTTGGAAAGAAAGAAAACACACTTTTTGGCATGATGTTTATATCAAAAATTTATATCTTGGATAAATTTATATCTTGGATGAGGAAAATACATTGGGAATATTAGAAAGCAACCTAAATCTAAAAAAAAATCATAAACCAAGCTTGTTTTCCTAAAATCCACATGCATGCATTTCTGATGTTAACATGGTTCTTTTTAGTCTGCAGGAGTTGAGTCTCTTGAAATAACATTGTGCTGTGACATAGAAATATTTTCAAAATGTTACATTCTTATGCAGCAGTACATAAAGTGCTTTTGGTAGCATTATTTTATAACGATATCTAACTAGCACTTCATACTCAGTTTCTCAGAGCGTTAAAATGTCACTTTATTCAGCTGATAACTCTTGATTTTTTTCATTTTTTTTTTTTTTAGCAAAGCTTATAGAAAAATAACAGAAAAAAATTCTGATACAAGATGAATTGCTGAATATAAGATAACCAAATTCTTCTACTCCAGCAGCAGCTGCCAAACTGGAGAGCTGTCTCATCCCCTCGATTAGATTGAGGCTGTATTGATGCCATACTATTGCTATTTAAGCATTTTGAAAGTTTCACAGGCGTTGGAACTTCTGACTACAAATGAAATGTGCAGGGTTCAGTGTGCCCTAACAATACTGTGGACAGATATTACTAACTCCTTACATTATCAATTTATATTAGGCAATCTCCTGAAGAGCTCCTGGTAATTTTTTATATATGCCTCATTAATAGCATTGCAAATTAAATCACAGGCAGTGATAGTAAGTGCTGAGCAAATAAATAAAAGAGCAACATTACTATTTAGCCATCTTTTTTGGTTACATTCCTACCTGAATGTGTCTTACTCAGCTAGTAAATGAAAAACCCATATGATATTCCTTATTCTTTACAATTTTTAAATATGTAAAGAAATTAGTTTATTTGCAAGTAAAGTAGCCTCCAAACATTCAACAGAAAATTATTAATTCAGCATCCTCTTCATTAAAAAAACACAAAAAAACAACACAAATAAGAATTCATGTGAGATTTTCTGTAACACAACTTCTGGGAAAGAAACCCTCTCTGTATTGCATTGAAGCTGTTATTTTATTGTACAGCACGTCAGTTCATGGTGTTCTCTTGCAGCCTCATGGATGTGTCTAACAGGAAATATTGAAATAAGCTCAGTAGGACACTGTGTGTCTCAAAGAAGATGGTCAAGCACTGAAAGCAAACTTCTACTGTCTTTGCCAAGACAAAGAGAAGGAGCTAGCTTAGAATGACTCCTCTCATCCCTTCTAGAAGTTATACCAGAGATAAAAAGGCCTTATAATCAATGGTGGAAGAATGAGAAGGTGTCAGGTGTTCTCTGAGTAGCCTGATCTCTAGCCACAGTGCTGAGCATGACCATTTCTTCTACAGGCTCTGGCAAAGCCACCCTCACTGTGTCCAGCACCTGGGACAGGCAGCAGAGCAGTGGTGAGTCTCCTCTACAGCTCGTGTCCTTAAGTGGAGGGCCTTTAACTGAGGGCCCTCTGGCATTGCAGTGGGCCCCTGCCCCAGCCTGCATTGTTGATCATCAGCTTGGATGTAAAGCTGCAATGGGAAACCACAGGAAGATTTAGATCACAGCTTGCAGTCAGTCATAGTTTGGTGAAACCAACTGTTGTGAATTCAAGTATCTTAAACCACTTTGCTGTGTGATGTTACAAGTATTCTGAATAAGAGTACATGCTGTCAACTGCTTTAATGTTAGGTATGTGTCAAATCTTGCTATACAATTAACCAAACTTTGTTTGGAGCAGGCAAAAATCAGGTCAGTGTCTTTGATTGTACTCCTGTAACTGCAAATAAACAACCTCTAGTTTGTGAATGTACTGAAGCAGCCCTTTTAATTGATTAGTATAGTAAGCTTGATTTAATAATATTTGCAAACAGTATCATTTTCTATCAGCCTCTAATGTAGAGGTCAGTGTGCCTAGTATCTTTTGCCTACAAATCTGATCCTCTTGTTTATTAGGATCAGATTTCCTGTTTCTGCATTGTCATACTCTGCTGCTCAACAGCAATGAGTAATCAGAGAGTTTACTCTTAGATTTCTCCTGGCCAAGCAGAAGCAGTACATGGGGACTGGTAAATGTCTTTAAATACATCCCTTCTGAATGCAAGTGGCAGCTGTTTTGTAATCTGATTGAATTTGACACTGGTGGAGCCACTGGGGCTGCTGTTTGCAGTGGCTAGAGATATATTCTGTGTGTACTCCCTGTGCTTTTCTGCTCCCCTGGACACCTAGCTGAGATATTAAGAAGTAATCTCTGGGCAATTGCCAGATAGGATATAGTTTGTTTCCTGGAGATCAATATCCTAGGATGGAGGGACTGTGCTAGTGGTTCAGCACTTCTGCATGAACACAATTAATTACATAGGTGAGCCCTGTGTTTAGACACTTTCATCTTTGATCTGCCTAACAGCCTCTCTGCTAGGGATTATCCTCCATCCTTACTGACTAATTTGACAACAGACTTTATCTGTGTCCTTTGAGATAAAGATGAGAGACAGAGCTGTCTATCAGTGCGCTGAGTTTTGTAATGTTCAAAAAAAAAAACAAACCAGTAAGTCTTTACAACATAAACTCCATTATGAAGGATACAAAGGAAGTCCCAACCACAAGTATTCTAATCAAAGAGAAGTCCCCTGGTGCTACTGAGGACAGAAATTGTGATGAGTTCTGTTCTGCTCTAAATTACTAATTGACTTTTTTTCTAAAGAACACCTACTAGGAATCTTGAAGTTTTATGGCAAATGCTAAACAGCAGCTGTTTTCTAATTGTGCTTCCCAGTCCTCACAAATATCTCTTTAGAATAATAAGCTGGAGACACTTTCAATTAAAAGCAATGCTGATCAGAGGCAACTGTGTTAATGTAAGAGGATCGGTCACAAGCTCAGAAAAGCCATGAAAATTACGGATTAGTTTTAATAAATCTCTCTTTTAGGTTGTTTTATACATTGCTATTTTCATAGCTTGTTTTATGGCATGAGAAGCTGACATGATGCTGTGAGCATTCCCTGATGAATATCTGCTTATCAGTGCACAGTGAAAGAAGTAATTACAGCATCAATACTGAGTTTTATGTCATTAAATCACTATTTGGGCCTGGGCATAATTTAAATTTAAAAATGATGATCATCATTAGCAAATCATCATTGATGATCATCTTGGTAACAAGGTGCTCCTCTGGACAGAGTCTCGACCTTTGTGCCAAACTTTCAGGTTGACAATGGCTGCTGTGTATGCACATACACACCTCTCTGCCGGCATTTTTATTTTCTTTCATTTTATTTGGCCTATTCACTGACTTGTGTGGACCAATGTAGAAGTGAATATATAATTCTTACCCTAGAGCACACATTTTATATATAATTGATGCCAACAATTTTTTATTATTCTAGTATAAATGTATGTTGTAATTATTTGCTATTAATACTGGCTGTTTGAAAAACATAAAGACAGAAAAGAAGTCAAAATGGTGATGGGAGCAATACTTAAAAACAGAAGATGGGAAAGAAGAAATAGGTTATAATTTTGCAGATGTTCTTTCTGAATAATTTATTTTACACTTTAAATGGGTGGCCTGATTTTCAGCTCTGTCAAGCAGATTTAGGTACATGATATAGGTTTAGAAATGTAATTAAAAGTTTCATTAATATTTTTGTATAGCTCAAAAGAATATTTTTTTGGTAGACAAAAGTGATAGCAGGGACAAGTACTCCTAAATCCTACATTTGGATCAATGTAGGATTTTGAGTCAAATGAATCAGACGTGACATTCTAGATCAAATTTGGACCACAAATGTGCTGTATCAAAAACAAGGGTTTGGGTTTTGAAGTGCAAAAGCTGAACATTTAACCCAAGAAAATCCTGATGTCATTAGCTATGCATAGGCAAAACCTACACTTGCCTGAGATGGCTGGCTGCAGCAGTGATGGGCAGATGGGAACACTAGGGAGACTGAGCTGCACGGTCTTTATGGACAGCCTGAATCCACTGTGCCCGCGAGCCTGCTCTGCACTCGCCTCGGACAGCAACAGGAGCCTTTGTTAAGGAGAATGTTCTGTCATGTTCCCTTGGTGGTCTGTCCTGTGCTTTGCTAGATGGATCTAGTGGTTGACATGTGGGGTGGATGGATAGCTCCATCAGGGAGCTCCTGTGGTGCATCAGCTACTGCATCACCTTGCACCTGAACAGTGAGGAATGCTTCAGGAAGGAAGCTGCACAGACAGCTGGCCAGTTAGCTTTGGGACTGCTCTGGCATTGTCTGATTATATTGTATCTGATTGTAATTGTATTTGATTAGAACTGCAAACCGTCTCTGTTGAACCATGTCTGACGGGAGGCTCAGTGAACCCAGTGTGATAAATTGCTGCTAGGTTAAAGGTCTGGCATCTTTGACATTTATCCACCTTGGTGTGAACAACTATGAAAATCTCAAGGCAACGAGAGGTCTGGGTTCAAAGGGGACTGACTGCATGAACAAGGCATGCAGAGCCTGCCTCTGTGTGAACTTTTGAGCAAGGAAGCATTTTATATCGTCTTTTCCATCATCTAATTTTTTTGCCTTGGGAACTCAGTTGTGAACTGACCCCAGTCCATCATGCCATCTGTAAATTACTAACAGATCTTTGAAGTTCTTCACACATTTAAAGAGGATGTTCAGAGGAATATCCTGATGGGATTCTGGAGAGAGATGTTTTGAAAATTAAAGAGAAAAAGCAGGCGAGAGATTCAATATCCAAGTGAGTCTTGTATCAAGGAGAACAATATTAACATTGATTCTGAATATCAGTCATGTCAAAATGTGCTAATAGGCAATTCAACCTCCTTGCAGAGTTATATATAAAGAGATGTGTTTATTTATAGTCACATATGTGCACTTTTGCACGTATGCAGACAAGTATATAAACAAAACTTGTTCTTTTTTTGTTATGGGAACATTAATATTTGAACTTTTTTTAGCTTGTAAATATATGAACTTTGCGAAGCAGCTGATTTTCCTGTGCAGGTAATGGCTTTCATTTATGCCATCCTAACAATGGTCCCCCATCAGGTTTTACATAAACAAGTCATCATACATTTTGTTACAATTTTTAAAATGTAAATTATTTACACAGAGTATGCTTATTGCTTGGGTAGGTGACTCCCGTGGCTTATAAATAAGTTAATAACAGAAATAAATAATTCAGGTACGTTTATTTTTGAATCTGTTGCTATGAAATCCTTTAATATTCAGAGCAAATATATTTGAAAGATTGTTGGCATTTCTTGAGCACATGTAGGATTAGTTATTGCAGTGTCTATTTCCATAGTTTGCAAACTACTTGCATGCAGAGGACGCTGAAACTAAACAAAACCATTTTACAGCAATCGAGGCCTTGTTTCAGTGATGCACTTCAAAAACAGCTTAGCACATTCTGACTACCACCCAGCTCCTTAAAGGCTCAGCACAAGCTTAAGAACTGCTGAATTCAGTCAGAGTTAATGTGAACTCAACTGCTTTCCTGCACAAAAGCCTAAGTTCTTGCTAGGCTTCTACAGACTCTAAAAATCCTCCCCAAAGGCAAATGTTATGCTACAGACAGAACATACTGCAAGTGTTATTGCAGACTCTCTCATCTTTGCTGGAAGCTGCTTGCAACTGCTGTGAAATGCTCCTGCTTTCAGGGAGTTTCAAGGAGGAGGGGGTTATGTGGAGTCACTATCAGGTTTCCCTCTTCCCAGCTTTTTCTGTATGTAAAGACCTGTGTTCTCACAGAGAGAGAGAAATCATCAGATGTCAGCAGATCTGACAGAGAACTTGCTGCTCTACATCTAAGCAGACCTGAATGAACAAGCTCCCTCTCCCTCTTGCACAGTTCTGGGTGTACTTAATCAATTAGAAAGACGTTCAGGATGTGTCATGGTCCAATGTTAGTTACTATCCTTTTGCTGTGTTCTTCAAGCAGAGGAATCCAAGCTGGATTTTCACTCCTAAGTGGGAATTTAACTTGATTTGATGATTGAAAACTTTGCTGTTGACCTTTTGTCTGTGAATGCTAGTTTTTCAGCCTGAATCTTTCCTACCTTAATGTCCATATTCTATGTGAGATTTATTTTTCCTCTTTTCTTTTGTGCTTATCTCAGCTTTTGCCTAATTTTCTCTTTTTAAATACTCCTCTTCTAAATACTCCTTTATACTCTTCCATTTCCAGCACTGTAAGAAATTGCAAAATTTAACATAGACTATAAGTACATCAAGTGTATTTAAAAGTTAACACAATGCAACATTTCTCCACCCCCCAAAAAAACCTTCACACCTTCTCCAGAGAAACACCAAACCCAACAACCCAAAGCCACTTTCCTGTGTTGTGCCCCTCTCCGCTCTCATTTTTTTCTCCAGTGATTTGTTTTCCGACCCCACTATATTTAACACAGTATTTGGCTGTATGTGATCCTTATTCTGAAAAAGAAGAAAATACAGATTTATTCTTCTTTAGAGAGATTGGACTTATTTTCATCAAAACTCAGTGTTGGAAATAAAATCAAAGAAATGCAGCAACAGCTGGTTTGTATTCATCTTCTCAGACTTATGAAGAGTCAAAATAAGCAACTAATCTATCCAGTGATGCCTTGGCACATATTGGCACCCAGATAATTAGGAAGTTATTTTCCAAGAGAAGGTCACTATGTTTTATATAGCCTGAATATGCCAGATGTTGAGACTGCCAGTGATTTAGCTAAAGACAGAGACAGTGATCTGGTGGCTGAGAGGATTCGTTATTATTATGAATTCAACAGTAAATCTGATGAGATGTTAGGAAAATTAGGGTCATGATCTGCTGCTTCACAAATGTGCAGAGGAATCATTATAGAGAAGGGAAATTGATGAAATTATCAAAGTGAATGTAAACTTGAACTGGATTTGTAAATCATAGAGGAATTTCCCATGCAGAACTGTCTATTACATATTACATCACTCATAAATGCTTAGTACTTTTTGATTATGAGTACATCAACCCAACTACTTTTACACATTGTTTAGGTTTATTTATTATTTATTTTATTTGACTTTTTACCTGAAATTGCTTAACATGCATCAAATAAAACATCATGAAGGTTTGAAAGCACAGTAAGTTTTCATGGTAGTTTCCTATCTGACAGTCTTTTCTTTTAGATACTATACTATAAAAAAGAATGAAAGACACACAAATAAAAGTTAATAGAAATATATGTTAGTAGAAATATATGTAATATACTAAGTAAGTAAATAAATAAAATGCCTCAAATTTAAATTGGAATCTTCGACATATATAATTTCGTTTCAGAATATTTAAAAAAGTTACAATTAATTCCTGTCTTGTTTCAGAGTATTATTAAAATAGTTGAGATGTGATTTCCATCTGAAGAAAAATTCACTTGTAATATGAATGCAAAATATAACAGCATCTCCAAAAAAAGAAGAAAAGAAAGTCTAATAAAACTAGAAGAATAAACTTACTTCTTAGTTACAGAGTGAAGCAAAAAAAGGAGTATTTAGCAATAGGTCATCTGATTTGATATGCTCTTGGAAAAGTCCTTTTGTTAGCTGAATTGCTCATGGACATTCATTTTGAGAATGTGAGCTGAGTTTTTAGATTCTGTTTGAATAAAATGAGGGACTCTAGGGGCTATACTGATCTTCTGGAGAGTTCAAGGAACAGTGATGAGCTATGCATGGTTTATGTGTGGTGCTGATTTATTTACTGGCTTGTTTTTATCTTAGCTTATGCTTAGCTTAGCTTAGTCTTAGTTTATGGAGGGTAAATTCCTTAATATGTGAGTAATATTAATTTACAGGTAAAAATTTCACCCATATGGTGTCAAATAACTCTTGGGGTGTTGGAATGCTTTTCTTTCTGCTGTGAGAAACAATATGTGTCACTGAAATTATCTGTTAAAAAATGCTTCTCTTTTTTTTTTTTTTTTTTTTGAAAAGTTTGGTAAGAAAGTTTCCTACTCAAGGGACAAATGAAATAACAAAGTGTCCTGTATCCATGGTCAGGAAACAATAGCCCTTCTGCAATTAGCTTGGACATTTCAAGAAGTATCTTCTGACTGTCATGTTTAAAGCACAGTCAGTTTTTTTCTTTGATTTGTAGAGTAAAAAAGTACTTTCCTAACCTATGACACTGAACACTACATTAAAGTACAGAAGAAAACCATTAGGAATTACTTAAGAAATAAAAATACAGCCTATGCGTTTGAAAGCTCATGTCAAAGACATCTCCCTTGGTCCAGACACAACTAATCTGTCCTTCAAATACTACACAGAGTATTGCCATTGAATTAATGAATGAAAACTGCTATTCTAATAGATATGGGATTGCTAACTTTTCCTAAACCTTGTGCTTTTTGAATGGTGTTTATAATATTGTTCATCGCACCTGCCTAGTTTTCACCTCAAAACATGGCGTTACATTTGTTGGTTAATAGGTCATCTCAAAAATGAAAACCTTTAGAGATACTATGAAGAAAGTTAAGTAACTTTACTTCATTTTCTACAGTCTTCCTCAGATAAGCTATGAAAGGAAATCTTTTCTTCCAGTATTACAGTTTGCACTGATAATGACTTTATCTAGTTATGACCTTGCAAAAAAGTATATTTCCTTTTGATTACGATGACAGATTCCTGTAGATCCATCTTCTTTTTGTTCACTATAGCAAATGCAGTCTTCAGTTTCTGACTCAGAACAGTTGTGGCCATGATAATGCTTGTCCTGTAATAGCTCTTTATGAAGTAATTGAATATATGATGAAGAACTGTTAGATTTTTTTGAAAGTCCTCGATAGAGAGATTATGTTTAAACTCTCTTTATGGAAGTTCTGCTTCATACTTGTGCTTTTACATGCCTTTCAGAAGAGCATTCAGTGAGTCAGTCAAAACTCTAGAAATAAGCAGCAGATGTTGATGAAAGAGGAGATGGGTATTAGCAGAATTATAGCAAAACTCTCTGAATATTTTTATATTTAACTGTGCTTGCCGGTAAGATTTGCATGAGGAAGGATATCTGGGAGATCACCCAACATGAACAGTAAGTCACAGGTTTGGTTGATGGGTGAGACAAAGCTACTGGCACAAGAATATTGATAAAATGAACCTCTTCATGTGGGTCATACAAGGACACTTTCTGCCCACATCACTGGGCAGCAGCCATAGCGTGTAGAGGACTATCTGAGCTGGGGAAATCCTCTAGGACAGGAGCCAGAAAAGCCTTCTCCTTCTCCTCAGATTCTCCTTCTCCTCAGGCAGGAAAGCAGGGCAGCCTGAGCAGTGATCTGTCAAGACTCTGCACTTCTCCTCCCCTGGACTCTTTTCCTTCCTTGGACAGTGAGCTCACTGCATCCAGGCAGTGTTTGATACAGAGGTGTCTGTCATTGCTTGCAGTCCCAGACATGGGACTGAGTTCCTATTTCCTGTGCCTTTGTTCCTAGATTGTGCTGGAGTTTTGCTAAGCTGTAAGGAGACCTTTGCAATGGAGTCAGGGATAAAATGAGAAGGCATAAATCATGCTAGGTTTATAACAAAGAAATGTGCAATTTACTGACACAACAGGGAATGATTAGGGTTAAGGGTTAAATTCCACTGCTCCTTGGAAGGAGAGTAGCAAGGTGTGCTGTCACTGTCAACACAACGACAAGACCAGCTAGGGAGGGAAATGGGTGAAGAAAGGATGCCAGGATAATTTGTAAAGCTCATCTAAAGATTTGGTCTAAATCCACCAATAATGACTTTTAGGGATTTATAGGATTAGCATTTAACACCTATGTTCATTTTAAGAAGTTTTACATTTTTTTCCTTCTTTTTCTGAAAGGTTAGCTTTATTAGTGCATTCATTAGTATATTAAATTGATCCAAGTTGTCCAGTCCCACAGTACTACATTAAGTACATTGAGAGTATTATTTTTGATATTTTATTTTACTTTTATGCAAACCAGAGTAGACCTCAGGATGCTGTTATAATTCTGTGATATTTCAAAATACTGTGCTTGGATTTTAGTCTATATATACATGATCAATTATTTCCCTTTGACAGTGTTGTTATTACATACATATTCCAGTATTCATGTGTGCTAAATTTGTTATTGATCTTTAGAGCAGCATAAACAGTATGCATTTATTTACATGTATATACATGCATGAGGAGGTAGTTCATTTACTTGCTATTGATTTGTTTTCTTTTTGATTCTGGCAGGCTGTTCAGCATTACATTTTGTAATTTATGCAATAATGTTCTGATGGAAGTTGTAAAAGCAGAACATTAGTAAGCTTATTTTTGTGCTGTCTTAGTAAATCTGTTCAGAAGGTAGATTATATAAATGGTAGTCTCTGCACCTGTCTTTTTACAGAGGATTATAAAATAAAAAGTTTTTCTAAAGATAAAAGCATAAAAGTCCTGAGCTTACCTCAGCATTCTTGACATCAACATAAAGCCTTAGTGATAGATAAGGATTCAATGTGAGGAGGTATCAATCTGCTAAGTGTAATCAGTGAAGAGTCCCAATGGTACTATTTAAATTTTTAAAATGCAGGTTTGCTGTTACACTGATGTGTATGGCTCTTCTTCTCTACCTGGAGTATCCAGCCAAACCAAGAAAAATTCTCTCAAATTCGAAGCCAAACTCCTCAAATTAGCCATTTGTGTATGCTAACCTCTGAGTGGTTTGAGTCATAGAGGTTACTAAACTACGAGGAGAATCCAAATTAAGTATGTGTTTATGCTGCCTCATAGTCCATATGTATTTAGTGTTGGACATGCATTTAGATGTTTTTCTCACTCATGAGCAAAGTTCTGCATGAGTGAAATAGAACTTCTCTGCCCTATTCCTCCTGATAGCCCATCTGGTGGCAGGAGGGACAAACCTGTGCTATGCACAAGGGTTGTGTTTACAGCTTGCCATTTCATATTACAGCACCACACAAAAGCAGGCAGAAGGGTTAATTTTTAATTTTCTTGTATCAGTTGACCTTTTGAAATTCTTTTTTCTGTTATTATTTTTACTCATATATTCCGGTGAAGATGAGTTTTGAATGAAACTCAAATATTTGTAAGATCTCTTGCGTAGTTTTGAGTGGGTATTGACAGAAATAGCAGTCTGATTCATAACACAGAAGAAACACCGAGTAGTTTTCACAGAGAGCTGGAAATTATGTACAAAATGAACCACCATGTACAACTATCAAAAAGATTACTTGTAAAGTAAGAGTCTGTATGTTCAGAAATTCATTTAGGACATGGGGGATTTTGCCATGATTTATACAGCAGCATGTGTAATGGCTGTGATCCCTCTTGCAGTGATTGTGGACATTCCTTGTAAGTTGCAAGGTCTATTTTGTGCTCACCTGAATGTCTACTGCCAGTAAAATTTGCATTTTCTTAAATGCAGTGGTATTCTTCCACTCTTCCCAATATAGGTTTCCAAGCATTAAAAAAAGGGAATACTGTTCCTCTTATTTTTATGTCAATTTTACAACATTTCAATTAGGAATGGAAGCACCTCTCTGAAGTTCTGGATTTAAACTCTGAAAATAGCACTTTTGTTTCTGAAATCATTATTCCAATGTCCGATATTTGTTTTTACTTGAAATAATATTTTCAAATCAGAAGGTAAATAAAAGTGAATAGTTAGAAATCCAGGTAAATATATGTACTTTGGTGTTATTATAAGAGGATATACACTTAAGGAATGTGGTATAAATTTGGTAGATGAGAAATGTAAGTGATCATATGACATTTAGGTGTGATTATTTAATTTTAAAGCATTTACAGTGCAATTTGTAACAACTGCATTAAATTAAATTGCATTTGAAATTCATTTTTTACTTATAAAGTATTGTGAAGAAAAGCACATGAAACTAGCACTTTTCTTTCATTTTCATTCCTGTTGCAAAAAAAAGAAAAAAAGACTCTATAGAAAGGAACATGTTACAATGAATTATTTGTATGTTCAGAAAAATAATTTTGCTGCCTTTTGATAAAGAAGCATTATGTAATTTAATAGCTACTCTTCAGTAACTGAGTGCTACCTGAGGACAGTGCTTGGCAGATCTGTTGAGCTGCTTGCCAGTCATGCATCGGGATCCAGCTTTGCCCTCCCCTGCGTGCAGAACATCAGTATTGGTGACAGACTCAACTCCTCTCCCTGCTGCTGATAGTCTTGGGAGCTTGACCTGGATGCAAAGGCTGAAAGATGCATCCCTTTACGATGCTCCTGGGACTCTTCAAAACCCCAGAGTCCTAGGGGCTAAGGACAAAACAGTGGCTTGCACTGAGCAAGACACCGGCATTGCAAGGCGGCATTCCTGTTGCTCTGAGTAATTGATAATTCATGCTGATCGAAATAATTCACTTGAAGGTATATGTTTTAAAATTAGAAATAGTAAGTAGCTCTGTTTAAAAGTTAGGTGAAACAAACCGCAGAAAGGAATGCAGCCGAAAGGAGCCCTTACATTCCCATACGAACAGACCAGGGGCTCTGGCCATCACACCCCACACCCGAAGCCTGCAGCTGGCAGGAAAGCACATTAGCATGCCATCAGGCTGCTGCAGCACATACTGTGGAGGAGCAGCCATGGGTGGAGGAAACACTATTAACACTATTAACATATAACATAACCGAACCCAGGCTAGGGTTGAAGCACAGCTAGTCCCTGACTTCTTCTCTCAGGACTCGGGTGGTCTTCCGTGCCCTCTCCGCTCTTGCTGTGTGCTCTGTGCAGGGTTTAGCACGTCGCTTCCAGGGGGATCCTTTGCTGTGCCCTGTCAGCTTGTTCTTCACCACTCCGGCCCCCTAGTCCTGCAAGGCAACTCCGCCTTGATGTCGGAGACCGTGGGGCCTGTCCCTAAGCAAGGCAGAACTGCCTCTTACCTCCCAGGAAACAAATTCTGTGTACCTTTAATACATAGACGCTGTCTGTTTATATACCTTCATTGGCGTCTCAGGAAACGATTCTTCCTTGGGAAGCTGAAGCTTCAACTTCCTTTGGCCCTCCACAATCCCTAGGCCCGGGCAGAGGGCAGAGTGAACTGTCACAGCTTTTGTGACTGCGCACGTCCTACGCAGGGCCGTAGAAAAGCGTGGGACAGTCACTGCCCCGCCGTGCAGCGGTCCCAGGCAGGGCTGGGCTGGCCCTCCCTTCGCAGCCGTGTCCGCGTCCATTCAGCACGGCTCACTGCCACGGCAGATTGCTCAAATTTCCTCGGGAGAGAGCTGACAGCTGAGTGCATTGCGGCTGACAGCTCCTGGGCTTCAGGCGTGCCCTGGATCGCTGCCCGCCTCAGCCTGGGCTTTAGGGAGCCGGAGGAAACACAAGCAAGCCCTCAGGCCAAACACGCAGCGCTCAATAGCAGATGTTTGCTCGGAACAGCAGCATCAGTGACATTTACCCTCTTCGGCAAGTTCTTCTCTGAGCTTAGATGCTTTATTCATCTATCCTCTGACAATTACCCCTCTGTTATGCAGGTTTCACCTCAGTTTACTTGGCAAATAAACCCAAATAACATATTCATTCCTGCTAATGAGTAATGACTTCTAATATACCTTCGCTCTTTGTGCTTTGTGAATTAATTCCAGCACAATTGCTAAGCTGTAGCTGTTTGCTTTTTTTTAATTATTATTTTTATTTTTTTTTTATTTTTTAAATTTTATTTTGGTTTGGTTTTGGTTTTGGTTTTTGTTGTTGTTTTTGTTGGGTTTTTTTCCTCCTTTCTTCCTGCTTCCTTTCACTGTGAAATGTTGAGGCTAACAAGCAAGGCATTACCAGTGCTCAGGTTATGTGCCACGATGCAGAATGACGAATCTTAAAAGCCCACAGATGGGCAAAGTAGCTTGTGCTTCCAGGATGAAAAGCGAAAGGCTGACTGACCCACCTGACACACCCTGCATACAGCTCATGACTGCTGCTGTGGGAAGCAGAAAACTCTTTCTTTACATCCTGACCATAGTAAGTGGAAAAAACAAGGTTCTCTTTCTTCCTCTTTTCCTGCAGCCCTCTCTCTGTCTTTCCATTTAAGATGAAGAGCACCTCTCCTGCTGATTTTATTTCTCCTTTGTGATCTGGACCAAAATGAGGGCAGATCAAGAGTCCCTGACTACTTTTGACCATATTTTGTCCTTACATCAAGTGTGATGCTGGAATAATTTTGCTGGTGAGAAGGGTAGCTTCAGGCTTTTTTCCTTGGATACTACTAAGTGAGCCACTAATTTAGAATGTGTGTATTTGTATGACTTAAGTGATTTACCTTTGATTGATAATACCATCTCTTTGTTTTTCTTCTATGTTATATTCAACTACAGGATTTTTTTCCTTTTACCTCTGAAATTATTTATATTTGAAGATTAGATTCCAAACCTCAATTGTTTTGCTCTCTTAACAGGTAAAAATATCCAATGAAGATGATGTTATGCTTAAAAGTCTTCTGATCACATTACATTGTCATGTTGATCACAATGTAAGATTTCTGTAAGATCCAGTGTTGATCTGTATTCTAATACTTTCTGTAGATGATTACTGCAATGCTACAGTGCAGGCATTGGAATCTCAGCCTGCTGGGTTAGCCAGGGATGCTCTCTGGAAGGTGTGTGTAATGGGATCCTGTAGGCATCTTGTGGAATATAATAAGGATTAGCAAACTAAAGCAAACTGTTGGACTGTTAAATAGCATAGCTAGTGAGCACTTAGCATGGACAAGCATAGGAGAAAAAAAACCTGTTTGAGTAACATGAAGGATGTGTGTAAAATTTGTGCTGTTCTGACTTCCTGTATTAGTACCAGACTCTTCTCTTGTAAGGGGAAAAAAAAATAGGGGTAGAGAAAAATGGTGAGGCCTGTGAAGACATGCAGCAGTTGGACTGTTCTGACACTGCTGTGTGACTATGCTATTGAGAAATAGTGTTGGCAGTTACAAGTATATGTGTCTGGACAACTTTCATAAATTTTCTGAAACAAAATTGGAATCATTAGTTCATTGCTCTGATGATGTATTTTCTTTTACTAGCAATTCACTTGGTGTCACTTACTCTGGTTTTTTCAGTGTATGCCAATTTGAGAGGGAGAGGTGCATATGAAGTGTATATACAAAGAGATATGGAATATGGCCAAATTTCTGTAAATTTATACATGGCCCAGAGTCTCTGTTTAGTCAAAATTCCTCTGAAATATGCTGTGAATTCTGACAAAACAGCAATGTGGGGAGAAATTCTGGCAATTTTGAGCTTAATAGAAGAGCCATTTTTGCTAGAAGGGCAGCAACGTTTAATCACAGAATGCAAACTAAAAATAGGAAAAGGACATTCAGCTAACCAGATTGCTCAAATTTTATGTAAATTGAGGAGTATTTCATTTACATACCTTAGAGGATGAAGTCAAGTGATAAACATGGCTAAATTTTTGCCACACTCATGAACAGTTTCATTTAAGACTGTACATATGTGTCTTGTTGAAACATTTAAGTTTGCAGTTGGTCCTTCACCTTTCTATTGAGCGCTCACAAATGATGCTTTGAAAGACCAAGTTAAATAAAGACTGTAGTGAACTATAGATTTAGAATTCATAAGATATACTTTGTGTTCATCCTTCCCCTGAACATAAATTTCCTGGTGGTGATGAGTTCTGAGCAGGGGCTGTGAGGACAGTGTTTTTCTCTGGATCTGTCTCCAATTACTTCCATGAAGGCTTGGTGACGACACAGCATGAGATTCCTTCACTGCAGGGACATAGATGCAAGTGTAATCATAATTGACAAAACTGCTTTCTTTGGAAGTTGAGAGTTGTCTGATTAAAATGAAACTCTGTTGTAAAGCAGAGTTCATAATCTCTCTGGCCATCCTCTGAAAGGGAAGGTGTGACCTAGAGGTCACTTGCTACTCCTATAGCTAAAAAATTTTAAACACAATTTAAACACAGTTACCGATCTTTTACATTCTGAAGATTTAGCAGATTAATGATCCTTGGTGGTGATTATGGTGAAGTTTTTGGCATTGTAATAATTCCTTCATGTTGCAGGGCTCCACATCGTTAACTGATAAGAATTCAAAACCAAGCTGTAATTTCCAAGTAAAAAAAATTCATCTGCTCACTAGTGCTAAATGGTTGCAGCTTATTGATGCTGATGAGTATTTTTTATCACTTAAAGGACTGTCCTGGGAAGTACAGTCATTTTTCAGTAGTGGTTAAGTAATTTGCAGACCCAGAATTTTCCATGGTGGATCAGCTGTTCAGAATATTCCTGCTTATCCCATATACTACTTCATATCTTTGATTTGGTTGAGACATGCACCATAAAAAAAAAAAAAAAAAAAAAAAAGACAAATGACTCTTTTAGCAGGCAAAACACAGTGCAGTTCCCTCAAGCTGACTGCTCAAGCTGGCTGTTCCTCACACCACATTCAGTCATGGAATCTGTCAGTACTCAGACACAGTCTCTCACTAAACAACTCTCATACCTTGCCATCTGTCATGTTCTGCCTGTTCCCATAGTAAAAATGTCTCCCCCAGTTTTGTCAGATTTGATAATCATTTCCATTGAGATTGGTGATGGAGCAAGCTTCGGAAATGTGTTCCTTTTCCCACTTTTTCCCTTGGATTGATCACATCTCACTTCAGGACGCACATATATAGCCCTAAGCGACTTTAGTGAGTCTTCTAAAGGAATGAAGATTGATGCACAGAAAAGGTTGTGCCTGAACTTTGTCAGTAGGTAACACGGTAGAAAGGCTTTGCTTTTAATTTTCTATATTCTTTCAAACTTTCAGTAGAGTTACTTACCTTCAGTAGGAAACCATACATATTAATTGGACACTGTTTGTATAGATTTTCAGAAATATGTAGAAAAAAAAAAAAAAATGGAGGCAAGAGGGCAAGTAATAAAGTAAGAGGGCAAGAAATAAAGAATTGTCTGCAAATATAATAAATAGCAGGGCTGTACTGTATATGGACAAAAAGCACTCTCATGAGGAACAAAGAAATGTCAACACTGTCATATACATATTTCACCTTTAGCTATCCACCACAATGCATAAATACTAATCTGACAGCTCATACTTCTCTCTTCCCAATCAAATATGAATTTACAAATATTAATCCTGTATTTTTTCCAGTAGAATAGCAAAAGGATGTATGTTACCACAAATTAGCAACTTCAGGGACTTCTGAAATATTCTTAACATGTTCCTTTGTCACTGTGATGCTAATTTTATGTTCAGTCTTCATCCCATTTCCCAGATCACCAGTGTCTCCATTTGTGAGCTAAAATAGCTAAGTCTCTCAGCAAGCATCAGTGACACACAAATGATCTCCAGTTCCCTGTGCACCAGCTGCAACACATCTTCAGTGAACACCATGGACAGAAGAGACTTAAATGTGCCAAAGATTATGCCAGAGCAACTGTGCATAATCACTGTGCTCATGACCCCAATCCATCCCACTAGTAATATTTACTGATATCTCCATCATTCCTCTCAGGCAGACCTTTCAGGTGCCTTGGCCTTTTTTTTGCATGAGGATTCTTCGCTGTAAAAATGTCTAGAATTAATACCCAAATCCAAAGGGTGTGCGTTTTGATATAAATTCAGTGACTCTGTGAATAGCAAAGTAAAGAGCATCCTCACACAAAACAGAGGACTGTTTAGCTGACACAACCCTTGTAGAATATCCAATTAAAAACATTATAGTGCATTCAAAGAAGACCTGACAAAGCAGGGAAGCGTGCTTTGTACCTGTGGTAGTTATAGCATATACATAGTACAGCAGGTACACTGCACGTATCCAGGCTGTCATGCATAAATGACTTTAAATGCACTCTAATAATTTATGCTAGCTGAGGAGATGGCTTTATGTGGCATCAAAAATAAAATTCTGGTGATTTGAAAATATGGGCCCAAGCCTTGATGACTGGATGCACTGTTAATGATCTGAGAAATATCTGCAAATCTAAAGCGAATATATGAAGCCTGCAAGCTTTCCACAGTAGCTTTTGGGTTATATGTTTCCAGAAGTCTTGCTAAATACACTTAGAGACTGTGCCTGTGTGCCTGTACTTTTCATACAGGTGGGATGGTCAATATTGTGTGTGACCTTACTGTACAGTTGCTTTTAGTAAATGCTCATCAAAGAAGCCATCATGGAATCCTTTTTCTAAGATGAAGCCTTCTGTCAGAAAATTATTTTATATAAAGTTACTTTATTTCTTGTGACTCTGCAGTTCTCCCAACTGAGACAAGTGCATTGGATGTTCAGGAGCAGGAAAGGACCTTATGGTTTCACAAAAAAACAATAGTCATTAAAAATAATAATAGTTTTCCACCTAGGAAAAATGTTCTAGGTTTTCTCATGAGTATCTAGGAATTTAAATGTAACTTCAGAAGAAACTACTCTCTTCTGTTGGCTCCCTGTCTGGCATAGGAGCACAGCAAGTGTTCTGTGAACCACTGCTTCCAAGCGTGGATGTTCTAGAAAATCGAGAGAATGCTACGGCGTGTGTCTTTCATGTGTTAAGTCAGCAGATGTTCAGATCTTCTCATTAAAGGCTTCATACTCGTTTCCCTTAGCTTACACAGTTTACCACAAACCCCCAAATTTTTTATCAGGATTTGCTATCATAAGTGTAACAGAAGGAAAACTGTAGCTAGTAGACCTGGTATTCAGCAGTTGCGTTTTGATGAAACCTTGTAAAAAATCTGTGAAATCTTTCTGTTTCACACTAAGTGATGATTTTATGGTGGTAGTCACTGCAATATGCAGTTACATGTTTATGTTGTTTTACAGTCTTGTCAAGAGTGCATTTCTACTAGCATCACAAATTGTTCAGAGAAACCTGTCAGGCTCTTCGTGCATCTAAAAGAATATTTAGAAAAATTTGTATTCATCACTTTGTATAAATTCAATGCTCAACTTGTTTGTGAGATTAAATTTTTTTAAGACTTTTTGCTATCACAGAGTCAAGTGCTTAGTATATTTTTTTGACTGAAAAAGATATTTGCTCCTATTAGAAGGAGAATAAATAGGAGACATCAGATTAATATATCACCATAACCTGAATTTATTAACAAGTGTAAAAAAATAGAGAAAATTGGAGCATGAGCATTTTTTTACAGCAGAGACAGTACTATTTTCTCAATACCATTTGTGATGCTATATAGGATGCTGTTCTTCTGTGGAAATCCTGTTGTTAATGCTTATTTTTGTCTGTGTCACATTGCTATTCCTGTAAAGTGACCTCTTTGCTATCTGGAACAACAGTCCAGTCTTATCCCATGATAGGGATTCCTTAAGTACAGGGAGACCTACTCCTTCCATCAGACTCTGGTATCCACAGGCAATTACTCTAGAAAACCTGTGTCATGGGAGACTATGCAGTGTTGAGAAAAAATGTATAGCTGGACCACTTAATTCCAGACTTTATGGACTGATGACAACTTTCTGGCAGTTGTAGACACGCCTGTCTCATATCAATAAAGCTGCTAATGTAAATTCAGAAATGTAAGGGACAAAAATGCTATGCAATAATATTTATCTGTGATTTTCGATGATAACTGTACCATTTGGTGGGCATCTCTCTGACTTGTGTTCTGGAAGAAAATCTTTTATTAAATTAATTTTTCATCTGCTTACCAGGTTACCTCATCAGCTGACTTCATCATACCTCCCACTAGAGCTCATTATGAGTCTTTAGTTAGTTTTTAAGTCAGAGCGTACTGAGGGTTCTGTTTGGCTAATTTAATTTCCCTTTGAGAAATTAATGAAATTTACACCAAATTCTGTTCACAGTTTTTACTGTGGGAGCCACTGAAAATCAAAGCTCTTTTTATTATTTTTATTTCATATATTTTATTTGAGTTATCCAAGTTACTGACTGTATGATCTTTGTAGTTTTCCACTGCTGCAGACTACTAAGAATAATTTTATAGTTTAGAAGAGTCTTTATTGGGTTCTTCTTTCTCATGGTGTAATTCTTTCTGTGTCCTGGAAACATCTAAAGAAGGGCTATGAGGTATTTTAGTGATGTAAGTGACAGTTTTGGCTTTATGTCTCATTATCTGAAAGACAGCATCTCCAGCAGCACAGGCATATCTCATCCTGCCAAGGCCCAATGTGGAACATAATGTGTGAAAGAGACTCCAAATGAGGGGAATGGATCTCTTTCTTGCTTAAAATGCTATGAATTTATTCCTTTAGGGTGAATGACTGTATTTTATAACTCCAGTTTTCAAGATAATAAATAATTTTAGGCCACTGAAGTGACAGGACAGTACATCTGTTTGAAAAGTGAATCATCTAGGGAATAAAAATGAGCAAGATCACTCTGAATTAAGTGCATGAGCCTGCAGCCTGAGTTATTGGTTTGATATTCAGATGTTAAAGTGCAAGAGCTTGCTTTATGCTAGTGCTATGGCCAGAGCTGCTAGAAAATGTGATCTCACAGGTTGAAGCTGCTTGGATCTGGCCCTGAAGCAGAGATGATAAAAACTCTGGTATCCTGTTTTCGCTTTCTGGGCTGTCAGCAGTGTCTTCCAGAGCCAGAGACCTGGAAGTTGAAGGATCTAAGTGACATGAGCATCCTGGTGACAAGGACATGAGGACCTCTGCAGTCTGCACACACAGAGATCCTGCTGGCTGTGGGATCACCTGCTCCAGCTTGAATGGGCAAGGAAGGCCTGCACATACCTGGCAATTGTATCAGTGTTTGAAAGCTGGCCGGTAAAACTGATATTCTGTTGTTAGGGCCAATGGTAATAGGTAGACAGACAGACAGATAGATAGACAGATATTTGATTGAATAAGGGGTATTTGATTGAATAGACACTAGAAGTTCACAGAGGTGGTGAGGGGTAGGGCTTTTAAATATGTAAATTAATTACAATTGATTCAAATTGGTAGTAAAGTTTAAATTTAAACTTTCCAATTTGAACAGCTTATTGGAGTGTCACTTTTTAAAATGACCCAAGTAATCATTCAAGAGAGTCCCGCTATGTCTTACAAAGTCTGGAGAGGTTTCAAAGGAAGCAGAACTTCAGTTTCTTGATTTTGGGTCCTAAAAACTTTCAGTAACTATTATCTGTAGTTAACAGATCCAAAGGACTCATGCTGATTAATTTCCTTATCTGAAAGTCATGATTTTCATACTGTAAATGATATCTAATGCTCCCTGAAGGCTGTATAGTTTACAGATTTTATAAGAGAATGTGGAAAATGAATGCATTATTTTCTTGCCTTTTTGTGATGCTGTGATTCTGTTATTCATGGAATGCTCTATTTTAATATACTTTATGCTTTTACTAGCATTTTTACTTTTCAATGTAAAAGAAAAAAAAAAAGTCTTTTATCATTCATATTGAAAAAAGCGTTTAAGCTTTAATCCACCCAGAGTCAGTAACTGCTATTTGATCTTAAAGTATGGTGCTCATAAACCATAGAAAGGCAAGGGCTAAGACATTCTTTATGGTGTAAATGTTATAATACATCTCATATTTATTGAAGGGACCATAATTATGCAGAGCCATTACAGTGGATATTCATGGCACTGTATCAAGCAATATCTCTGAATTTTTTATCAACTACAAGAGCCTGAATGAAGTACCTGTATCTATTCATTGCATTCCACTTTCCCTCCTATTTAAATCCAATTCCTGTGAAGGACTGTGTTGTTGCATAAACATACATGGCTGCAGCAAAGGACTTAAGGAAGACTGTAAGCATGGAGACTGTATAAAGGCTGGTTGAGTTATTGCTAAAGTGAACCTGTTGCTTTTTTAGAATTTATTTTGTAGCATTTTCTGTACCATCTTCTGTTCATAAGTTTGACTCATATCTGAGCAATGTTCTAGTGCTGTGGGCACTTTTTATCTCCTTATTAAGAAATTACAAATTAGTGATCACTGCTTATTCAAAATGCTTTTCCAGTGGTGCTTTTCCTGCTGATTATTAGAATGAAGGGATTACAAAGCTGACCACGCAGAGCAAGTACAGATTCCTTATAGGTGTAGGAATCACCAGGTTTTGTGTTGCTGTTTATCATTCAGAAAAAAAAGGACTAATAACTATAAATTACATTGTGATAATGACATTGATTTTGGAGAAGATCTTTTTACAAGGCCATTTAGCAATAGGGCAAGGGGGAAGAAGACTGGAAGACTGAAAGACTGGAAGACTGAAAGGGGGTAGACATTTAGATCNGGGAAGGGAAGGGAAGGGAAAGAAGACCTTAAACCTTTCTTTCCCCCACTACTGGGGAAAAAAAAAGCATTTCCAAAGAATGAAATTTTTGAAATTCCGAAGAATTTAAAAAAATGATAAATTTACTCTTCAAAATGCACTGTAATACTTTGTANAGATTTTCAGAAGAAATTCTTTACGATGAAGGTAATGAGGCATTGAAATGGAGAAATTATGGTTACCCCATCCTTGGAGATGTTTAAGGCCAGGTTGGATGGGACTTTGATCAACCTGGTCTAATAGAAGGGAACTCAGCCCACAGGAGTGGGACAGGAACTAGAAGATCTTTAAGATCCCTCCCAAGCAAAACCTTTCTACCATTCCATGACATTTTTCTGGAAACCTTATTCTCAGGTAGGGGCCTGGGAAACAGAAGGCAAATGAAGAAGCCAATGCATGCTTTTTAAGGCAGTTCTTTTACTGAAAGAGCTGCTCAATACCCTGAACCCTCCAGAAACCTGGTCCAGCAAGGAAAGGTCACAAGTAAGAGCTCTGCCTCCTCCGCCTAACCTTGCACCAGCAACTTTGCTCTAGTGTTTAATCTCAAGGAAAACTGAGACAACATTCTAAAAGTCAGTTTATCAAACCATGCATCTTATCTGCCTGCCTGATTCTGTAGAAACTCTTTCTGATATACATTTCTGCATACAAGAAAAATAACATTAATTAAATCAAAATATATAACAAAGATATATTCGATATAAATCCATCTTTACACAGCACACAACTCTGTGTGCAAGCATTGAGATTTTCATATTTCAAAACAGAAAATGGTTAATAACAGAAAATTGAGGGAACTTCTGGAGGGAGGGAGGGAAGGGAAGGGAAGGGAAGGGAAC
>VZRH01006928.1:0-10408 GCA_013397555.1 Urocynchramus pylzowi | reverse complement strand
CCTTGAGGACAGCCAGAGACTGATGGGAGTCAGCAGGAGAAGCTGCAGGCCAGCAGCAAGAGCCCCCTTGGCCAGTGGCTGCTGCTGGTGGCCAGCACCCACGAGATGGAGCTCTGAGCCTGATGATGTGCTGGGTGAGCACAATCCCTCCTGCTCTTTGCACTGTTTTTTTCCCTTCTTCCCTCCTGCAGAAATGTGGAGCTGTGGGTGTAATCCATTTTCTTATTAATTGAGTGTTTATTTAAAATGTCCATTTGAGGTTTTTCTTTCCCTATCTGTATCTCTGACTTTTCTGGTTTGCTCTCTTGTCTACCACAGGCCCTGCTGGGTAAGGAATACCAACTCATGAGTCTGACCAGAGAGTGTGGCTCAGTTGTGAACAAAGAACATCAGGTCAGCTTCAGTCTATTGCCCTGCTGAAAGCTGGGGAAGGCAGGGATTATTAGTGGACACAGATGGTTGGTAATGAGATTGAATGGGGATGGACGGAGGCAGAACCATGGTCAAGAATTTACCAGAGTTTGCTGAAGATGTTGAGGAAATTCTACATTCAGCAGTTCCTGTAATTATGGCAGGAGGTCAATGTCCTTCCTGCAGCCCTGTCACAGATAGCTCCCAATATATTTAGAGACCTGGAGACCAAATGAGTCATGAGAATGATCTTGCCCACCTTTGCAAAGAATCGTTTGTTCAGGAAAGTTTTCCACTATTTTTCTGCTCAGGTAGAGGGCAGCAGAGCTAATGTCGTGCCGATGGCAGCTGAGGAGAGGCAGAAGTTGTCCTTCTTACTGCAGAGGAAGATAGCAGTTGCAGTGTTTCCCTGGGCTGTACTCCAGGTGCTCTCAGTGCCTGTGTCGCCTGCAAGGCTCAGTCCTGGGAGCTCCAAGCAGATTTGCTCTGAGGGATTCTCCTGTGGCCCCAGGCCCTGTGGGTGGGCTTTGAGTCCCTCATCCCAGCCCTTTGGAATCAGTAGAGCTGGTCCTCATAGACCTGATTCAGGCACTGCTGGAGACTAGCTTTTGGTGCACCAAGCTCCTGATGGACCTGGATGGTCTTGGTGGGAGGAGTTCAGGCATCACCCCAAAGCAGGCTCATCAGTAGATGTGCAGGACCAGGTGGAACATTTTGGGGAACAAATTGGAGCCCCTTATTCCCCAGAGATGCTCAAAGCCTAACTACAAGACTAAGGAAAGGGATGGAAAAGCATCTGGTTAAACCCAAAGTAAAATCAGCTGCGTGTGACCCTGGACAAGGAAGGCAAGAAAGCAGAAGATCGTGTATTAGAAACATTTGTGTTTCTTAGAGCTGTACTTTTATCCTTCAGGAGATAAATATCTCAAGTCCGAGAGAGATTAATTATTTTCTAACAAAAAACTTACACCATTTTCTTACACCTTAAAAAAACTGCATCTTGAATTTCAGCAGTGGTCAGTGATGTTTAAGCTGCCTTTTTGCAGCTGAATATCTGGCTGATGAGATCAAACCCAAACGCATCTTCTCCCATTCCAGCACCTGTGACAATGATGACAGCAGGCTAGCAGGCAGGGCATGTTTTTAGCAAGGAAAACAGCTCCTTTCCCCACATGCACCTGGGAAATTGAAGTCAGGGTAAAATGTCTCTAAAATCCTTGGCTGCAACAGAGGCTTAATCCCCAAAAGCAACAGAGAATAACGGGGTTTTTAAGTAAGACGTTTTGCTCTCAGCAACAGGATTTAAGGCTAAAACCTCTCCAGCATTTTCTGCTTGATGTAACAACCCCGAAATTTCCAACCTCCCTGTCCCAATTCTCCTCCTGTCTCTCATTTTTCACTGTCCATGCCTCAGGAGCTGATGAATGCAGAATAAACTGCTGAATGTTTCAAAACCCAGCTTTCTAGGATCAGTACTAATATGTCCAATTTATAACTACCATACTTTTCATGAGGATTTCTCTTCCCAACAGCTAACTGGCTCAGAACAAAACAAACCATCATTATTCCTGCAGAATTTGGAGTGGCCTCTGGAAGAAGATTATTTTTTTCTGGCATGTTTTCTTTCTGAAGGATATCCTCAGTGTGATGGTCAGGGCATGTGATTGCTGGGCTCCAGAGTAATGGTGAGCTGCCACAAACAGATCTGCTGACTTCCAAATCCTCAGTAGCTGGGTCTTGCTGTGGAAACAAAATCTCACATATTTTGTATGCAACAGTGGCTGTGCAGTTGCTCTTTATTTTATTCTTCCTTATTTGCACCTTTGCTTAATGGTGGCATTTTTTATTTCTCTCCATGTATAGAAAACTTCCATAAGCGTCTAAGTCTTCTTACTTATGAACCTGGGGCAATCTCCAGGACATTGGCAGGCAATTTAAAAAAAGGATTTAGAGAATGGAACAAGTAAGAGTGTTAAAAAAAAAGTAAAGGAAAAGCGTGGTATGGATGTGTCCTCTCTACTGTGTGCTTATGTCTACTCAAAGAGACTCTCTCCAGGACCAGGTCAACATCCACAAATCAGTGGAACAGAAAATCAGGAGCCTAATTAATGTTCTCCCTGCTGATGAGGAAAACAATCAAGATGAAGCAAGGCTGAGGAAAAGACAAACCAAAGGCCTGAGGAGCTGTGATTGCAGTTTCGGCAGATGAAAGGCTTGAAGCTTTAGCCCAGTCTGCTTGTTCCCTTTTTACCTGGACAAAAGGGCTTGAAAGGAGGAACTGGATTTTGAGTGCGTATAGGAGAATTCAAATACAGGCATAATTTGCCAGTTTGTGAAAATAACGAAATTTACTTTTTTGAAGCACTCAGCTGATTTCCTAGTTATTTTCCATGCTGCAATAATCAGTTCCATGATTGAACAGCCAGAATGCTGTTAACAAACCAAAGTCTGGGCTTTGTGGATGCTTAAAAGTAGGTGCAGCCAGAAACTCTTTTTCAGAAATTATGGACAAGCTGAATGTAATAATGGAGAAAGTTCCACTGGTCCACAACAAGTGTACCACTGATCTGGAGAAGGAGTCTTTGTCTGGAGTGTGGATTGTGTGAGAGACTGTATGAAAAAAATGGTCCAGTATGAAAAAAAAAAGCATCCTTGCAGAAGGTAATGTTTGAATTTACAGGAAGGCTTCTTGCAGCACAGATGGAACACCACTCACTGCACCTTGCAGAATTCAAATGGAATTTCAGTAAGATGAAAAAAAGAAGCTGACAAAGCCCAGAGCCTGTGAGAGCAATTAAATATGCTTCAGCTAAAATTTATCACACTGTGAGAGGTTTGACAGTGTAGGAGAATTAATCAATGTATTACATTGGAAGCAGCAGGCACAATGACTTTGGAATGAACAGAAGCAACAGCTACGGGAGTCAAACAAAGGACTAGAATTGCAGTCCTGTGAAGAAGCAAATAAAGCCAAGTCTTGCATGAAACTCTAAAAAAAGACACATAGAGGGCATGGCTGTGGACTGGACCTGACAACTTCTCTTCACAAAATGAAAGAGAAGATAACTGTGAGAAAGTCTGCATTTTTTTAATTCCATCTTTATTTCAGATATCCAAATTTAAACCTCACTTTTCTGTGACCTTGACTTGTCCATGGAGTTAGTTTGTTGTCTTAGTCTCTACTTAATTATTTTATTTGTTTTAAAATCACAGTCTTGTGCACTAAAATCTCTGAAATAATTATGAAAAAATGAAACAACACATGACACACCCTTCATCCCCCCTTGTTTTGTTTGGCACAACATATTTAAAATAACTACATGACACAGAATTAACAAAACCATGACTGAAAGCCATTTACAGAGATCAGGTCACAAATGAGAAATGAAGTTTTGAGACTTATCCTGGAGAGTGGCATGTTGTGGAGTTTTTATCTCTTGCAATTAAAACCTTCAGTCTTGAATGATATATCCTGGGTGTGCTGTAAGAAAACCTTAAAAGAAGCTCAGGATACCGTGGCTGGTGCCAACAAAGAGTTAAATCATCTGCACGCTAAGTGTGCAGACAGAGAGAATTTTACAGGAACTTTAAAAACATAGCTACAGAAAGTACAGCAGTGCTCAGAGAAAGTAAGTGCTTTCCCAGGATACTGTGGGTGGGTTTTATTCAGTTGTTAGACACACATGGTGACGCCTGGCGCTCGAAATCTCTCAGCTTGAGAGGTTTCACATGAACCTTTCCCTAACCCTAATTCCCTCCTCATCGAGGGAGATGTGCTCCTGTGGTCCAGAGAGCCCCCCGCTTTGAACTCTGTCCACAGACATTCAAAACTTTCCCGACTGTTTGTTCCTCTCCATAACCTGGGTGCTGCCCTGAGGACATGCACATCTCAGCCTGGCTTTTGTGTCAGTCGGTCCTTTTAAATTCCTGCAGTTATATTTTACCATGGGGAGCCCTTGAGCCTTTAAATATCTCTGGGAGGCCGCAGAGAGCGGCGGGAGCCCCGGCAGTGCCCCGCACTCGGTTCCGTGAACTGTGACATCACCGTGAGCATCCACGGTAACCGTGGAATCCCAGGGCTCCCAGCCGGTTCCAGTACTGGAATTCCTGCCGTGCTGGGTGCCGCTGCCTTCCGACGGTCCCAGCTCGTCATGCTGCAGGACGAGTAACACCGGGACAGCTCCACAAATCCACTGCAGACTGTCTGGTGAGTTTCTGTAGGTTCACTGCGGATTTGTTTCTCACTCTGGGCTTTGCCTGCTTGAAGTTAGTGCCCCTGAAGGTCATGGTTGGATTTATTCTTGAGTGGTCTTTATCACCTTCAAACGTCGTGGGACCTTCAAATGTGTCTTGCTCCACCCCGTGCCATGGGCAGGGACACATTCCACTATCCCAGGTTGCTGCTCCAAGCCGTGTCCAGCAAGATCTTGGACGCTCCCAGGGATGGGGCAGCCACAGCTTCTCTGGGCACCCTGTGCCAGGGTCTCACCACCCTCAATGAGGAGAATTTCTTCCTTATATCTAAATCAGTGGCCTATTCTGAAGTATTCAGCATATATTCAGAAGTTTGCAATGAGAAACTGGCACAAGTTTTTAATGACACATGAAACACAAGCAAAAACTTCCTCCACTGTTTTGTTTAATTATGGAGCTAGTCCATAGCACTGGATTTTTTTTTTCCCCCCTAAGTGAAATAGCATGCTTTTTGAATTTATCACATTATGTGCTAGTAAACTATTGATTTGTTTATTGATATAAACTATGTATTTTAACAGAGGAATATTGCATATTCAAAATCTTTAGCATTCCCAGGTGACAGTCTTCAGATTTCGGTTTTTTTCTTTTCTTCTATATGACTTCAGAGTAATTTAAAGAATTTGAGAACTTCAGAGTGATGGGGCTGTGACTGAAAACATTTTGATTTTCTTATGAAACTACAATTTTTTTCTTTTTTCTTTTTATTTGCTGTTCATGATGAGATCTTTTAGTAGATTGACAAATAAAGTAAAGCACGTCTTTGCTAGAGGCCTTAATGGTTTTATGATATAGAAGAGACTAATCTTTGAAGTTCATAAAGTGAAAGTATATATGGTTAACTGTGTTCTTATTTCTCCACAGTTTATAGACTTAAAAAACTACAGTTTGGTCACCATAAGTTTGCCCTCTTCAGGTAGCATCACTTCCAGGGAAGCTAATTGGTGAGATCCAGTTCTGGATTTTTAAGTGTAGCTGTTTAATTCCTGCTTTTGTGGCTTATTTAATTTCTAGATGCCTGAAATGATGCAATTCAGGCTAAGGAAGAACCAGATATGGTGGGATACATGCAAGCTGTCACAGAATTATCAGAAGGTAGAGATAGTTTCTGCCAGCACACAGGAGCACTGCCCAGGAGGCACGGAAGGGTGTTCCACATTAATTGAGGTGTTAGAAGTTGGCTGTAAGTCTTACCATGACCCCTGTGTTTTATAACTTGATAAGAGTTTGATCTTTGGCACAAATTATTTTTGTCTCTTTAGTCTGTACAAAACTGCCAGTTATATAGGAACAGCAAAATTCCACTAATACGGAGTTTGGTTGGAAAATCTGACTGCAGTCTGCTCCTTCAGATGCAGAAGTTTAGCAAAATTACACTGCTAGGTAGTAAATGAAAGAACATTTCAGTCTGTTGCAAAATTACTCTGCATTTTCTGCCAGCTGTGGAATTCAAGCTAGTGAAAAGCTGTTTTTCTGCAATGGTCAAGGTTGACTGTATCCAGCAGACTTGTGAAGTGAACACTGAGAATTTAGATTTTGAGCTCCAAAATACCTTCTTCAAGGTAGAACTCAAGAGCTATTTCATCTGCTCATATGCTTTCTTGAAGATACTTAAAGTTCTGCTAAAAATGGTGTCTTAGATAAAAGCTGTAGTTGGTAAAAAACATATTTTAGCTCAAAACCAAGGGTTGATGAGCTAGTAATATATGAAAATGGAAGTAGAAAACACTCTCTGAATTTCATTAGACTGCAAATTGTGCATGGTTTGAAACCTTCCTGGGACTTTGTGTGGTTTTGTCTTTGAATCTTCTGAGAGCTTTATGGTTGTAGCACTTCTAGTTGTTACAAGAAAACGGAAGGAAAAATCTACAAGTGATAGTAGTAAGCTTTCATAAAGTACTGCATTTGCTGGCCATGCTGTGACAATTAAAGAAAGTATCACAAAAACAAAAATTCTTAAGGCTAGTTTCTATTTTATTTGAAAATGTTTAAGTAGACAGCCAAAATGAAGTGGTTAACATAGTAATAATTCAGCAGTTCTGTCACTGGATGGCTGGGTGGTTTGTTTTTTTCCCATTTGTTTTGTTGGTTTGGGGTTTTTAGGTTCTAGACTGAGGAAAAAAAAGTAGGGTTTTCTGATATATTTGTTTAAGTTTCCACCAATTGCCTTGTGAGTTCAGAAGCTGTGCATAAAAGGCTGTTTCAAAATGGTGTCTAATGCTTTTTTTGCCAGTACTTAATATTATGTTCTCTGTTTAATGCTCTAATACACATTTTTCATTTCCATAGCATCCTGAATTTGCTAATGCTTGTGTGGTCTTATAATTTGTGCATGGTATGGTTTTGGGTTTTTTTATTCCCCCCACACCCCAATTCAGTTAAGCAGAATAGTTAATTGCATTGTTAGTTTCTCCTCTGAATAAATTTTAATGTGTAGGGGTTTCTGCTATGATTTTTTTGTTGTTGGATATTTAATAGAAGAGCTGGAAGAAACAGATTTCTTTAACTCTGACTGCTATACAAACCAATGTAATTTAATTAAAGCCTTAAATGTTTTTACAGAAAGTGGTTATTCTTTTGCTTTCATTCTGTCTGGTCTCCATGAAAATAATATTAAATCTCACCAGGTTTAAAGAAGCCAAATGACTCCCATGCTGCCTACAGACCAAATAAATGGTTACCGCTTCCATAATCCTTGTTTCTTGGACCAAGTCTTCCCCAGTTTTCAGTCTAGGTTTCGCTTTTCCCCCTTAATGCTCTCTGGCTTTTAGCTATTTTCAGCTGAGATTGACACTTCATTCATCATCTCTGAATAAAATTATTTGCCTTTATTTCTTCTGTGTTTTCCCCAGAAAGGGTGAAAAAAGGGTCTCTCAAACCTATTACATGATGTCCACAAAGAAGATTTTATTCAGCTTACAGATGCTCTGGCTGTTCAGGTTCTACTTATTTCCAAATCTTCTTGCAGTAGCTGAGTAGCATTAAATAAAGTGATTTTAATTGTTGTTGATCTCTTGCTCTTTGAGTCATGTTGCTTGCTTTGGGTATGGCTCTGGAAGTAAGTACTGAAAACCAATAATGAGCTTGTGGTTTTCTTGCAGTACATGAAGGTTTTAATGATTCTTATATCCTACATTTATTAAATACATAAGATGTGTTAAGAACACAGCATCTTTGGAACAATTTCCGATGACCTATAGCTGTTTTGATCTCACAGATTAAGTCTGTCTTCTTTTTGAATAGGAATATACTTAATATTTATTCAGTTTTAAAATATTTATAGTCTGCAGCTAAAAACCTGAAATTTCATCCTTTAATAGCAGAAATGTCTTTAAAGACAAGATTTAATCTAAGTTACTGATCCCCTTGTTGATGGCATTTGTGTCTTTTTTGCCAGTCAAAAAATATATGTGAGAAAACATATGTCATCAGGTATCTTTTTGGTCCTGAAAAATGTTAATTGTGCCTACACAAACCTAGGGGTAAAGTGGTCACTTTTTATTAAGAAAGATCTATTAATTAAATGCCAGTACGGTGTCATTTCTGTAAAAAACACTTCATGTAGAAAGGTATGGTATTTTAGTATTTCTATTTCTGTATTATATGATACCAATTTAGCGGTTAATTTAACAATGTTTCCTTTATTAGTTTATTTCACATTTATTGCTTATAAACTCTTGCACTTTTATGTGGAGAAAATAATTATTGCAGTCTTACATACTTGAAATAATGTGAAAACCAACATATATCAAATAATGGGAACACTGATTTTTCAAGTACTGAAATAATTTAAAAGTTGTCTAGTTTGAAGTTATAATAATTTCACTGAAAATTATTTAACTAGTTAATAAATATGTATTTTAATATACATATTTATATGTGTGTATATATACACATATACGTGTATATATATATGCATATTTATGTGTATATATATAAATTTGTACATTCTATGTATACATTTTTCACTTTATATGTAGAAACTTGGTTTTGACTCTTCTTTTATTGTTTGTGGTGTTCAAGGGCTGATTCCGCTAATTGCCAAGTAGATCATGTTTTGACTGAAATAGTAGTGGAAATTATGATAAAACAGGGTAGTCTGGAGGACTAAAACTTTAATTAGTGTTGTGTTTGTGATCATTTGCATGTCTGTAGTTAATTATCAAAAATTATGGAAGTTCATTACTGTAAATAAAGATACTGAAAAATAATAATGAGTGTGTTATGCTTAAATCAACTTTGTTAATCCAAAGTGCATCTCTCTTTTAAGTTCCTGCTGCCACATTTCTCATATCTTGCAAAATAAGCAATTCTATACAATCCTTTCTTCAAAGAGCTATAGTAAGATAAAAACTGCACAAAGTCATTTTGCTTATGTGAATGTTTAAAACTCTGGGCCCATGTTTGGGTAATTGAAGTAAAGAAGAATTAGAACTTCAAAGGAATGCTCATGTCTTTTCAAAACACATTTTTCAGCTCTGGTAATGATATACAAGGGTCACGGTTACCTCAGAATAGAAATAAATCAGAAATGGACCCTGTTGAACATCTGACAACTCCATAAGCTCGAGAAAAAAAATATGGAATTAAACAATCAACGCAATCGAGAAGTAAGGACTTTGTTTGTTTGTTTGTTTTCTTTCTTTTACCCTTGGAATGCATGTAATTTGTTTCCTTGAAATAATCCTCACATCAGGTGAATCAAAATCACAGTCACTAATTGGAAAATAACAAAGAAATAGCACTGTCGGTAACACTGTCACATGCCTGTCCATAGGAACTGGTCTCACTTTTAGCGTCATAGCTAATAGTTGAAGGTGTGTGTAAGAAACTTGAGCACTACACAACAGTAAAGTCATGCAGAAGAATATTTTGCACCCTCAGTTTTGGAATTGTCAATGTAAGATATAGTTTGTTTGTTTGAGTGTTTTAATCCCAGTAATTCCAGGGATCCATTTTACAGAATCACCCCACCATTCATGGAGCAATGGGAGCATGACAAGAGCAAGTCACTGTGTAAGAAGCAGGAATCTCTAAATAAATGGACAGGGAACAACAAACTTGGTTTATTGCCTGTATTTAGTTGAAAACAGATGAATGAGCACCCACACCAGCTGCCTCTAACAAACTGCTAAGAGCAGAACTGTTACTTGTAGCAGTAATAAAAATTCAAACGAAAGAAAATTTTAATGAAGTAATTTCTCACTGCTACTTCATTTAGGTACTAGTTTGCCACAAGAGCATCAGGGAAAACCTTCGTAATGGGGTTAAATTATTTCCCGTGAATGGATCTCCTATTAATAAAGATGCTACTGCTTTGTAGATGTTCTGAAGAAATGCATGTTTTACTTTCCAACGTCTCACATTCAAATCGCTTAAGTGTGGTTTCCTGGGTCCAGTTTTTGGCAGCAGTGACTAGACTACCTTTCTTACACCAGATAAGAACCCTTTTTGAAGCCTTTTCTTTGTTTTGCTTGTTGTGTTTAATAGCATTCTGCTTGACTGCTGAACATCATTGGATTAAAGTTTGTGTTTACGTAATGAGTTACTAGGTGTCTGATAATCTAGTATCCCACCACAACTTTTTTCTAGTTGTTAAATACAGTTACCAGAAAATTGCCTGTGGAATATAATTGTAGCTTTTATTTTCTTAAGGTAGAGTATGTTTGGAAAAACAGAGGTATGTTTAAGGTACATAGAAATGATCTAGGAACAGGTTCAGTTTGCATTAAAAAAAAAAAAA
>VZRH01006926.1:333251-374167 GCA_013397555.1 Urocynchramus pylzowi | reverse complement strand
GTTTTATAATAATTATATTTTTACAATTAAAACGCTGCCTATAACCAAATTTAAAAAAACCAAAAAATGCCTTTATTTTTAACCATATTTAAACATTTTTATATTTAGATTTTTCATGTTTATATTCACATTTATAATTTGTTATATATCGTCTCATAATCCATTGCAGTGCAGGGCCTGGCCGAGCCGTCCGAGTGGGAAATGGCCAGCGATCTGCCCGCGGCTGTGGCGTGTGGGCTGCCAGCCGAGCCCGAGGGTGGGATGGCCAGCAAGGGCTGCTGCCAGAAGTGCCCCCGCTGCTGGAGCTGGGGATGCCCGGGGAGCTGGATGGGGGCACAGGGCGCGGTGCCTCAGGCAGGGATCTGGCAGCTTGGGACACCTTCCAGGGAGAAGAGAACCAGCTGGTGTGCCGGACTGAGGCCGGGACAGTGTGAGCTCTGCTCGGGACCCCGCCCGCTAGGGACTGTTCCAGGCGTGCACATTTCCCGTGTGCGACCTGCCTTTGGCCTTGGGAAAGATTACAGTTCCCAGGACAATGGAGGACCTGTGATTTCAAGGTCATCTTTCTAAGGACTTCCTTCAATGGACAGACACAGAGCCTATGTTTCACTAAGCTCTGTTTGTGTCACACAGCAGGAAACCAGCATCCCAGACTGTCTCCACGGGGATGTCGCTTGGTGTGGTGCATCACTGAGAGAGCTGCCTTTGACCCCTTTCTCCTCAGAGCCCTTGGTGGAATAGAAAACAAGAGAAAGGTGAATAGGGGATTCACAAGGAAAGGTGAATAGGGGATTCTCACTTCAGTGGTGGTCTCCTGAAAGCCAAAACCACTGGAGCGCAGACTGAGTTTGAGGTAACACCATCTTTTATGAGTGGAGATTCAGAGAACCAGAGCTGGTTCTTGGAGAGTTCCCACTCTGCTTTTAGCAGCAAGGGCAGACTCCAGATGGCTTCACACAGCTTTACTTACAGGCATGTTCAGTGTTTAGAAAAGAAACAGCACTTCAGCCAAAGTTCCGGGAATCAGATTCTCTGATTTTTTGTGAGAGACAAGAGGAGGCTCTTAATATGAATATTTATCCTGTGTGTTTCATAACAACATTTCAGAAGTAGATGTCAACCATGTGCAAAGCCCAGTACAAGGAGAGCGTGGGACCAGCAGTTCCCTTGCAGGATAAAGCCTTCCTGCACTTGTGGAGCACCCCTTGTATATCTGTGTGTGTATGTTCACATACGTAGTTTCAAAGAAGGTTCTTCTTTTAATGCACCTACATTTAATGAAGAAAAGCCATCATTCTCCCATGACATCCCTTGAATGACACAACAAACACCATTAATGGTGAGCAAACAGTTTTTACAGGAGAGAATGGTATCTTTTTAATACATTTACTTCCAAGAGGATACCGTCTTTTTCTTTGAATCCTGAGCAATAGCATTTCCCACGGCTCTGTTTCCCCATGCATTTAGAAGAGATGGCTTTTCCCCTGTGTTCACCACACTGTTGAGCTGTATCAGTTGGTTGGTGACCAAGACACATTTGCATTGTTCAGGGCCACCAGCAGGTTCGTGGCAGCCTTCTGCAACTCCTCCTCCTTCACTGTCTTCCCAACAGACATCAACAACTTCATTGTCTGCAGTGAAGTCTGCACCTGGCTGTCCAGTATCCTCAGGAGGAGATCCTCGATGTCACTGTTGGGCAGATGTCCTTGCTGCTGGCCACTAGCTGTCACCTCCGTGGCCTGTGGGCCGGAAGGATTTGGCTGTGTGCTCACAGGTAAGGAGGTGGGGATCACAGCTGCCTCTGTGCCAGGTCTGGAGTAAGGCGTGGGAGACACGGGGGGAACTGGCTGGGGACCAAAGGTGCTGGATGACTTGGCATCACTGCTCATGATGGTGCTGGCGCCTGCTTTGATGCGCTGCTTTGCTCTCCTATGTCCTGGGCACACGGTCCTCTGTGGAGGAGAAAACATTCCTCTGGAGAGCCTTAGGAGCAGGCACCTATGCACAGCCCTGTTCTGTGGGTTCAGCTCTCACGGCACAATCTCATCTTTCCCACTTCCTACCAAGATGAGCCCAGGAAAGCAAAATAAACCTTCATATCCAAGTCAAGTCTCCCCATATATCTCTCTTGGGATTTACAGCTCTCTGCTCTCTTCTTCTGGCCTACATGAATCCCCCTTTCTTCTGGAGAAACCTAGATTGTCTCAACTTGGTTAGGAATGAGAGCTGGGGAAGAGGGCTGAGGTGGTCCTCAAAGGTTCCTTTTCTTGAATAATGCCTTCTACAAAGTCTCCTTTTTGGGAAGTGGCTTCAGGTGCCATCTGTGTTAGCTAATCAGCTTGGTGTGAGTGCCCCTGGATGATGGACTGCCCATGGTTCTCTTCCATTTTCCCTTTTAGCTTTCTGTCTTCCCACTTACATTCAGGGCTCTCTCTTTTGTCTGTTAATTGCCCAGAGCACACCATAGTATTCAGGAAATAGCTAAATAACTCACCTTAAGGAAATAGTTTTTCATAATACAGCGATAAAGAGAAAAGGTGCAGAAGTTGTGGAAGAAAGGATTTCCTGGCAGTTCAGAGCATACAGGCCCTAGAAAGAGGCAAATAAAGACACAGACCCAGTGACAGACTCCAGTGCTGGCATCTGCCTTAGCAATACCTCCCTGTGGAGTGACATCCCTCCATGAAAACCCCTGTGTCATATTGGGACCTTTTGAGAAACTCCACTGCTTCCTGGTCATCTTCATGACCCAAGGGGTGACAGGAGGCTGTTCCTAGGGACACATGTGGATCCAGTGAAATGTGAGAGAGGATGCCCATGAGCACATGCCTTCTCCTCACTGCAGGATTGCTACCCATCTCTTTCCCCCACCTTTCTCCTCCCCCAGATTCTGAGTGTTTCCTCTCCCAGTGATCAGGGCCATGCAGGACTCCTGTCCAACTGCCTGCCCTTGGGAATCATGGTTGGCTCTACCTGAAGGGATGACTCCATGGTTTTCATACTCATCCAGTCTCTGGACGAGTGAGTTCTTGCAGCCGTACAGCTCGCGAAGGTGGCAGGCAGTGCTGGCTTGGATGGTGATCCGCAGGAACTTGAAGAACTGGTGGTATTCCTGGTCAGAGAGTGGTGTTCCTGGCTGCTGTGCCTTTGTGCCCCGAGGGCCGGCTATGCAGCCCCAGCCCAAAAGCACTGGTGGGAAATAGAGTGCAGGGAGTCAGAGGGAGAAGGAAATGCTAACCACGGCATGTTTGGAAGAGCTGGAGGACTGAATCCAGATCTCTGTTGCCTTTTCTGGGCGCAGGATCCAGCATATGGAAAATGCATTTACAAGCTAGAGATGGAAGGTTCAGACCCGTGGAAAACTTGTTTCGCCCATGTTGAAAGGAGTGACAATACTTTTTGTCTGTCTTCTGACTTCTGACTTCAGCTTCTGACAGACAGAAGCTGAGGGACCTTCACCAAAGCTCTGGAGATTCAAATCATGAACAGGGAGAAAAGTCTTGGAAGTCATGGCTGAAACTGAGAATATTGCTCTGTTGCTGGGGCTGGAGAAAGTAAACTGTTTCCTTCCAAGATTTTTAGCCTCTGCAAACTCTCTTCTTCTGGCTAAATAGGGCTTTTACCAAGGTCCTCTCTCAGACTTCTTTCTCCTGCTTCCCCTGTTGCTTTACTGGGCCACCTCTTCCCTCTTTGCTTTGTGGGTTAACTCCAGACCTGTGCCTTAGCGCTTGTGTCTGGTTTAATGCACCCAGCTGTCCCTGTCACGGCAGCTCCAGTCTCCAGCTCTGCTCCAGCCTGTGCCCACTCCATCCAGATCTGACTCCTGTCTGGCTCTTAGGTGGCCCTCCTCGATGAATAAAATACCAACTCCATTGGTGAAAATTGCCAAAATTATAAGCCCTGGGATCTTTGCACCTGAGGCATTGGAGGGTGCTTCAGTCCTTCCTTTTGCCTCCAAACTGCTGAAGCTGAGGAGCGATGGGGAGAGTGCAGAGCAGCTGGGTTGGCTGCCCTTCCTCACAACTGGGTTTGGAGAGGGACATTTCCTACTCACCAGCCAAAGCCAGATAAGCCCACAAGGCCGTCATGACACTGGGAGCAGTGCCTGTGACAGTCAGGGCCCACCTGCACTGCTGGAGCTGTCACCTCTGCTGCTTGGCCACTGATGTCACAGACACCTGCGTTCTGAACACTCCATCCTCCGCTGCTCCTGCTTCCTCCTTGCTGCCCCCCATCCTGCTGCCCCCTCCCCCAGGCAGTGTTTGTGCATGAACAGGTGTGTGTGACTCTTTCTTTCTGCTCACTGCCAGCCCTATAAAATCCATCTGGAAAGAGGCCGTCAAACAGCCATTTTTTCTGGAGCACAGAACAGGGAATTCTGCCTTTGGGCTGCTGCTGTTGATCATGTGTGAGCAGATCAAAATCTTGTCTCTTGCCCAGATCTGTGCATGCTTGGCTGATCCATTAAGACAGGATCCACAAAGCACTAAACAGGGCACCAGACCATGGCAGAAAACACTAGGAAGAAAAGTGATGGAGAGAAAATAGTTTGAGGAATGGATAGTTTTCTTACACAAAACTCATCAGGAGGCATTTTTGGTCTGGAAGTGCAGCAGGAAGAACATCCAGACACCTGTGAGAAAGCAGCGAGCTGTCAGGTGGCTCTCTGGACATCTGGCTGACCTGTGTGTGCTACCTGAGCCGGCCCTGGTTATTGGACCTGAACAGTGGTGACACAGTGTGCATGGCAGGACAGACAGGGACCCTGACTCAGGTTTCTGGGCATCATTTTCGTATGGTCTAGGTTACTATTGGTTCCTCTGGGTCTGGATTGAAGGCACTTGAGACAATAATTCATGTCTGGACCCAGATGTTTATTATTTCTTATCTGTGTTACAGTCTCACTACTGTGAGCTCGGCAGCTTTTTCATTAACAAGGCACAAAATGGCTAACTATCTCTTGTTACAAGGTCTTTTAAAGCTAAACTATCCAATTAAGAACTGACCTAGAACCTAGATTCTTTTTCCTTTTAACCCAATAACTAATCCCAAAGAGCCCCCATTGCGGACTTTTCTGCTCAATTACAAAGTATCACCCAAACCTGGGAAGAAGAAACCCAGGACAACACCCTGTGTCCTCCATCTTGCTTCCATCCACAACATACTAAAAATCCCAAAACCTGAGTTTCTCACCCAAATGATACATCTACACTACTCTCTATAATCTATTTCACACTTTTGTGGATTCTAGTCTATCTTGAAGTCTAGGAAACGTTCTCCATGAATGAGGGTCAAAGTCAGTGCTCCCCTGGGGGTCAGGACACCCTAGAGCAGACAGAGAAATATTCCCTGTGCCCTGGGTTTCCACAGGTTACTTTCAGCTCCTAAATATTTATCCTCCTGTAATCTTACCCTACGGCACTGCTACCATGACAGGTATTTATTATGTCTGTTTTCCTTCCTCTGATCAGGACCTGCAGTCCCCAGCTTGGCTTTAACATTTTGGATAAATGAAGAGAAGCAGGTTTTTGACAAGCAGCAGCCCAACACTGAGCCAGCAGAGAGACTGCTCACAAGGTGAGAAATTGCACGGAGCATGTCTGGGAAGGGAAGAGCTGAATGCTGAAAATTTGAGGCGTACCATGCTGCACACTTCACACTCACCTTGCCCCTTCTGCTCCCTCAGTAAATAGATTCTGCTTCCAGGAAGATCTGTAGGCAGAGTATGGCAAAGATCTGTAGGCAGAGTATGGCAAAGTCCTGTGGTATCTAATACCCTTTCAAAAAGACCCAAAATGAAATCAATCTTGTGTAGTTTTCAGCAAAGAATATACTCATAATGTTAAAAGACATAAACCAAAGTATGGCTTTTTCTTCTTTTTGTGCTGACAATATTTGGGTCAGTTTGCTGCTTTGAGGTAATTTTGAGTATCTTTGTTTGTACTGCAAATGTTTTTCGCCCTGAGTGTTGTAAACAAAACTTTGGGGATTGGTATAACCAGTGTAGTGGTGTCTTCCAAAATCTGCAGATCAGCTGAAACAAGATGGAGGGGTTTAATCTGCTGCAGCACGTCCTGTTCCACGTGGCCGGATGATGTGCAGTCTGTAAGCAGTGCTGTCCAGCCCATCGTACCTCACACTCCAGCATGAATTTCCAACGTGTGTCTCCAAATGAGTATAACCTATGAAAAACCAGGAGCCTCCAAATGTTTCAGCCTAAAGGTTAATAAACCAGTTTATCATTCCACTCAGTTGTCTATCTGTTCTGTAGATGAAATCTAGATACAATTTGCTGCAGAGCTTTCTTTTTGAGGAAAAGGGCTATGACTGGAAGGAAGAAAGGAAATAGTCTGTTGGGTAGGGGTGGATGTTTCTGTGCTGTAGGCTGATTTCTTCCATGATCAAGCATGGGAATATTGGCTGAAGAACAGTGATTCACAGGCAGCAGGAGGAGAAGTAGCTACAGTGGGAATTATTAAGGAAAGCAGTCATGACGTTCCTCTAACCTTGCTAGACATGGGAACTTCGAAGGCAAGCAGGTGACGGGTCTTGTCCTTTAGGGATGTAACTGTGACAGAGGATCCCCTTTGCAGTCTGTGCCCCTGTGGCCTCCCATCCTTGAGTCAGATTCCCTTCCCACTCATCTCAGTCTCCATGTCCTTACTGTGCCCTGAGAAGATACGAAGGGGCTGTCTTCTGTGCTGCCAGCTCATGGTAGGTGACCTGCAGCAGGTCTTGGTGGTCACCCTGTCTGGACTTCTCCCTCAGAGAAGCAGGGAATTACTCATTGCTAGTTCCTGTGTTCACTCCAGCAGGTGACAGGACCATGGGTGACACGCAGAAGGGCAGCCTTTATCAGGGAGGTTCAATGAGAGCTGAACTCCATCTGCTCCCCTCCAGGAAGCTCACAGGAGATTCCCTCCAGGAGGCTGATCACAGACAGGACCACAAGCAGGAGCTGGAAACAGAAAGTGAGAGGGAGACATGTTTTCCAAAGAGACGGGGAATGGTATCTCCTTATGGGATGGAAGTCTGGGAGTGCAAGGACAGTGGTAAAGCCCACACCAGCAAGGCTATCCTTGCTGAGGATGAGTCACACCTGCCCATGTATGGGAACAGTGCCATTTGGATTCAGCAGGTGGGGGAGAAAACTTACAAGTGTCCAGAGTGTGGGAAGAGCTTCAGCCAGAGTTCATACCTGAGCCAGCACGAGAGGATCCACCTGGCAGAGAAACCCTTCAGCTGCTCCAAATGTGGAAAGAGTTTCACCCACAATTCGGACCTGATCACCAGTGGATCCACACAGGGGAGAAGCCCTACCAGTGCAGCACGTGCGAGAAGACCTTCAGGCAGAGGTCTAATGTGATCAGGCACCAGCACACCCACACAGGAGAGAGACACTACCTGTGCAACAAATGTGGGAAGAGCTTCAGCCAACTCGCATCTCATCATCCACCAGCGAAGCCACAAGGGTGAGAAACCCTTTAATTGCCCACGATGTGAGAAAAGGTTCAGCGACCGCTCCTCCCTGATCATACATCAGAGGGTCCACACTGGAGAGCAGCCCCACAAGTGCCAGGAGTGTGGGAAGCATTTCTGGGACAGTTCAGCCACCATTTGGCATCAGAGGGTTCACACCGGAGAGGAACCCTGCGAGTGCCCAGACTGTGGGAAGACCTTCTGGCACAGCTCCTGGCTGGTGACACACGTGTGTGAACGCACATGGGTGAGAGGCCCTACAAGTGCCCCGTGTGCAGGAAGGGCTTCAGCAGAGCTCGGTGCTCACTACTCCCGCTGGATCCACAGGGGAAAGGCCCTGCCTGTGTGTCATGGCGGCCTCCTGCCCAGCCCCTTCAGGGCATCGAGTGTGGCTGGAGGTGCAGCGACCACTCCACTCTGGCCAAGCACCAGAGCCTGCACACCGAGGAGTGACCCTACCTCTGTGTGGGGTGCAGGCACAGCTTCTGCTGGAGCTCAGCTCTCAGCGTGCACCTGAGGATCCACTGTGGCAAGAGACCCTACAAGTGTGAGGAGTGTGGGAAAACAGTCCGGCACAGCTCGGCCCTCGGTGCCCACCTGAGGATCCACGCAGGGGCCAAGCCCTACAAGTGTATCAAGTCAGGGAAAACCTTCCTGAAAAGCTCAACACTTAAAGTGCATTTGAAAATCCACACAGCCAAGAAACCTTATAAATGTCTGGCGGGTAGAAGAATCCTCACCTCCCGCTCACTTCTGCCATAAGCCTGCAGTGGATGTTCAGAGCAGGAACATAAAGTAATTTTTGGACGTACCTGAATGCATGGTGAGAACCACGGTGGGAAGAGACTGACTGGAGACATGGTATATGTGGTGTTAGGGCTGGGTGCTTAACCCCAGAGGCACAAAAGACTTCAGGAGATCTGGAAACAGGGAGTTAGTCCCAAGAGTCAAGTGCTGGGGGTTTAGGAAGAGTGCCAAGAGCCTGAGGAATGAGCACAAGCTTCAGGACAAGTAGGAACTGTGAATATATGCTAGAATAATAACTGGGAGAATTGGGCTTGTAAAATACAGCTAAGGTGAAGATCAAAATAAAGTGTTCCAGGTTGGTTCTGACTCAAAACTTTGTTAGATGCTGTAATAGTCTTAGGAGCTCTTCTTTCTATTACCTTCCCTTGTTTTTCATGAACAGAGTAAGTTTACACAGTTTACAAGGCATTTCCAGATCTTTTTAGAGTGAGACTTTGAAGCTGAACTTAAATCTGTTTGTATTTTCTTCTATTTTCTTTCTATTTTCTATTTTATCTTTTGTTTCTATTTTCTTTCTATTTTCTAAATCTTACATGGGACAAAGAATTCCTACCTATGATAGCTCGGTAACACAAAACTAATGGCTGTTCCCAGAAAACCTGGAAGCAGATGAGCTTCCAGAAAGGCAGTCTGTAGCTTCTCCCACATTCATTGTTGTTGATTTGAAACTCCTTCCAACGTGGGACATCAACAAAACATGGACAAAAATGTGGCCTTACATTATCTAACCCAAAAAGAAAAGATTTGCCCCCAGATGGCCTAGGCTGAACCATGTATGTACACGATGAGCTCTCACTGCTGGTCCAGAGACTGACTGCAATTGTCTCGTTCTTTTTATGCTGCTCTTTTTTAGGTCACTTTTCTTTCCAGAGTATTAACATATACAGTTCGGCATTTAAGGACTGCGTATTATAGAAACCGCTTCTAAGGACTGCGTATTATATAAACCGCGTCTATACTGCAGTGTTTCATTACTGTGCGTTTTCATCCTAAATAAAAACTTTTTTTTTCCCCCTCTATAATCTAATTTTCAGTCCCTGCGTGTGACGGGAGGGAATGGGGAATGGGGAATGGGGAAGGGGTGTGAGCGGCGGTTCGGGAGCTCGGGAAGGGGCTCTGCGCGCTGAGGGCGCGCTGAGGGCGGCCCTTCCGCCGCCTCACGGGAAGGGGCAGGGCAGCGGCGGCCTCGGCGCCCGCTTCGAAGCGGGGCGGGATGGAGAGCGGCGCGGCGGCGGCGGGCCCTGTGCCGGGCCGGTTCCCGTTCCCCTACACTCCGTACCGCATCCAGGAGCAGTTCATGGAGGCGCTGTACGGCGCGCTGGAGGCCGGCCGGGTTGGCATCTTCGAGAGCCCCACGGGCACGGTGAGGCGGCGGGGCCGAGCCGCGGTTGTGGCCGAGCGGGGCCGCGGCGGTGGCGGCAGCGCTCCTCAGCTTGTTGGCTCTCCGTGACAGGGAAAATCGCTGAGCCTCATCTGCGGGACCCTGTCGTGGCTCCGGGACTGGGAGGAGAAGCGGCGGCAGGAGGAGGCGCAGCTGCTGGCGCTCGGGGCCGGCGGGCAGGACGGGCTGACCCCGCAGCAGGCACGGCCGGGGAGCGCGGACACGGCCGGGCAGCCGGACTGGGTCACGGCCTTCGTGCAGAAGAAAGAGGAGCGGGACATGGTGGACAGGCTGAAGGTAGGGAAGCGCTCGTGTGTGGAGGACGGGTGAAATAAGGAGGAAAGGATCGGGAGGGCTGGGGTTGGAAGGGACCCCTGGGGGTCACCTGGAACAGCCTCTCTGCTCGAGCAGAATCCCTAGAGCGCGGTGCCCAGTGTCCAGGCGGCTTTTTAGCATCTCCCGGGAAGGGAACTCCACCACCTCTCTGGGAAACTGTTCCTGTATCCTGGATGATGAGCGGAGAACACGCGAGGCAAATTCGGTGGTGGTGTGTCTTTGCCTGCAGGTTGCCCAAGACAGGAAACTATACTGCTTTGAGCAGTGTAACAGTAGGCGAGCACTCCGGGAGAACGGCACCCTTTACCGGCAATTTTGTTTCCATAAGTCTTTTTTCTTTGCCCAGAGCATAAGCAGTGATACCAAGGGTTGAGGACTAAATCCACTTCATCCTGCCTACACTCTCCCATTTTTGTAGGAAGAGCAAATCAGAAGGAAGAAGCGAGAAGATCGTCTTGAGAAAATTCGGCACAACGTGCAGTTAAAATACGCAGCAAAGAGGAAGGTGAGTTTTCCACAGAGATCAAAACTTTCTGTTTTGGTTACCTTCACTGTTGTTCATATTTGCCTGTGTGTGACTTCACACTGACTTTTCCAGCCCACCTGTTTGAGGAGCTCTTTGTATGAGGTTTCTGAAATTGGTCATCAGAAATTATTTGTTAAATTTTCTTTTAAAAGTACCGATGTGAAAAACAATTTGTGCATCGATAATTTCCTGTGGCAGTTTTTGTGTGTGGGCAGAAATGATGTCTGTTCTGATTGCCTTCTGGCTTTCCGCTTTTCTTTTAAAAGCTTTAATACTCAGAGGCCTTTTTCGGAAAGATCTCTGTTTTATGAACATGTGTGAACAGTCTGTACTCCTGGAATAAAAATGGTATTAAAATTCACAGATATATATTTCCTCTCATTTAGGTGCATGAACTGGCCTCAGTGCTCTTGATGGTTTTTGATTATATGAGTTATACTTCCCAGAAATACTCAGGTCAGGTCCCCAAATAGATTTATTAGGCTGCCAGGCTATTAATTTCTAGTGTGCTCTATCTCAAATGCTTTGTAATGTTTTGGTCAACTCCTGTCAAAAGAATATGACAGAAATAGTAAAGAATGGCAAATAAAGAGCGAATGGAACAAAGAATTTGTCTCTTAAAAGAGGATGAAGAGCATGTGAAATAAGAAGCATGATGAAAAGCAAGAAAGCAACTGAGAGAAATATTACTGAGATTTAGAAAAGTGGCTGATTCATCTTTTCTGTAGTGCTTTTTAACTGCATTTTCTGTATCATTCCATGGTAATAAAATGCTCATTGACATTGGAAGATACTGTTTTGAGATGGAAAAAATGAACTTTTCTTTGTCACGACACAAAAGTTAATCAGAAAACTGTTCTTCAGCAGTTCAACTGAATTTTTGTAGAGAGGTAGACTTGTGTTAGAGTAACAGTCATACAACTGGAGAAAAAACAGCAAGAGAAATCTCGTTCTAAACCAGATGCTGAGCTGATTCTAGCTTTGAGTTAAATGTGCACAGAGTGTTTGATTGTGTCTTTACATGTTTGTTTGTTCAGGTTTATTTACACACTATTTTCTCTCAGGCAGACATCTTTTATGGGCCACTTTAAGCAACTAATACTGGGTTACATGAACATTTCATTGAGGGTCTATTAGTTCAGCAGGCCTTTTGCAGAGGAGGAACTTTATGTTTCCCCTTTGTAACCACCTGTGTGGGCAAGTCTTTGGTTGTTGGTAACAGCTGCCTTTTGTAGAGCTGAACAGCTTCAGCCTTCTGTGAGGGACTGTGCTGTCTTCTGACCTGTTCATGCCATAAAGCAACCCCTGTGCTACTCTTCTTTATATATAGGAAATACTGTGCCTTTGTATTCCTTCCAGAGGTGCGAGGAGGATGAGGCAAAGCACCTTCTTCAGCTCAGCAAGGAGGCTCTTTCACAGGGAGCTGGAGAGGGTGCTCTAGACCAGCTGGATCACAATGAGGAGGAGCTGATTCTTGCTGAATATGAGAGTGATGATGAAAAGAAAGTGGTATCTGGGTAAGGACAGGGATTGAGGGGATTCCATGCTAAGGAAACATTTTCTGTCTAATTTTTGTCTTGCCCTGATTAAAGAAGTTGTGTGGATTTTATTAAAAAGTGTTTCTCACCTTTTCAAACAGTGTAAGTTGGTGGTTGTTCTGGGGTTTTATTTAATTGGTTGTTTGGAGAGATTTTAGTTTGGTTTGCTTTGGTTTTTTTAAACTTTTGTTAGACTGATCTGAGTGATTGAAATGCTTTCTGAGAAAGTGCATCTTAAAATGTGTAGCAGTCTCCTGCCTTTATCCATGCCCAGCTTCCCAAAGAGTGCCTCTGGATGCTGAGTGAATGACTCAAGATCAAGTTCCTTGCATTAGAAAAGCAGAATGGAGCTCAGAGGAGCACCAGAGGAAGCTGTCAGTTCTGCAGATTAACACTGGAATCTTTTGATACTCTAAAGGCAGAGATGTTCACATTTCTGAAGACAGAGCTTTGGCATGAAAATCCCATGCACACTTTTCTCTCTCATGCATCTGCTTTATGCAGAAAGCCAGAAGCCATACTTCAGCACAAAAAATCAAACACATTTAAATTACAAATTTACTAATTAGTCTAGACATTTCCTTCTGCCTTAAAAATTGAGGAACACTTAACTACTTTTTTTATATGTAGATAGTTTATCAAACATTGAACTGCTGTTGCCTTTGAGGAGCTCTATGGCAGCTGAATGCTTTCCTGAAGCCCTTCTTTATGCAATATCTGGAGGGTGGTAAATTGCTTCTAATGGGAAGGCTTTACAAAAAGAAATAAATAAGGTCACCAAAGAATAGCATAGCACTGATTAGCTTATGCCTGAGGCTTAGAGGCCCCTGAATCAAAAGAAAAAAAAAAAATTGAACTTGGAGAAAAGTACAGCCCAGGAGAGATTTTTCCTTTTAAGAGAAAGGCTTGACTTGATTATGCACACTTACACTGTTCTTAAAAAGTTAAATTTTCTTTTACCACCTGAGATGAGTTCTGAGGCTCTTTTTGAGATGACTTAATCATCTCTCTTGAGACCCCACTCTTGTGGTGGAGCATCATTTGATTCTTACTGTCGGTGGTCTGCTGAAAGGAAACTGTTTGAGCTTTCTCTTTTCTTAGGCTGGAAGAAGAAGATGATGATTTGGAAGAGGAGCATGTGACTAAGGTGAGATGAGGAAATTAAATAGTGCCACTTCATAGGATAGTGTAGGAGTGAGCAGAATGATGGCTTCTTTGCACCTTTCCAACAGTCTGGCAGTACAGAAGGATTTAGGAACTAGCTTCCAAAACCTGCCAGGTTTGTTGATAAAGACAGCTAGTTCTGCTGTGCTGATCTCCTTCTGGACTACACCGCCTGCCTGAGCAGCTTGTAGCACTGCTTAGTTTTTGCTGTGGCTTGCTGCAAAAGCACACAACAATAAAGTTTTTTTTTACTCTCCCATGGTGAGTCCCTGTTTTATAGAGACCTTGGAAAATTAAATGGAAACAAAAGCAAATGCAGAGGAGAAAACAAAGATGGGGCTTTTGGCCTCCGCAGTTTCAAGGTGACACTCAAACATGTGCCTTCCCTTGTGCTTTTGAAGGCTTGAGCAAGGTGAACCGTGCTGAAGTGGTTGGCTGCTTCCTTACAGGATTGGTCATGGGTAGGGATTGGCTTCTGTATGCTGCTTGTCTTCCCTTTGTCCTTCCTCATTGCAGATCTACTACTGCAGCCGCACTCACTCCCAGCTGTCCCAGTTTGTGCGTGAGGTGCAGAAAAGTCCTTTTGGCAAAGACACACGTCTGGTCTCCTTGGGATCCAGGCAGGTACGTGGTGGTGTTCTCAGGGACCCACATTGCCAGGAGCTGTGTGGATCTGGTGCCACAGAAGTCACCTTGGGGACTGGCTGAGTATCTTGCTGAAAAACTAAGGCAGCCATGAGTCGCAACACATCTGTGTGATGTACATGTTTCTGTGAACTCTATTTTGGTCATTTACCCTTTGATGTAAATACAAGAACATGTTTTACCTTTTCTAATATGGAGTATTACAGATGTCTGAGTCACTGAGAAGGTGCTCCTCTTAGTAGACTAGTATTTCTGGCAGTAATTTTAGAAGCCGTTGTGTAGCAGTGAGCCCTCTTTTTCTCATTTTTTCCACCTAAGTTTCTGTGAGTTTTGAGCAAATTTGTAGAAGTTAGTATGTGCAATGTCTAACTGGTAGACTTTTCATTTTTGGAATCTGGCCTGAGATTGCTTTAAAGAAAATCTTTGGTTTTACAGCCGGGGGTGCACACGGGGGCACTCAGCTGTGAATTGACTCCCTTCCTTTTCCTCCATTTGCCCATGCCAGAATCTGTGTGTGAATGAGGAGGTGCAACGCCTGGGCGCTCTCCAGCTCATCAATGACCGCTGCATGGAGATGCAGAAGAACAAACATGGTAGGAATGCTCCCAGCCTGGGGAAGCAATTCCTAATAAAGGTGTCATAAGAGTGTGGAGACAGTGGGCATTGCCAGTCAGTTCTAGCAAGAGTGGTAGAAGCTTGAAAATGACAGGTTGGAGGAATAGGAATCCTTGGTGCTTTTCTTGGAATCCAGGCTATGCTGAGATCAGGATAAATTTTCTGAGTGTCTTAAGCTGGTCAGGACTTCTGCACAGAAAGATTCTTGTGTTTGTTAACTCAATGCTAGAAATGCTGGAAGATGTCACATGCTAAATCTAACTGGTAAGAGTAGTGTCCACTTGTGGAGATGGAAAGGTTACTGCTCAATAATTTTAAAATAGGTGACAGGTCAGGAATACACAGGACAAAGCTTGCTTTGAAATCCATAAGGTTCTGCAAAGCGGTTATTCTAGGCTGTTGTGTGTGTTGCTCATAGCTTTCTTTTGATCTCTGCTGTTAGAAAAGAAGAGCAGTGAGGGGAAGAAGAAACGTGTGAGTCGCACCACGTGCCCATTTTATTCCTTTGAGCAAATGCAGTTTCTCCGTGATGAAGTTCTAGTGGAAGTGAAGGATATTGAGCAGTTGGTGTCCTTGGGAAGGGAGACTAAAGCCTGCCCATATTATGGGAGTCGATTTGCTATCCCTGCTGCTCAGGTAAGGCATAGCAGTTCTAGTGGCATTAATGCCAGGCACTCTGTGAATGAACTGATGGCCTGCTCCCTCCAGTACTGTTACTTAGATTGGGAGATTCTGTAAACAGGCTGTGTTTCTGTCAGCTGTAGTTTTGCTCAGAAAGCAAAGGAAAATGAGAATTTCCATCAGAAGTTCGTAAGGGTGCTGTATGTCTCAGCATTTTGAAATACTTGAGCAGTTCAGCAAGTGTGAGGCAATACTGACATACAGGTGTACTCTTAGCTCTTACACCACTCTTCTCCCTTGCTGGGTTCTCTCTGAAGACATGCTTTCAGTGCTCCAGAGGAGATTTAGAAGGTAACCTGAGCCCATATGCAATTGTAGCATAGTCCTTTCTCTTCAGCTTACATCCCAGAGTCCCTCTCAAGCATGTGCTCCTGGTTTTGTTCTTACTTTTCCCATAATAAGAATAAGTCACTTGGCTGAATTCTGCATGGCCCTCTGATATGGGCTGTTAATGAGTGGTTGTAGAATGCCTTAATTTTGTAAGGATGAGAGCTGTAATCAGGGCAGTGTGTGCTTCTCCTGTAGCTAGTGGTGCTGCCCTATCAGATGCTTTTGCATGAGCCTACCAGGAATGCTGCTGGGATCAAGCTGAAGGACCAGGTTGTGATCATTGATGAGGCCCACAACCTCATAGACACCATCACCTGTATCCATAGTGCCGAGGTCAGCGGCTCTCAGGTGAGTCACAGCCTGGCCTGCTAATGGAGAGGGAAGTCTGCTTCCAGCAGTGCTCTTTCTTCTCTCCTTTGTAACAACAGCTTCTGCTTTCTGTTTGTGTAGCTGTGCTGTGCCCACTCCCAGCTGTCACAGTACATGGAGCGATACAGGTGAGGATCTTGGGGAAAAACAACTCGGCAGAGGCAAGGTCTGTGGATTCCTTGGCTTGCCCCATGGCTGCAGGGTCTTTCTTGCTTTTCCCAAGTGGAAAGTTACTGCATTAAGAGTTCTGCAGATGAAAAGACACTTGCTTCATTATCTCTGTGTAGAATCCATCTAAGTCGGACTCCTGGGGCTGGTATTAAGCAGCAAGAAGGGGATACCCTGAGGATTCTGTTTTCCCCTTATACAGTCAGTTCCTTTCCCAATATCTCCCTCTAATCACTTATACTTTGTGATGCAGTTTCAAAAGACTCAGTCTTTCATGTCTCTCCCTTAGTCTTTCATTGTGCTGACTGGCATTATGATAGAAGCAGGAAGCTCTGAGGAGGAGGAAGCTGTATGTGGGTTTTGGCTCTGCATCTTGCCATTTCTGCAGTGGCTGATTGTTGTGTTCAATGATAATAACTCTGAATGTTTGGAGCATTATTGCAACAGGGTCTTGAGGCATCACTGCCATTGTAATAAACCAACTATAATTAATATGCAAGGAGAAGTGCAGTGGGAGGAACAGTGGGGGGAGCATGGGTAAATGCTTTGGGATGACCTTGGGCAGGATATCCAAATGACTGTGCCTTATCACAAACAGGGGGAGTGAACTTGGAAGAAATCTTAGTTCCTGACTCTCCAAAATGAAGATCAGTTCATGTACTTGTTTCTGCAGCTCATCTGCTTTGGTTAGTCCGTGAAGAGGTTGTGGGGTCTAAACGTGTCTCATTTTTCTTAGGAAACATTTGAAGGCAAAGAACTTGATGTACATTAAGCAGATCCTGTATTTACTGGAGCAGTTTGTGGCTATGCTGGGAGGTAAGCAAACCTTTTGTGTCTCCAGGGATACTGATAAACTGAGCTAGTTAGTACTTCTTCAGGACACTGTCCCCCTTCCTCCTCTGCAGAGACTGCAGGGCAGTGTTGCTTATGTATAGGTTCAGATGCCAGTATTATTTTGCAGGCTGGTTTGTACATGGGGAAGTTGACTGATGTCTACTGGAACCCTTCTCTTTGTTTCACTAGCTAAGGAGCAGCAGATGATGTTGTAAGTTGGTAGAGGCAGTTTCCTTTTCTGTGTGGTTTAGAGATCCAGTTGAAGTGGGGATGATGTGAGATGCTAAGTGAGGAATACAGCAGACGTTTAACAGATGCATAACAGCGTAGCACAAGAACTGAATGAAATAAATCTGTAGGTCATCTGGTAGCAAGGCCTCTATGTGTGTCAGCATGCATCCACAGAATGAATCTTTCTTGAGTGGTGCCTTTCCTTTGTGAGGAAATATTTTGCTATGATTTTAGGTCCACAGGAATTTGCAGGGCTCGCTCCTTTTCTCCAGTGATCTGTTTGCTAGACCTTAGTGTGTGTGGAGGAGGGCATGTCCTAAGTTCATACAGAACTTCCTCCATGCCAGGGGAAATGCAGCCCTTTGGGGCAGGGGCTGCAAAAGTGAGATGTGAGGTCGGTGTTAAACCCTAGGACATAAAATGCAGTGAATGGCAGCAATTAATCCTGTTCTGGCTGTCAGGCTCTGGGCATGTAGGTCTCCTTAGGTTTTTCCCCTTGTCCCAGTTGCCTGCCAGCCTCTGTGCTTCCCAGCTCCCTGCTGCTGCATTGAGGAGGGTAGAGGGATGCATTGCAGTCCCTTCACTTTGTCTTTGCAGCATGATGACTACAGAGGTGAGAGCATTTCTGATCACCCACCCTACCTGTTGCTTCCTGATACAGAAGGAATGTAGGTGGTGTTCCTTAGGATGCAGCAGCACACTTGTTCTACAATGTAGGGCTACTCTACAGGACAAAGTAAAACTGAGTGGGAGCTGGTGTTTTGTCTGTATAGCTACATTTTGCAGATGTGTAGTTACTACTTGGGTTTTTTGTGCACTGTACTCACAAGCTCAGTCTTTAGTTTCCTGCTTAATTTTGAGATAGATTCAAGCCTTCCTTGAATTGTTTTCATGCTTTACAGGTAACGTGAACCAGAATCCTGGATGTCAGGCAGTCTCCCAAACAGGTAAGACTGGAGTGAACTCCTGGGGTATGGAGCTGTCAGTCAGGGACGTGGGTGTGGGCAGTAAGGGGTGCAGGCCCAGCAGCAGCCAATCATTTATTTTCCCCTTCTCTCTCTTTTCTTTCAGGGACAGTACTAAAATCCATCAATGACTTTTTATTTCAGAGCCAGATTGACAATATCAACCTCTTCAAGGTAATGCAAACGTTGTGTTAGGGCACAGGTGGTGGTGGCTTGAGATTATTGTGTGAAAGGTGGAAGTAGAGCCAAAGCCCACGCTTTCTAGCTGTCTGTAAGGCAAAGCTACACTGTAAGGGCTGTGGATGCAGAAGTTTTGCTACTCCAGTAACCTAACTCCCCCCCCTTGAACCTCCAATCACTTTACCACTGTGTGTTTCCGCTCTGGAATGCCGTTGTAATAAACTCTTGTCTGGCTGGTGGAGCCCACGAAGAGCTGTGCACCTCTTCCCAAAAGCACAGCAAGTGACAGCCTTGCTGGACAGGGATCAAGTACAGCAGGATGGGAGAAGGGGTGCTGAATGCCAGTTTATTTTCCTGCCTTCCTCCAACAGGTCCAGCGGTACTGTGAGAAGAGCCTTATCAGCAGGAAGGTACTTGCCCTGAGGTTTCATGGTCAGCAGTGTTCCAGTGCTGTTTCACACCTGCAGTTTGAGATGGAAATTGCAGCAGCTGGGTGGGAGCTTGTCTTCTCTATCCTGTTCTGCAGACAAACTGGTTCCCATAAAAAGTACTACATGGACAGATTAACTCTTGCTTATCCAGAAAAGAAAAATACAATGTGGTTTACCATGGTATTCCAGTGGGTGCCACTTCTGTGCTGCTTGGCCTCTAATTTGCCAGCCAAGTAGGCTGCATTGCAGTGGAAGAACAGACATCAGAAACTTATTTTGCTTTTGATTCCGTGGGTGTAGGAAGGTAATGAGAGCTGATACATTCTGATTAGGCTGGTTTGTGAACACCTACTGAGAAACTTAATTTGTGGCAGGCCAGCAAACCTGCCTTTATATTCTCTGATTCCTGCTGTTGGTAGTCTTAGTCTTTCTGGCTTTTGTTTGGCAGCTCTTCGGGTTTGTGGAGCGATATGGGGGCCCTGCCTCAGCTGTGAAGACCAACAAGGAGAACCAGAAGCTGGCTGGTTTGCAGGACTTTCTTCTGACCCTTCAGCGGGGATCTGATAAGGAGGGTGAGTTCAGGCATCCACTCCTTGTGCATCTGTGGGCAGAGTGAGGATGTGGAACCCGCATCTGTCTGCATGAGGAAAGGGGGGAGGCAGATGTGCAGAATGAGAGACTGAAGAAGGAGTCCTGCATGGGTGTTTTTTAACAGGTCTCACTAGCTGACCTAGGCAACAGTACAATGGATTAGTGAGGTCCCTTCAAGCTGAATGATGTAATTCCATGTTCATACCACATGCACTCAAGCTTTGCACTTCTGTGACCTGCTGGCTCTGGGACCTGAGCTACTGTGTGTAGTAGCTCTGCTTAGTGGTGCCATCCACAAAAATCAGATTTTTCTTTTTTTTTTTTTTTTATTTTTAATTTAGCAATGAGACAGAATTTGGGTTTTCCCCTTTAATGGGTATTTATTAACTGCTTATAAATGTAGGCCCGGTATTGTGTTTCTGTAGAGCATGTTTTGTACTTAATCCCTGTATTTAGAAGTGTGGCCTAAGTTGCCTGCCTCTCCTTTCTTTTTTGGGCCAGCAGGTGCCCAGAGCCCTCCCGTGGAGGCTGAGCACGACCAGCTCCGAACTGCCTCTCCACTGATGCAGATTGAAGGATTTCTCTCGGCCCTCACAAATGCAAACCAAGATGGCAGAGTCATTCTCAACAGGCAAGGTACTAGAAAGGGTGAGCTGGGGAGAGGTGGCATGAGTCAGTCACAAGCAGGGTGCTTCACTGGCTCTGAGGGAGGAGATATAAGAGTCTGTGGGGAACCTGCATTTGTGCCATCTGTGATGTAGGCTGGCAGGCTTGGTCTGTCTGAGGATGCTTGTGACTCCGAGGGAATTTTTAACCAAGGGCATTGGGGCCAGGGCTTGCAGAAGTCTGCTCCCATTGTGGGATGTCAAGTTTTGTCCTGCAATTTACCGTGCCTATTGTATAGCTCCAGGAGATTAGGAAGCAGAAGGTAACTTCCGGGTTAGCATTACCTGCAGCTGCCTGTCTGTGTTGAACAGCAAGTCCTTACTTTGAGAGGTGGGTACCTGCCAGAGTGCCCAGGTCAGGAGGGAGCATCTCTCATATCCCTGAGTATGTGTCACAGCTAGCTCCTGAATGCTCTTCTCTCCTTTTCCCAGGCACAGTTGGTCAGAGCAGCCTCAAATTCCTCTTGCTGAATCCAGCTGTCCACTTTGCCAAGGTTGTGGAAGAATGCCGTGCTGTCATCATTGCCGGAGGCACCATGCAGCCGGTGAGGGAACAAGGATGCTGTGCTGGGGTCTCAGGAGGTCGGTGGTGCTATCTGCAAGCCGGGGTAGAGAAAGCAGCCAGGCTGAGCTCGTGGTCGGTTAGAACTAGCACGGGGAGCAGTGGGAGGACCTCGCGATGCCATCCGTCGGTCTGCAGGGCCCGGGATCTCGCAGGGGTCTTTGCGGAAAGTCAGTGCCGCTGTGTGCGGGCAGAGGGCGCTGCCGCTCCTCTGTTGGGCCGGGCGCGGGCTGGGCTGGGCTGGGGCTGCCCTCCACCAGCAGTGCTGCTGCTGCCGGTGGAGAGCTTTTTGGGACACTGGTACTTTACTTGTCTTTGTTTTGTGGATCCTAGGTGGCCGATTTCCGGGAGCAGCTGCTGTGCGGTGCTGGCGTGGACCCTGCCCGTATCGTGGAGTTCTCCTGTGGTGAGTGTGCTGGGCTGGCAGGAAGGGCTCAGCAGCCGCAAGGGCTGCAGTTTGCCTTTAACACTATTCGGTCAGCACTCAAAGCAATGTGGTATCTTTCCTAAAAAGTAGGGCAGCAAAGGGGTGTGAGTTCCCTTTCCCTCTGAGCTTCCCCTGTGGTCTTGAGTGGTATTAGCAGGCAGTATGTCTTGCCTTCCTTCCAGGGGCTGAGGGGATGGAAGTTGGAGCAGCTGAGTGAGTTAGGCACTTTGACATAGCCAGGCAAACGTTTGCCTCTGCCACTACAATTAAAGTTGTTTTAGCTCATGGGGTTTGTGCAAACAGCAGTGATGTTGACTCTCCCTAATTGTTTTTGCCCCCAGGACATGTGATTCCTCCAGAAAATATTTTACCCATCATCCTCTGCAGTGGTCCTTCCAACCAGCAGCTGGAGTTCACTTACCAGACCAGAGACCTACCTCAAATGGTCAGTTTGTCCTTTGTTCCCTTCCTTCGGATCTGTGTTTTGCTTCACGTGCTTATATTTCAGAGCAGAGTACACTCTGTGTTTAAGAGGTGGGCTGAGCAAAAGCCATGGCAAAGGAAATCCCAAACCACAGAAGCAGCTGCAGGTGTTCTGGCACATCTTCCTTCTTCCTGTGGCAGGCCAATAAGCACCCAAGGCTAAACACTAGGTCTGCTCTGCCCCTGCTGAATCTCAAGCACATGTGCCAACCAGCTCTCAATATCTGTTATAATGGGACAGCTTCCATCCACTGAGGCACACCTTCCTTTCTTGAATGACCATGGCTCCACAGCCATAACAGAAACCCTGGGATAGGGAAGAAGGCCAAGCAGTGAAGAGCTTTTTAGTGATGCCCAGCTCCCCATGGGAGTTCTCACAGACCTGGCATATTTCCCACATTTTTTCCTCCCCTAAGGCATGTCATAAGGAAGGCGCGATCCTGGGATTGAACAGAGAATTGGAGCGGCATTAGCTGGGGCTCCTGTCAGCTGCAATATGCTCTAATCTCTCTTGCAGATGGATGAGACAGGTCGAATCCTTTGCAATCTGTGCAATGTGATCCCGGGAGGTGTGGTGTGCTTCTTCCCCTCCTACGAATATGAGAAGCAGGTGTACGGGCACTGGGAGAAGACAGGGCTGCTCTCCCGCCTGGCAGCCAAGAAGAAGGTGATTGTGCAGCCAGAGCAGTTGGTACTTTCCATGGAGGTGTCACAACCCAAACAATTCCATATGTATTATGGACCTCTCTCCGAGTTGTTCCCGTAGTCTGAGCAGCAGAGCAGAATGGATGTTTATCCAGCTAATCCCTCCAGTAACGAATAAATTACACTTCCTGGGTGGCTGAGCACTGAGCAGCAATCTAAATGAGATTGATTGCAGCTATACATTCTTGAACACTCTGTGTAGTGGCCATGGGGGCAGACAGTCTTTGCTATCCATAGCCAGCAGGGATGTTGTCCTCTGGCTGGGAGGGGCTGTTCAGGTTGAGCTCCTGCAGGGAATTTGTTTTTTCCAGGCTCATCTGTGTGTCCCCTGAGCACATACCAGCACAGCCAAGGGCTAGGCAGAGTGAGATAACAATGCAGTTCATAAGACAAATGGCATTTTGCTATCTGCCAGAAGTAGAGATGAGAACTGGAAGAGTAGCAGTGGTGACTCCTGTTGAAGGAGCAATGAGAACCATTAAATAAACACTGCAAATATGAAGTCTTTGCAATGACTCTCACGAGTCTTTGACAGCTGGGTATTGAAAGTCAGGCAGTTAAGGTGGCGGTGCAGGGATCTTAGATCATGTGCCAGGGGTAAGAAAAATTACATATACCCTGGCTGTGACTTCTTTGTACCAAAAATTAAACAGCTTACCACAGTCCCAGGTATTTCACAGCCTTGGTCATTCTTGGCATTCTGGCACATGGGGCAGCCTGTTGGTTTTTGGGTGGTTTTCAGGTATCTCCTGTCAGGGTCCCAATGCTCTGCCTGGTTCCTCCAAGGCTCTGGGCCACACACAGTTTGTTCCAAATCTCAGCTCCGATTTGTTCTTGTTTTGCCTTTGTAGTCTCCAGCAAATTGGATATGGGTTAGCAAGGCAATTGGGTATAAGTGCAGCAAGTGTGACTTTCAACTGCCCACACACAAGATCAAATCTTAGCAGGGGAAGGTTCAAGGCTTTCCTGAGGTTGCGGTGGTGAGATCACACTGAGATTATATACAAATCACACAGAGAAAGTTAATTTAAATCAGAAGCTTAAATAGCTACTTTTCAGTAAGTTAGTTTTGGCTTATATTTGTAATTGCTAGTTATTTTTCTACTGAAAGACTGATTTTGACTGGTAAAATTTTATATTACTTCTTGCTAACCAAAGGAAAACACATTCTGTAGGTCCTTTACTGTTACAGAGAAGATAGATTTTGGACCTCTTGTTTACTAGTAAAACTACTTGTGTTTTAGGCCAAGGTACAGCACCTATAAAAATACAGCTTAATTAACTGCAGAGGTTTTCAGTAACTAATTAGGTATGCTAGAATAACATAAAGAAATACTACTTTATCTATGCTTTACATGAAAAGCTAATTTATTCACTGGGCAAGGGGAGCCCCTGCTTGGAATTAATTGATGATTCAAATTGATTGGTCCTGTCCCTGTCCTCCAAGATCTTGCAGCTGTAGAGTCTCCTGACCCCAGAGAGTCTTGATTCGTAGGTGCCAGAGGTGCACATTGCTTTTTTGCCTCTCGGCTCCCGGATGACTTGTAACTTCTTGCAGTATTGAACAAGTCTCCCAAAGCTGGAAGGGAATGTTGGAGGGGCAGGAGCAGCTGCTGCTCCTTTCAGAGCTGAGCTGAAAAGAGCTGTAGAGCATTTTCAGGGTGGAGGAAAGGTACTGGTTAAGTTAGGGAAAATTGCCTGAGAAACTATCGTGACCTCAGTTCCATACGTTGTTTAATGGCTTGGGGGTAAAATGATTTGCTTTCTTTAAACTGCTTCCTGTTGCTGTAACTGATGAACTGTGCCTGACAGATCTTTCAGGAGCCTAAGAAAGCCAACCAGGTGGAGCAGGTGCTAGTGGAATATGCCAAATGCATAAAGGTAAGCTGAGCAGGCAGTCTGGTGGGAGTGTGGCAGCCCAGTGGGTATGGGAATGCTGCAAAGGAGGGCACTTTTAACAAGGAAAGAGGGCTCTAGCTGAGGTTTGGGAGTGTTTTTGAAGCACAGAAATCTTCCCTGCTCTGGTTTAAGTTGCTGGTCCCTCTCCTGCAGCGCTGGAGCCAGACAGGAGGACAGATGACAGGGGCCCTGCTGCTTTCTGTAGTTGGAGGCAAAATGAGTGAAGGGATAAATTTCTCCGATGACCTGGGAAGGTAAGGTGACTGCTCCTGGGAAAGCTAGCTCTGGCTTGTGGTGTAGTGACTGCAAGCACGATGGGCACGTTCAGAGCATGCATGGATAGAAAATCCTGGGGAACGTGTGATTTAGCTGATGCTTAAAGCAACAGGAGGGTCTGCTGGGTGGTGTAAAACCCACCTGTCCAGGCCACTCTTCCTGTGAATGATGCAGTTAGGCTTGCTGTGCTAGGTAATCCCTTGTTCTGGCACTCTTGAATCCCTCTGCAGCTCTGTTCAGCACGTGCTTGTCAGACTGCTGTGCTTTATTGTTGCCTTTGGTTTGCAGGGCTGGCTGTCTTTCAGAGGTGCAGTGACCTCTAATTTATCAGTCTATTGGCAAAGTGCCCTAGGATGAGACATTAAGAATAATGCAGTCCTCCCTTGCAGGTGTGTGATTATGGTGGGAATGCCTTACCCCAACATTAGATCTCCAGAACTCCAGGAAAAAATGACTTGGCTTGACAAAACAATGGTAAGAGCCACTTACACCTCTGTCTCTTTCAATTCTGCTTTATAGTACTAACTTCCCAGCACATGAGTCCCAGAGCTGCCTTCAGAGGTTTTATTTTCCTTGAGCTTGCCCTCATTTCCCAGACGGTGTGGTACTGAGAGCACAGCCTTCTCCAGGCTGCTCCTGAACAGGTGGCCCTGAACACAGAGGAAGTTCAGTGGAGGGAAATGCCACCAGGACTTGCTGGCAGCTTTGAGTTCCAAGGGGAGCAAGGACCTTTCAACCCAGAGGGGGTGGCAGGGTGGTAGAAGCTGCTTGCCAGGATCATTTGTCCCTTCTCATTGCTCACTGGAGGTGCTGTTCCTGGGGACAAGATTTCTGCCTTCAAGGGCACCTTGGGTTGGCTCTTTGTGAACGCTCAACACAGTTTTCTGACTGCAGCCTTTCTTCTGTTCCTCCTTACTCTCCACTTGGGGTCTGCATGGCTACCCGCTCACGCTGCAGGGGTGAAAGTATTTACCTCACTTTGTCAGTAAGACTCCCCAGTTTGATTTACATCTGCCTTGTGTTCAGACTTGCCTATTTCTTCTTTCCAGCCCAGAGCTGCTGGCCAGGCACCGAGCAGAGTGCTGATTGAAAACCTGTGCATGAAGGCAGTAAACCAGTCGATAGGTAATTCCTCCTTCCTCGGACAGGCTGGGGGATACAAAATACACTGAAGGAGGAGGGTAGGAAAAAGGATGCATTACAGATGATGGGAACGTGATCTTCCTTGTCTGAGAACAAACAATTGACTGGGCCATTCTTTGTTTTTATCCTCTGAACAGGCAGAGCCATTCGCCATCAGGAGGACTTTGCAAGCATCCTGCTCCTGGACCACAGGTACGCACGGCCTGCCATCTTTAACAAACTGCCCCAGTGGATCAGGGACAGGACCCAGGTGAAAACTGCCTTTGGATCAGCGTTTGCCGAGTTGAGAAAGGTCAGAACTCGGCATATCTTATGTCCTGCTACCAACACTGTTCCCCATTGTCCTCATCTGGACCTTTTTAGAGCCTTCCCTTTAGGGTAAGGCCAAGGACAAACTGCCTGGTTTTGTGTGTTCCCAGTTCCATCGAGGCAAGCTGGATGCTTTGTGATGTGGAGCAGAGAACAGATGGTATTTGTCATTATGACTTACACCTCTGAAGACTAGGTAAAGTAACACAAGTTGCTGCTTTTTTTGTACCATGGACTTTGTAAAATCTCTGCCTTCTGCCTCCTTTGTGGATATTTGCTGTTCAGTATCTGAGTGCTATGATGGTGAGATAGCCTTCAGCACCACAGTCAGGAGGAAAACTGGTCGTAGGTCTGAGGCAGGTGAAAAGAGTAACAGCAGGCACCTACTTGTTTACAGATGTTAAGGTTTTATTTAAATTGATTAAATACTTTCAATAAAACCACTCAAGTATGGCGAGTATTATTTAAGTACACCTAAGTATGGGGAGTAATTATTTTGACTGAACACGTATGTTTTTTTCCCCATCAACCACCAAGTGTAGGAGGCCTGACTGACCAATGCCATCACTGAGCTTTTCACAGGAATTGGAAACTAGCAGGCCACTAATTTATGTCGTATTGGAATAAAACAGAGTGGTAATGGAGCAGCTGTGGGTAACATTTTTTCTCACATTTTTTCTTTTTGGTAATCATTTTTTCTATTGCTTCAAGCAGCCAATAGATTGAAGCAGTTCATTCTTATAAGGGGAATAAAGATATGGCCACAATACAGCACTTCTCCTTTGATCATATTTAAGCACAGGATTGCTCTGCCCTTTTTAACCCCTAAATTTCTGAATTCAAAGTAACTTAAATTTAACTTTCCTGGGGGTCTTTCCAGGGTTATGGGTCAGTGCTGGAGAGCAGCAGTAACACCAGGGACGACCACATAATCCCTCAGCAATTCCCAGCTACCTCTGCCATCCTGAGCAAGTCTCATCCCAGGAGCCTTGTTTGCTTCTTTTCCAGTTTCAGCAGCTGGATGCTACCTCTCCAGGCTCTTCACAAGGAAGAAAGTACTTATGGCACAGAGCTGTTACCCGCTCCCTGTATGTTAATTAGCCCCACAGGGAAAGAAACAGCTGCCTCTGAGAAACTTCCATTGTGAGTCACCTGCCCCTTGAGCAGGTCCAAACCCTGTGGTCTCCACAAGCTCTGCCTTCAGGGAGGGGAGCACCTGCTTCTAGCAGCTGGTGCCCTCCAGCCTGCAGTGCTGGGCTGTAAGGCTGGACAGCTGGGTTTTTCCTTTACACACTCTTAATTAATGACACTTTCCAATTTTACCAAAGTCAAGGCAGTAAGGACCTGCTTCCTTCAACTTCATGGAAATTTTTCAGACAGCAATAGTTTCACAGTAATACTCAATGGATGCCATCTATGACTCCCAGTCATCCTCATCCTCCTCACCTATGGGCTGCTGCGGGGGTGGGAGGGGTGGTATTGAGTCCGACATACGAGCAAAGGCACCAGCAGGACTGCCAGGAGCATCGGTGTTCCCAGAGGCTCCTGGTCCTTTCCCTGAAATACCTGTGAGAGAAGGAAATCACCAGTGAGTGACACCTGGGGACTAAAGACCAAAGAGATTCAGCAAAGGGGAGGGGGAAAGCCATGCTCTCATCACCCAGGTAACCAGAACAGCCAACATGTTTAATGCTGCCATAGACTTATGCCAGGGTTTAACTACAGCTCCCCCTGAGCAAGTCCCTGCTGCCATCTGCCCAGTGCTGAGGTGTGACCTTCGATCTAAATGCCCCAGAAACCTGCCACAGCATCTCAAATGCCCCTATGGGCAGTGGGCCCAGCTGCCCAAGCACTGGATTAGAAAATCCAGGACACTGCTGTCCCTTCTGCACAGGTAGCTTTCAGGGTCCATCCTCTGAAACATACAAACCCCTCCAGTGCCTCCAGCTGGATTTGAGGTGGAGATTCCTCTGCTCATTTTCTGTAAAGACACTCCCAGCTATACTGTAGTACACTGCCCAGGAAAATCTCTGTTCCTGTTTCCAAGGCTGTGGCTGACACAATTTGGGTACAAGGGAGTGCTCTCCCTCTTTCCTAGGGAAAAGAGCAGCCCACACTGCAGGACAGTACCTTTGCGCCTCAGCACCAGCTTGTTGAAGAGGTCTGACATCAAATCTCCACCTTGTCCCGTAGCTCTCACTGAAACAGAGCAGAACAAGTCAGTGAAGAAAGATTAGTCTGAGCTAAGCACTATGGCAAAAGCATTTCCCTGCAATACTGCCTTCAGATTAAAGAAAAAACTCCAAACCTCTAATTTTGTATGACACCCGAAAACTATAGTCCATTTTCAGGGGAGGAAACACTAGGCACAGAAGGGTTAATGGCATCTCCTGGGGAAAACCAAGAGTGGAATTCATTGAGGGGCTGTGCATTTGCAGTCTCATTCTGCCAAAGCAGTTCCATCAATTCCCTCCCCAACTACCTCAATGAAGGTGCTTAAACTGGTTCAGCCCTGTCCCCCAGGGTTTCATTTGTGTGCCTGGTCCTGTGCATCACATGTGAAACTTCTCCACAGGCCCTGAGACAGATGCCCTTTGGGCCAGTAGGTTTTAGCAAGTTCCCAGAGCTCTGGCAGAGTGGTGAACACCTGAGACCTACATCAGCCTGTGAGGAGACAACTCCTTTCTGCTCTGTGAGTTCACTGTGCTCCTGACTTGCCTGCCTGCCCCCAGACCCAACACTTCCCCAGCCTGGGCAAAGAAAAGAAGTTCTGCCAAAGAGTCTCAGCACCTTGTTCTTGTTCCTTCTGCTTCTTTTTCTCCAGCTTCCTTTCCTTGACACTGCGAAGGTTGGCCTTCCCAATGCCCCCGGCCTGGCGGATGGACTCCAGGAGACTGGCACGCCCAGTAGAGGGGTTAACCACCTCCTTTGGGGCTCCTTGGACTGAAGCTGCAGGGACAGGAAGGACAGGCAGCAGACATGGGTCAGTGCACCAGCTACAGGCCCAGCCAAATTCCCATGGGAAGGGCTGCTCCAATACCTTGATAGCATCTCATCCCACTGCACCTCCTCCCCTGTTGGAAGGCTGGGAAGGCCCCCAAGGACACAGGCTGAAGCAAGGAGGCTGGTGCAGCTGTGGAGGAGCCCAGCCCTTACCTGCAGGCACTGTGTTGCTGCTCTCCTCGCTGATGGTCTGAGTTGGTTCCAAGGGTGCTGTGGGCTGGGGCAAGGGCGGTGGAGGAGGCACCGGAGTTGGCATAACAGGAGGCAGTGGGGGAGGTGGAGGGGGAGGAGGTGGCAATAACTTAGCATCTTGAAGATCTGGAATATGAAAGAAGTCGTATCTGAAGAGTCCCACGGGATGGCACATTGAGAATTTCAGCTCAGAGCTTCACACACCTCAGCAGCAACAGATCAGAGTCCTCAACACCTGCAGGAGAGCACTCCGGCCCTATGCACCATCTCTTAACAGCAGGCAGGGCCAAGGCAAGAGTCTGAGATTCCCCCACTCTCCCTCTCCAGCAGCATCCCACTTGCACAAGGGCATCCCACCAGGCTGACACACACCCAGTCCTTGCACACTGTGCTCCCTCCTCCCTAGCTATGCAGAGAGGTAAAGGGGCTGCAGTCAGGCCAGAACTTGAGCAGGTTGCAGCTTTCCCTCTGACCTAAGCCAGAGGTGCAACATCCATCATCCATCCAACATCCATCTTAAAATTTCTACCAAGGGACTTTCTGCCTAATCTCCACTTTCTAGCAGTCCCTGCCTTCCTCCTTCATAGGCTCCTGGGATCAGAGATTGAAAATACCTGGTTGCAAAGGCTCCACCGACTCAGTGTTGAAAGTGGGCAGCTCTGGAATAGCACTGCTGGGGGCAGAGGGTGCAATGCCAGGGCCCAGGTCAGCGCTGTACATGAGATCTGCAGCAATGCCAGGCAGGTCTGGCAGGTAGGAGGGCACATCAATCTCAGGGACCTGGCCCAGATCTGGCACATAGAAGTAATTTTCAGCGACCTAAAGAAACCCAAACCAACAAGGTAAGGCAGTGACTATGTGCTTGCTGCAAACAGGGTCACTGCAGTGAACAATCTGGGCAGCACTCAGAGCTGGACTGGTGTACCTTGGTATATCAGCTACCCCTACACCTCTGTGCTTAGAAGTTACCTCCTGCAGACCAGGCTTGGGAAAGGCAGACTGCAGGAGGAAGAAGTGCAGGATCCTTCTTAGTTTCATAGTATCAAATGAACTTTGAAGGGTTCATGCACTAACTGCTGCAGCATAAATAAATCAGTCCCTTCTCTTCCAGAAGAGGATAGTGTCTGAACCATTTCAAAGATTAAAATGCAGAAGCACAACCCAGTAGTTACAGGGGTTTGCTTTTGTGTTTAACACAGGCAACACAGTAGTGATGGTGCACTGTGAATAAAGAGTTTGTTCACTATATACATTATAGCCTCCAGTCCAACACGATGAGCAAATGATTCCTAGGCTCCTTTTCCCAGTCCCAAATGACACTCCAGAAAAGCTGGTACATCCCAGTTATGGCCTTTATAAGGTGTCAGGTACCAGTCACATGTTGGGGCAACTGGGATGGTGCACTGCCTGCCTCATGTGTACACCAAGCACAGCCCTTTGCTCAGTCTGGCTGGCCCAGCAGGCACCCCTTCCCAGCAGGAATGATGGGGATCACACTTCACCCCAGGGACCTTCTAGCAGTGGCACCTCACCCTCAGACTCTGAGGCTCAGGAGTTGGCACAATAGAGCTGATCAAGTGATAGATCCCCCAAACCTCCTTACAGCACTGAAGTCAAGCAGCAAGATGAGTCAATATCCCATCCCATTACTCTCACCACTCAACAAAGGCTTGAGCAGAGAGAAATGCCTGCCAAGTGTGAGGCTTTTGTCTCACTCATCAAGCTTACACCAGGACCTCAAGCACAAAACCAAGCAAGGTCCTTCTGATAAATGAGGTACCCTGCAGCCCTGTAAGGGGCTATTGTCCTACCTGCTCACCACCCTATCAAAGTCCTTTCTTTTCAGATAGCTGAGCACAACCCTCTGAAATGTAAGCAGCTGCACCTCACCTGTCGGTCTAGCTGTCCCCTTTTGGTGATGGAGAGAGGTGCATCAAAGAGCTTCTCTTCTGTCTCTGTTTCTAGAGCCACATGGGTCTTGGTCACTGCTCCAGCCAGAGGATCCAGGAACACATACTTCTTGTACCTAAGGGCAGAAAACAAGTATTTTAGTGATGCTGCCTTGAGAGCCAAGGCCAGAAGAAACAGTGTACACAAGAAGGCCTCGGAGGCAGAGACCTGACTTCACTCATAAAGGTGGAACATGTCGGGCCTTCCAGGTTCCTTCTTTTAGCTCCATTTTTCTGCCTTTCCCCTCCACAGGGAAGGGGAAGCAGCTCCCCACCCTGCCAGTGCAGCCTCCAGACCAATTCTAAAGCAAAGCTCCACTGTAGTGCAACCATGACCAAGCTCTCCCCTTTCCACCATCTGGCCTGAAACCATCCTACAGTCTGCAGCAGGACAACAGTGACTTGTCACTCAAGGTCCAGGAGGACAGACAAAAAGGAGAAATGACCCATGGCTCAGGAGAAGAAAGACAAGGTCCAGCAGCTGAAAGCTCAAGAAGAGCTTAAAGTAGTTCTTCAATAAGAGCAGAAAGAAGACCCATGACATGAGCCCAGTGGGAAAGGAAACTGCAGTGAGGGAGGTGGTGGAGACATTAAAGCAGCAACAGCAGTAAAGTAATTCTGTGAGGAATTGTCAGGAGAAGAAGCAGTACCTAAGCTGGCACACAGGGCAGAGAAGGGCAGGACCGCCGAATCTCAAGGCTGGAAAGAAATTAGATGAGCAATAGGAAGAACTAAGCAAAAGAAAGTGCAAAATTGGGTTGAATCAGGTGTGGACAAAATAACTGCTTCCACCCAAGGCAAAGAGCAGGGAAGATTCCCAGCTGGAAGCCAGCAGAGAGGTATGAAACCCTGTCCTATCAAGTGCCTGACAGGTAACATTCCCAGGAAAGCAAGCAGTCACTGCTGTGCCTGAAGAAGGGAAAGCTCCTCTGAGGACAAGCAGGGGCAGGTGAGCAGCACAGCACTGCTCCAGCTCTCACAGGTTCTCGGTGGTATTGAAGAGTAGCAGGGAGCTGAGGGAGCTGATGTTTCTGGGAAGGCTGCCAAGGCCTTCTTCTGCATCATCCTCCTGGTGAATTTTGGTGCTCACACACACAGGGAAATACTTGAGCTTTTCCTGCAAGAAGACAGATAAAAGGTGGTAAGACACTAGAACTATGGCTGCTGAGACAGCTCTCCCCAGCCACCACAACCCATACTGCTGGATGCACTGTATGGTCTGGGAACCTTGCTTCTCCCTCTCTATCTCCCCTTGAGCTAGGAAGTACGTGGACAGCATTGCAACCCCACAATCATGACAAGTGTCGGCAGTTCAGACTGGCAGTAAGTGCTTTTGGTGCCCTGGACAGTCATAACGAACACAGTGTTACTCTGGCAAGTATCCACCAGAATTAAACCACCACTCTGGCTCTACAGTCAGAGGCAGGGATCAAGCACCACAGCCTAAAAGGCTTTTGTTACAGTGTCTCCAATTACAACACATTTTCGTGCAGGCAGAGTTCCCCACACACCTCTATTACCTCCCCTCTGTTGCCTTCACTTGATGTTTTAAGAGCTGTGATTGCACTGGTGGGGTAGGCAGGGAAGGCAAAGGAAAACGAGGTTAGGAAAGAACAGAGCGCCTGCACTAGGCAAGAGATCAGGCAGAAAGGAGTGCACAGGGTGGAACGTGTGCCAGATGGTTTTGCAAAGCCTGAGGGATTTGCAGGAGTTTTCAACTCTAATGAACTGAAATCTTCTCTCTCAGTTCTAAAACTTCATGCATAATATATAGAGCTCCCTTTTGAAAAGGACTTATTACATCTGAAGTGCCTGACTTTTATAGAGCACAGGAGTTGCCATTCCACATCAGACCAGTGTTTCAGCTGGCGTGACAGTGCCCACTGCCACATGCTCTGGGGGATGAAGCTCAGCATCCACAGCACTCTGCTCTGAGTGAAGAAAGGCATCAGTTCCTGAACAGAGACAGTTTGGGATGAACAAACCTCCACCTCAGACCCCTCTGTAATCCCCTCCTCAGCCCCTCCACAACTCTTCACAGTTCTTCAAAATTACGGCAAGCAGCAGCTGCAAGGCAGTAAGTGTTCATACCAGGAGAAATCAGAGCACTCTGTCAGGTTAAATAACTCAGCCCACCTGTGGTTTTCTTCTGCCACCAGAGGATGACCACAGCTTTCTACTGCCTCACTACTTCCAGAATCCCTGCACCACCCCATTCTCTGAGTCCCTGTTCCCTCCTTGTACTTGTATGGGAGAAATGGAGACCACTTGTGGTTCAGCTTTAAGACCACATCTCAGGGACACAAGCAGTTCCTGCTGATTGAAATTTCAGTCTTGAATCTGGTAGCCAGAAATCCAAGGAAATGGCTTAGTCACAGTTCAGTTAATCCACTAAGAGTTTATATGATGCTCTGAGACTATAAAATGCTGTAAGAAAGGACCTGTAAGGTTTTGATTTAATTCGGGTTCCAACTTGTGAAAGATACATTGAAGTTAACACCTTCTATTTTTTTAATGGAAGCAAATAGGCAAAAATATATAAATTCTTATTTAGAGATTGTAGAAGCAGAGACTCAAAAATAAAAGTTCTTTTGATCATTAATATTAATTTCCCAATGTTTAATTTTTAAGCTTGAGGGAGTACTGACTTTTTTTGCTAGAACTGTTCAGACACTTAGCCCTCAACTCATTTATATATAATTTTTTTTAATTCTCTCTTTGTATATTTCACTTAGCACTGGAAGATTGTGCATCACTTTAAGGGCGTAGTGAGAAAACAAGCATTACCTACATTTACTTACAAACCTTATCTAAGGAAGTTATAAAAGCACTAAGCATCAATATTCTGAAACGTGAAATACAATCCTTTTCATTTAAATGCCATCAAAGTGCTAGTCTTACTCAAGTACCTAGATATGTTCTGAAATTTGGAACTTCCACACACTGTCAAAAATATCCTGCAACTGTGAATTCCACAAGTTAAGGTGCCATTTAAAAATTAGTTTTCTTATAGGAACATTAAGTTCTTAAGCCAAAGTTTGGCAACCTGAAGTGACATACTGAAGTCATGGGGGTTGCTTGAATGCTCAAACACCCCAACCTGGGGTCTGGCACCTGGCAGGATCACACCCCCAAGGACACTGCATTTTCAGGCATTTTTCTTCCCAAGAACCTACAGTTAAAAATATATAAAGTCACGGTGGTTCTTCAGTTTAAATAAACACACACTATTGCAAACAGAATTGGTGTGATGTACCAGAAATCCCACTCCCCCCACACCAATGGAGTGCTGAGGCCAGCTGGGAAAGTATTTCAAGATAAGCAAGTGACAAAAGCCTGGTTTAGCCTCCACATGCCTATGGTGGGCTCTGGGAGAGGCAGAATTCTCAAGGACACGCCAAGTCACTGACACTTTTGAAGCCTAGCAAGGTTACTCCAGCAGTGGATGGTAACTTTTGCTTAGGCTTTTTCCCAAGCCCAGGCAGACCACATCTCCCACCCTGTTTGCCAGCCTCCTGAGTGGCATGTGCAGCACCCAGACACAGCTCCCACCACAAAGGCAGTGCCCAGTGCCTGGGAAGCCCCACAGGGCTGCAGCCAGCTCCCTGCTGAGCCCTGCCTTGCTGCTACCGCTGCAGTGTGCAAACCAACGGGCTCTCCAGGTTTACCACAAGCACTGTGTTTCTGGCACTCTTACCCATCAGTGCTTACCTTACCAACCTAAACAGCATCCTCTAAACAGCTGAGTTTTCACTGTTGCTTGGGGTTGAGGGGGCAACAAGAAATTCCAAGGGGGAAGCATTTAAAATCAACTGCTGAACCACACACATTGCCAACTCAGTTGCTTACCCCCCAGAGCAAAAACCCTAAAGGCTGAGCACAGACTGTCACCATTTCCCCTCAACTGACATTAGCAGAGTTTGCTTTCCTGACGAGGTGTTGTGTGCATGTGTGCAAGTGGAGTTTAGCAAAGGCCACTGCGACTGCTCGCAGCAAAGAGGCTCTCAGAAGTGAAAACAGGCAGTGAGCCTCTGCTGAAAGCCCTGAATAATTGAGGAAACCATAAATGCAAACATTAGACTTCTCCCTGTCACATTTCATTACGCAAGGCACGTCCGGCTCTGTGCTCAGCTATGGCTGAGAAGGGCCTGTCCCCCTGGAATGTGGCTGGAGCTTGGCCACACTGAGCCCCATTCAGCACATCAGCCCCTCCATCCTTCACCAGCTGACAGCAGCATCCCCCCACCCCTCAGAGGAGCTGCAGGAGCTCATGTGTGTGAGCTTGGCAAGAGTGATAACTGCTGCATGAGGCAGACTCAGCAAAGCCAGAGAAAGGTCAACAGTCCCAAAAGAGGATCAAAAGATGGGTCGCCAGAGGGGAGCAACAAACATCTCCCAGGGCCTGAAACAAAGCCCCTGTGGTGATGGCAGCTTTAGTCACAAAGGGCAGAACATGGCAATGGTACAGAGACTGACTGGGACTGGAAGAGATGGCATCTCAGGCACATGGCTGTGGGGAACAGCACATGGAGCCTACTGGAGCCAGCAGGCCAGATGAACAGGCACGCCATTTTCTCTTTGTGGGATACTGCTTTTTAACAGCTGATGCTCTTCTCAGTCCCTTCCCTGTGCAAGGGGCTGTACTTCAGCACCAGCCCTTCAGGGTGGGAGCCCATCTCCCTGTCCACTCCCTGCTTGCCTCTGCTCCCCCCAACTCCAGTGGGAAGGGGCCACCAGCCAGACAGCAGCACTCACTGGCCTCCCTGCCAGACACCAGCATGTCCCGTGCAGCTCTGCCTGTGCTACTGCCAGGACTGGAAGGAAGCAGGAGCCCTGATCAAGTTTGCCAGCTCTCCATTTGGCCAGCAATCCTGCTTCCTTGGCCTGGCTGAAATATTTATAACTACCTCTCTGTGTGAAGTCTCAACTCCATTAACACTCAGGGAAGTTTAGCATGATAAATTATTCACTGGCAGCTTTATTTTTGGCCAAGTCACACAAGCATGAGGAAGGAAGTCTCTTTAGGGGTGGAGAGCAGGGAAGTTGTCAAACTGATCCTTAACCTGCTAGGAACAGCAGATCTGCTACTTCTGACACAGCACATACACAGCAACTTTTAAACTTTAAGCACGGCAACTCTTCCTCCTGTCCTTCCAAACCAAGGATAATGCCAAGTGCAACGATTTCCCGGGACAGAAAAATGCTCTAATGACTGACTCCTTTTTCTCCTCACACACTCACAAGCCTTCTTACCTCCCCCCTCTCACCAGAAGTTATATCAGAGCCTTCAGAAACTATTTCTGAAACAACTATGAGCTTGATCCCAGCTGCCTCACTATGCACAGCCAAAGCCTTCAGCCAGGCAGCAGCACCCACCAACACCGCTGCAGGAAACAGCAGCATTTCAGGAAATGGAGCTGCTCCAGAGACTTGGCAGCTGACAGCCACCCAGACAAGCTCTTGTACTGACATGACCCTCTCCAGATGGATCTCCATAAGCTTCCCAGTCTGACCTCACAGCCTCCCCACTGACAGGCCAAATGAAAACGTGTTCTACTCCTAACCTATGTCCCAAAGCCCTGGCCCACTTTATCAAAGAGATTAACAGCCTCCAGGTTCTCTTTGCTTGTCCTTCCCAAGGTCTGTTCTCCTCCTTACCTGCAGAGCTTTTTCATCCAGCATTTGGTGTTTGCTCTGAATCTTGTGTCTTGGCCACTTCTGTTTAGCTGGGTCTTCTGCACCAGCAAAAATTGAACTGTACTCCTGCAGCCGTTCAGGGGCTGGATACTTGGCACTAGAAAATACCTATGGAGAAACAAGGAGGGGCAAAAAATCCCAACAACTAGGCAATCCTATGATGCACAAACACATGGAGAGGAGTAAACATGCAATCTGTGCTGCCAGTGGGAATGGATAGCCTTGGAGTCAACAGGCTCCTAAGGGCTATATGCACAGACCCAAATATGCATGGGCTGCCACTTCTGAAACTGGAATTGCCAGAGCTTTTTTCTCTCTCTAAAAGGACTAGGAGACCACTGGCAAAAAGGCTTCCACTGGCAGGAAAGGAGTTGGAAATACTGTATAAAATGGAGCAAGAATGGGGAAAGAAGGATTTTCACCAGTTTTACACGGCTCAATGGGATTAAGATGCACTAAAGGGAGTTTCTCTGAAAGCAGCTTTCATTAAAATAAGTGTCTATGAGCCTGAAGTGAAGGTGTTAGTTAGGCTTAGCTCAGCACATGTCTTTTCTCTTTCTCAGGAAGCAGCTGGGACAGAAACCTACAAAGGCTACATAAATCCTGAAGCTGTGTGGCTCACGGGTCTAAAATTCATCCACTGGCCAAGTCAGGAATGGGATTCTCACCACAATTCTGCTCAGCAGTAAGGCATGGAGAGGTGAGTGGGCAACAGCTGTAGCAGCTGAGCACCTTTTCTTCTCCAGAGCTTATGTCAGGAGTAAAGAAAAAAGGAAGAAAAGAGGCCATGCAGCCTTCACTGAAGTCACTACCTTAATAGCCTTCTTGCTGCCCTTTATCTTCTCAATCTTCGCCTGGGCAAGCGTGACTCTCTCCCCAATTGCCTGGAGCTGTGCCCGGCTGGCCTCCACCCGCTGAGAGATCCTAGGAGGCAAGAACACTTCCTAAGCTGAAGAATCAGTGGTTCTTCTCAAAACAGCCAGTTCCCAGCCCCTCAGAGCAGGATGTGAATCTCAGGCGAGCGGGTTGTTTCACAGTGAAAAAGTGTTGGTGGAGCCATGCTTGCATCCATCCTACTGAGAGCTTTAGGTACTCCAACATGAAGTAGGATTAATCCATGACTCACAGCATCATGTTCCTGTGGCTGCTTGAGGCACAGAAAGATGGAAAACTGTCAACAGACACAGTGTTGATAACACAGGGATGATTTAATTACTGCTCAGCAGAGCTTAGACAGACTCACTCTGCCTCTCACCCCACCACAAGGAGTTGGGAGGGGACACAGCCAGGACACCTGATCCCAACTGACCCATGGGACATTCCAGACCTTATGGCATCATGCTCAGCATGTAAACTAGGGAGAAAGCTAGCTGGGGTGCACTGCCTGGGGACTGGACAAGCTTCATTGAGTTGGTGGTGAGCAATTGTTTTTATTTGTATCTTTCTTGTATTGTATTTCTCTCTTTTTTGTTATTTTACTTTACATTACATTATTATTATATTTCAATAATTGAATTGTTTTTATCTCAACCCATTGATTTTCTCAATTTACCCTTTTAGTTCTCCTTCCCCCACCCTGTAGGGAGCAGGGTGAGCAAGGGGCTGTGTGGTGCTTAGCTGCCAGCTGCAGATAAACCATGCCACTATCAGAATGCTTTGGGACTGAGGTGAAGAGCACTCCATGGCAGCAGCAGCAGAGAGCAGTCAGTGGTTAAACACCTCTGCATTAACATTGTGGACATATTTCTTTCCCACCTGGCAGCCAGGGGCACGACTGAAACTGCCTCCATGCTGTGCAGACTGGCTGCCATGCTGCTGGAACTGTCACACAGGTCCAGCCAGAGGCTGGGAGGGATGCTGGGAGCAGGCATCAGCTACAGCTAATGACAGAGTCACCTCCTTGAAGGGGCCTCCTTCCCCATGCATAACCAGGAGGTTCTCCCCAGCTACAAGGTCAGAAGCTGAAAAGTCTTCTGAACTTTCACCCCAGTTCTACTGGATCATTCTGTGCCTGTAAAAAGCAACCTCAAGTATTGTCTTGAAATTTCACCAAGAGTCTCTCTTTGCTTTTGAGGAGAGAACTCTCATGCTCTTTTTCTGCTCTAATTCCCTTCAGTAATGAATTTGAGATCAGCAATGATCCATGATTCCCAATTTCAAACTGTACCAAATCCATCTTTTCCAGTATTTTCACTTTGGGCAGCACATTCTCTATTATAGTATAGAAATATAAAGCTCCCCCTCAATGCAGATAGTGAAAACCAGCAAGAACAAGCAGCCTATTCTCCTTGCACCATTCTGAAAAAACCCCTCACTTTCTCTAAACTTCAAGTATTTCTTGTATATAAAGTATAAACTTCTGTTTATAGCCATGCTCTCCTCTTCCTGGAGGCATGAAAAATTCTTTCTCATGCATATGGCATGATAGCACACAGCCTGTTTCTACCTTATTCTGCTTGGAGTGGGAGATGAGCAAAATTGAACCTCATGAGATTCTCCCTCTCAGAATTATTCTCCATTACCCCATTTTATTTTAAACACAGTCTAACAGCTTGTATTTTGTACCAACACTGAGTACAAATCTGTTCATGATTTCCTTCCCACACCCTCCCTCTGCCTCAGTGGAGTAAGTTCATATCACTTTTACACTTGATAGGTTCTCAGAGTAGTTTCTGTTGTTCCTTTCAGTGTGCATTTCCTAGCACCTGTCTGCAGCAAATTTCATGTGTCATAGGGCTGTCCCATTGCCTTGTTTTGTTCAAGCGTAAGATGCCTCTGAAGGACCTAAATCTTTCCTAAATGCTCTCACCAGCAAATTTTCCCACCTCACAGTTCACCTCTTTTCTAGAGGTTTCATAATTGTATTGATTGACACTATTTCCAGTACTGCACCCTAGGGACATCTGACTATTTTTACTTCCTTCAAAGCTAAAAAAACCTAGTGATTTATTTCTGCTTTGCTGCTCTCCCTCAAATCAATGATGCAATTTTCTCTCTCACCTGAGAGTAGACCTCTCTCCTAGAAGAACTCCACAAAGCTTTCCTGAAGCTCCAAATAGAAGCAAGGTATCAATTGCCTTTTAGGCAATACCCTGCTGACTTCCAGACACAATTTTCAGGATCTGACAAGGCACATGTTTCTCTCCCAGAAGAAAGTGCTAAGCAAATAGTTATGCAAGCTCAGGCCTAGAAAACCAGCAAGTGTTCTCCTCCCTTTCACTTCATGAATGTGAGTGGGTCCAATGAGGTAGTCAAACACCTCCTCTTTCACACCCTTTCCTGCCCCACATTATCCCCACTGCTTCACCAGATACCAACCTCTTCCCCTCCCTTCCTTCACCCAGAGGAAAAGAAAAAAAAGAGGGGAGACATCCAACCCCACTGCCTACCAAATATCATCAGTGAAAGGAGCCAGTATCAGGCAGGCAGCCTGCTCCCAGCACATGCTGGGGAAGTTGTCCAGTGCCAGCTCAGGTGTTTCAAACCATGATGGATCTTCTCTCAGGCACTCTGTACATTCTCCTGTTATCTACTGCTCAAGGATTTGAAAGGCCAAATCCCACTGACCTTGTAAGATCTGCAAAAAACCTTCACCTGAGGTGGTACAGATGCAGGCCCACAACACAGAAGGAATACATATCGGGCTACAGAATTAATTTATTTGTTGCTGAACAAGATAAGTTTGAAATAAAAATTAAACCCCCCCAGTCCAACCAATCCAAATTCCCTGTGTCCAGGCTCCTAGAAGTGCATGACTGTTAGCATGAACAGTTCAAGATACAGCTGTATGTGTCAGTTAGAAGAGATAACACACCATATACCTTACCAGAAAAAATACATAGAGAAAACTTCCTCATGTTTGATCAACTATTTCTACTGCTGTGGAAACTCAACTTACTCAAAGGATTCAACTAGTTTTTGTAAAGAAAGGAAACAGGAAGGAAGGGATGGAGGGATATGGCCAAGGATTTCAGGGGCAGTGCTGGAGGAAAGGTGGCATTCAGACCTTAACTTCCATTACAGGGAAGACAAGGACAATTAGGACAAGAGGGATTAAGTGTTAATAAAATGGCCCAATACTGCCTTTGAGAACCAACTGCTTAGGCAGCCAAAACCACCACGAGCATCCGAACCTGCCCCATACCTATTTTCTGAGTCATTGCTGTGTTATTTTGTTCTCGGTGCTCTTTTCTGCTTGAGAAACGCCTTTAGTTAAATTCATTATGACTCTGGAGTTGCAAAGGAGCAGGAGGCTACAGTGACAGCCCCTCCCTTTCAGCAGATGTGCTTCATTCAGGACAAGTGAAAGGGGGGGGGGGGGGGGGGGAAAAAAGG
>VZRH01006926.1:309628-333227 GCA_013397555.1 Urocynchramus pylzowi | reverse complement strand
GGGGGGGGGGGGGGGGGGGCTGTGAAAAAAGGAGACTACATCACCTACCTTCAAATGCTGGGCACTGAGCCAAATCAACCTTCCCCTCCCAGTGCTTTTCTTTGGGGAAGCAATACACATGGAAGATTAAATCTATCTAGTGGATTATCTCTTAATCCATACAGACTTTTATTTTTTGATCTAAGCAGATATTAAAGCCAACCTTTCAGCTGCTTTGATTCAAGCTTTCACTTTCTCTTGTCCCTCTGAAATATTTTTGCTCTCAAGTCCCCTGCACTTCACCCCCAACTTAGCTCTTGTTTCTCCTTTGTCCTGAAGTTCTCATCCTGCTGTGTTTAAGCCACTCTCATTTTTACAGGCAATCTTCTCCAACACCCATAGCAAGTTCCAGGAATACTTCCTCCCAATTCTTGGGAACCTCTTGAGGGCCATTCTTGCTGGCTTCCTGTCCTCTGTCTCATCTGCAACCACAGAGCAGATCACTTCCTCTTACTCTGTTATAACTCCTTTGATAAATCTCACATTCAGGTGGCTACTGAAAGACTTCCTCTGCTGTGTCTGTGTCTATTCATGGTGGAAAATTCACTGTTTCCTTACTCCCACAGGAAAAAGATTTGAGGCATTAGGAATCTGGCATCCAGGACACAGGATGCTGCCTGATGGTACTGTCAGCACTGGCAATAATGCTATATCTGTATGCAAGTCTCCAAGCACTTCACAGTGCCAACTAAAAAAATTGCGATTTTTGTAATCTGTATTTGCTAAGGATCAGACAGCAACAGAAAAAAAGCTTAAAGTCAGGGAAGGTTTAAAGATAGGCTGACAGATTCCAAAACCAGTGTCTGAGAAAGACAGAATTCAGCTGTAAGGCAGCACCACAGCAGCCAGAGACCCTTTGCTCTCTATGTTGAACGTCCATGTCACCCGAAAGTGACAGGGATGACAAAACTTCTGAAATGGGAGAGAGGATAGGCAAGCTGCACACCAAGGTGAACGAGAAAGGTTAGGCAACAGAGGCTGGAGCAAACCTCTCTAGAATACAAAGAACTTCATTTTCATGTCTGAAGTATAAAAGTAAGCAATCAACCAAGGAGAAAGAACATTACAGAGCAGAATAAGAAATGAGGTTGCACAGGAGGATAAGGCAGATGAAGTATTAAATTACTTTTTCCTTAAATGAGAACTGTACACATCACAGAAAATCAGGCTTCTCGTCACCTCCCAGCCCAAGCTCCAAGCCTTAGAGATAGCAGGGGGATGCTTGGCATTGCTGTTCTAAACTTCAGGGTACATATAGTAAATTTATTCTATACAACCTTGGCTTCTTGCCTAAAAGTCAAGCTACTTTTTTTTTTTTCTTTTTTGGCTAAATGATGTACGCTTTTATCAAATTTCTCCCTCACTGCAGGAGGGATGAATAAGAAGGGATTGAGTTTATGGTTGCTGTATTTAATTTTGTTCCCAGACGCTCCAAGCAGCTGGTACTGGAGCAGGGTAACAAGGAAAGAAAGTGTCAAAATGAACACTGTGAGAAGCCTACTCCCCACTCCGACTCAATGCTTCTGCCCCTGCAGCTGGCAACATCTCAGGATCAAGATGGGGAGAGCGAAGGAAAGTCTGCTAAGACACTTATGGTTTACAGTGATCCAGGGAGGCATTCAAAGTCAGCTCACAAAGGCAATTCACCTCAAAAGTTTGAAAGGCAAAAAGGAAAAATACATACTCTTATGAAGAGCCAAACACATTCAACCACTCATCAAAAGATCAACTTGTTTGCTTTCTCCTCTTCTCTCTCCATATTTAAGCAGTTTTTAAAGTCTTCTTATCTGAGTAAGTGTAATCAGAAACTGTCATCATACACCATCTCTGACAGAAAGAGTCCCAAGTGAGGCTGTGTAATCAACGTTCCTTCCTCCATTAAGGGTTTGGGTATTATACTAATTAATGTTTATCTCACTCTGATTGCTCCTCGAGCCTGATTTGCAGGTGTTTCAGCATTTGCATATTGCCCTGCTCCTGTGATGCCGAATGGTCTTGCAGATTTGAGAGTGATCAAGGTTGCCAGGTTATCCTCAGCAGGATCCAGCATATATCACTCTCCACAGGTCATGTTCTCACACAAAAACCATTTCATTTTGATTTTTAATCTCTCATTTCAGAAGGCACTCCCATTACTGTGAATAAAGTTTATGTAAAAACCAGAAATTTAGAATTTTGACCTACCATCACAGCACCCTTCTCCCTCTTCCCCTGCAGCTTGCTCTCCTCTCCAGAAAAGCAGCTTCTCTTTTTTTTCTTCATAGAAAAAGGTCACAAACAAGTTCCTCTTTAACCTTCCAAGCTTTTTACTTGTCTCAAACCACTGACTGGTCCGAAAGCAGATGCGCTTTCGTTTCTTTAGAAGAAATATATATTAAATAGAAAGTCTGTGTATACCACGCAGAAAGTCTGTGTTTGCAAATAAAGTACACCATTAGATCTTTAAACTATAAAGGCTACTTTGGGTCAATCTACTTCTCAATTAACAGTGTTAATATACATATACAACACAGGTTCTACCATCACAGTGACGACTTTTGGGAAAGATGACTTTAAGAACTCCATTACTTCTAAAAGAAGCAATGGAACAGACGGTTCTTTACCAGTACCACTGGAGTTCCACAGGTGACCTTTTGAGTTCCTCCACTGGCAGTGGAATTGCTTCCCAAAGCAGCAGCCACAGAAAGAGTCATGAGATATTAGGCAGCTGATGATAGTCAGTACAGAATCACAGAATCATAGAATAGCTTGGCTTGGAAGCTACCCTTAAAGGCCATCTAGTGCAAGCCCTGCACTGAGCAGGGACATCTGCACATGATCAAGTTGGTCAGAGCCTTGGCCAACCTGGCCTTGAATACTCTGAGCAACCTGTTCTGGTGTTTTACCAGCCTCATAACAGAACATGTCTTCATTATATTTAGTCTGAATCTACCCTCTTAATTTAAAACCAGTACTCCTTGTCCTATCGCAACAGGCTAAGAAGTTTGCCCTCATCTTATAAGCCCCTTAGGTACTGACAGGCTGCAATGAGGTCTTCTCTGAGTCATCTCTTCTCCAGGCTGAACAACCCCAACTCTCTCAGCCCTTCCTCAGAGGAGAGGAGTTGTAGTAACTGATACTAGTGCTGTAACTAGTAAAAGTTACTAGTGAAGTATAGTTTGTTATCTTAAGGGTTTCCACTCATCCTTGAAAAAATTTCTTAAGTATTTACTCACTGAAGCTTAATCTTTTGTAGTAATAGCCTTAAGTGTTTTCAGTTTTGTTCTTCTGCTTTTTTTTTTTAATCACTTGTCAAAGGAGGGCTAATCCTGTTTGGACAGAATTTTACAAGGCTGTCAAAAATAAATTTTGTTTCCATGTTGCTTGAAGTAATAGATCTTACTTGGCAGATAGCTTGAGAAGGTGTTTTGGCACCTTGCAACCTTAAATTAATCAACTGTGTGTACACAAAGATTAGGTTTCTCATTCTCCCATCACAGCTCCATTCTCAGGCTAGCCAAAGGTCTTCCTCCCGTTCCCTTCCCATTGAAAAGAAAACGTGTATCACTACAGAGTCACAGGAAACATAAGCAGTGGAGAAATGCCCAGGTGACCCTGTTGTGAACTGCATCTGGGATAGGGAGAGCTAATGCCTTCAACAAGATCTGAGATTCCTCTGGATCATTGAGGGTACCACGTCTGATTCAACACAGACAGTATTCTTGTTACACAGCTCACTCTTATTTGACATTATGCTCCAGTTTCCCCACCAGCAACAGTTACAGGAGGCAGATCAGCCTGGACTGAAACATTCGATCTGTGCCCTTTCTCAGGTGGGGCTGCAAGAGAAATTCATAAGCCACCAGCCAGAAATACTGTTTCTTCTGAGCTTCACCTGAAGGCAGCAACAGCAGGAGAGGAGCACTCCCCAAGACAAGCAGCCCCCCAGCCTTTTAGGCTGGGCCTCACTTGACCAAAGATACATCGCCATGATCACGTGGGAGGAATGACATTTGCAGAGCCTTCCTCCCCGCTGGCCAGGCAGTCAGGAAGTTTCTCTTTATTCCTCGCTTTCTCCCATACCTTCCAAATGGTTTCAAATCAGTTTTCTTGACCAAGGTAAGTAGTACTCAGTTACACATGTGTAACAAAACACAATGGAGTGATCATCTCTAAAGGTCTTGCCCTGATGTAAGGCTGAAAATATCAAGAAAGCTGAGCTCCCACTCCTTTATTGGGATGGAGGTTTTCAAACTGTGACAGCACACATCACAAACACTGCTCTTAGTCTGCTGATCTCACCAAAACAAGCCATTGTCATCAAGAATAAGAATGCTGAGCAAAACATGCCTGCCCCCAGAGCAGAAAATGATTCCTGGTGATAGCAGTTCACATTCTCATCGTCCTCCAAGAAAAGCACTGCTTTTCTTTGCATTTAATCAAATATCCTCAGAACTTCATAGATTTTGACCCAAACATCTCCAAGCAATTTCTAAGTGTTAATTAAGTCTTGGCTGCTTGTGAAACCAAGAGTGGAGTAATTTGTTCTGTGGAACAAAGAAAACCTAGGCAAATTCACAGTACAGTCTCAGCAGATCAGATTTTCAGTCCATTATTCACTAATTTGAACAATTTTGCATTAATTCACAGGACTTACCACATACCTTTCAGCAGCTGCTTAATTTTCCATTTTACTGAGTTTAAGGCCACCTGCGCAAGTTCATCTGCCGTTTTCAACTTCTAACTATTGCCAAATCCATCCCACTGTTGCTCACCAGAATAAACTACAGCCTCAAGAACCAACAAAAAACACTGGCAATTCTCTCACCCCCACCACCACTTCTTTCTTGTGATCCAAAATGTAGCCTTTACCCACATTTAAGACACACGTTTACAAGCAAAGGTTTTTGCGTTGACTTGAAATGTTCTCCACTTCCAAGTAGCTGATGGCAATCACATGAAATTTTACTTGCAGGTCACAAGTTGAACCCTTCAGTCTCCTTTTCAATAAAACATATCTAAAAGCTATCATTTACAAGCTAGTGCTTACTCTATAAAAACTGCTGTCTTGCACAATTGGACTTGAATATTCAGGAGAAGGAAAGCCCAACCAAAGAAAAGGACTTGCTACCATAAAATGTCTGCTTAAAGACAACTACACTTCATGTCTTTTCAGAACTCTTACTTCCTTTCTGACTTGGATCACATAATAAGGGTCTGCCTCTGTGGTCTTCCCTCACTGTGCTGACCTGCTGAAGTTATAATCAGGTACTTGGTAAACAACCAAACTGGCCTTTGAAGCATGACTTGGAGTATCCAGATTATTATTGTGTTTTGCACTCAGTACTATGGTTCTGCTTATCATGTTTGTTGCAGTGATCCCTGGACTTTTCAACAGCTTATATTTCAGTGAAAATTATTCTATTTCCTCGCACTCACTGCTTCTGCTCAGCAATGACCCTTTTCAGCATCCTAGTGAGAACTAGTGTGGATTCTCAAGATCCACCCAAAATTTTGCTACAATTAAAACAAGTCCAACTACATTAGTCAGACCTTCTCAGAAACAGTTACCAGCCTTTTGCCAGTTACAAAACCTCCTTGCTAACTCAGCTTTTCCCTTTCTTACCTTTGCTTTCGAAGTGAACTTCTCTTAACAGATCTTCTTCTTTCCAAACAGGCCTCCTTCTCTTAAAGAAAAGATTTCTACATATTTTTTGCAAATGAAGTTTTTTTTTTTTAATAATATTTACTTTTCAGAAACAGAGGTTGTTTCGTGTTACTTCTTCATTTTCCTACAATCAATTGCAGTCACACTCAAATCTCAAAAGTCACCTTCTGTGCTATGCCCATCATCAACAAGCTAATTTGAGTGTGCTTCTTTAACAAATTAGAACAACTCTTTATGACACCGTATCCATCTAACACCTTTCCTGAGTGATTACAGCACTTTCTTACTTTCTTGAGGGATTTCTAGTTACTCTTCCCCCAAAAACTTTGGGCCACAAGTAGAGATGTTCCTAACAGCATCAAAAAGCAGATATCTCTCTGCTTGCACTGACCGCTGCTCTGTCATTTCAATGAAACAGTCTGAGGCACATCAGTGATCAGACACCTTAGAATTGGTCCAGACACATGATTTCATTTCCCCCATTGTCATTTTAAAAATCATCTTTCCCATGCACTAACTCACAATTAGTCATTAAGACTGGAAACACTATCTTCACAGTAATACCAGAACAAACTTGTACAGCGTACCTTCCAAACCTCCTTCCCCACCCCAAAACTGCCAGAACTGTAAATTCATACACTTTAATAGCTTAACCACTATCCCTGTGACATACACATGAAATGTTCTTATGACAAATGCTTTGACAGCAGCCAAACCCCTCATCCCAGCTAAAAGTAAGCATGAAGTAATGAAGAGCATGATTTTGGCTGTGTGGTTGTTTGTTCCCCATCCCCTTAATTGCCTGGGTGCTAGAAAAATGAAAGAAAACTCTGCCTGGTGCTCAGTTGTGAGCTTCTTACCCTCCCTGCCTCAAAAAAAAAAAAATCACAGAGTCTGAATTCACTCTGGAATTAACAAAATCCAGGATGTCACTCTCAAAAGTATTGTTGAAGCAAAACTAAACTACCCAGTCACTGGGACAAAACAACAGAGAGAACTGCACTGTGGAGACCATGAACTATCTTGCTTTTTGGTACTGAGCTACTGGAATGTTATATATATATATGTGTATATATATATTGGAACATTCTATAAATGTCACAGATAACCAGAAGGCTATTCCTACTGCACTCACACAGAGCAGAAATGCAACAGTGTTGCCTCCTCTTCTAAAAGGAATGTCTTGTTATGCATCTTAGGCCCATCAAGCATGTTTTCAGATTCAGCTTTGCTGGTCAATCTAAAATAAGAGTCCTAGAAGTAAATTATAATACAAATACCTGGTTTTATAATGCACATTAATCCGGAATACGGATCATATTCTTGGATAAATTGAGAAAGAAATACAATTCACCATGCTGTGCCAGGGAGAGTAGGGGATAAAAATTATTAATGGCACAGCATGGTGAATTCCTTCAATATAATGTTTGTCTAGCGGATTTAGAGAAGGGGATGAAAGTTTCTAGAGCCTGAATTAAGGAATTTGGATGGTATAGTGTGTCAAAGAGAAACCCCAGGATGGTAATTTAGGTTCTGGAAGATGTAGATGGAAGAAAAGCAGAAACTCCTTCATTAGCACCTACAAATAGGTCTCCTGTCTCCAAAAGCACTGCCCTGTCTCAGCTGTCAGTTGCATTTACACCTAAACCGTTACAACCTTCCCCATTCGCAAAACCCGACAGCACCACAGCAAGACAGAAAGAAGCACCATGGAAGGGGAATTTAATGCACCAGTCAAGTGTGAAGAACAGACCTTTGGCACTGGTGTTCCCTTCAGTGTGCACACCCCCATAGGAACCAGCCTGTAATAAACATTTCAAGTCACTCAGTGTTATTTTCCAGACAGTTTTCTCCATGCTGGATCCCTAATGGAAGTCATGCCTGTAAAACAAATTACTTGTTTGAATCTCTTCCTCCAGGCCTGACTGAGTACACAAAAGTCACCCACAGGAACAGAAAACTACACCAACATATGTGAATCTCCAGTTTCTGAAGCTGGTTGAGAAGGTAGAGCTATCACTTTGTGTAATAAAGGAATAACATGGCAGATGTTATTGTATCAAGAATAGTGGGAGTGGGAGAATCCAACAATATTGCCAAAACCATGGGCTAAGAAACAAGGAAACACTTCTGCTGTGAGGCACACACTGGCTCACACTGCTGTTATGATATGCTTTCTCCTTGCCTATTTCCAGAGAGTAATAGCCACAGCCACTTGCAGTCAGGGACTGAGGGGTAAAGGAATTACTCTCTGGATGGGGAAGTTCATAGGATCTTTGCCAAAACCCTTTTAACTAACAGACACTTGTCGCTGGACAAAATTACCTCACAAGAACTTGAAGGCTGCTACTCAACATTGAATTTTCTCCAACAAGGAACAGAGAAAAAACAAGAGACCTCCCTGTCAGTGCTGGAAAAAAAACACGAACTAAAATAAATCAACAATTCATATGTACTGAAATTATCCTAGTTTCTCCTTACTGTTTGCCTTTCCTATTGCACATGCCATCTGTTTTAAAGCAAACTGTCTAGTATTTCCACAAGATATTCCACTACTGCTGTAAGAGTAGAAAGAATCTTCTCAAGAGCTCCTTAAAGTCTGAAATTGTTGTGTGCCTCCTTTTGCTTAGCAGATTTGAGACTAATTCCAGACGTAGGAGAACACCTCTCCTGCAATTTTGCACAGATCAGATTCCAGAAGATCTTCAGCTCAAGGATTTTAGCAGCATCCAGAAAGAGTTGTGACCTGGCTCTTGCAGAACAGTCATACTCCCTTTGCCTCCTTATTGGGGTGCAGGATGCCTGCTAGTGCCAGCTGTTCCCAACCTTCCAAGCATGCTGATCACACCCTCGTGTCACCTCCTAAAGTCTTCTTTCTACAGTCTAGGAACCTTTCTGAAGCTACATCTTCACAAGCTGTCAAAGTTAGCTTCCAGAGAATCATGGCAGCCATAACAAATGAATGGTGCCTTACAAAGTGTGTGCTGCACTTAAAAGGAAAATAAATCCACGTTACTTGGACATATATCTACAAGAATAAGAACTAGCTGCAGGCAAAATGTCCCTGTTCTCCATTTTCTCATGTGTGCAGGACACTCCTTTCACTCTTTACCTCACTGCTTCTGCTTTATCTTCCTGGCAGCAAACAACTGCTCCGACATCCTCTCAAGAGAGGTACCTGAAACAAAGCTAGACCTAGCATCCTCTTTCAGATGATCTCTGGGACAACTTCAAAATACCATGAGGCACCTTGTTGTTAAACAAGAGTCATAACACTGTCAAATTAACTGGAGAAAAATTGATTCCCCGTGCTACAGTGTGTCTCTTGGTGTAAACTCACCTGCATGGTGAGCCATCACAGTGGACAGCTCTCTTCCTAGAAAGATCAACCCTTGGAGCCAGCAGAGGAACACACACAACGCAGTGCTCAAGCTCCAAGCTGCATCCCAGAGCCCCACTGCACAACAAAGAGCACAGTACAGCTTGCAGCAAGACCCTTCTTGGCAAGTTTCCATTCCACAGACCTCCTAAATTAAATACATTTACACTGATGTACTAGTCCCCACTTCCATTATTGATGATCATGACCAATCACAGTAGTAAGTTTTAAACAAGGAGGTCTTTCAAACACACAAATGTACCTCATTGAGATTTTGTTGGTATTTTCAATTTCAGAACTACTCACATCTCAGCTCTGCTCCTGTCATAAACATCCCTCAAGGCTCTGCTGCCCAGCCAGCTACTCCTTACCTTCCTTATCACAGCCTTACCAGATTTCTTCCCTACCCCAAACAGCATTTCTACAGTGCTTTTGTTTTCCAGCCAGTTTTCAGAAGTGTGGCTCTAAGTTAAACTTCTGCTTAATATTAAAGCCCTTTTCAAATATGTAATATGAAATTAGTTCAAATCCAGCTGGGGAGGAAACAGGATACGCTGGTTTAGCAAAGTATTATTCCAGACAAGCAAAAGACACTGAATAAAGATTTTAAAAAATAACAAGAAATTTTTCCATAAACTGAAAAAAAAAAAAGAAGCAAAAAGATGGGAAATTTTGTACACAGGACAACTTGGGGTTGGATTACAGACAAATCCTGAACCTTGACAACAACCTTCCATTCCCAAGAATTTGATTTCTTTCTAATACTGTAACACTCCATGAGATAACTTGCAAGAACAACTTTCCACACATCTATTACTCAAAAGTGAACACTTTCAATAGCAAAAGGACAATATCAGAGATTATTAACATTTCCTGCCAACACAAACTCCTCAGAAACTGAGAAATCCTGAAAGACAAGCCTACCTAACTAGGAGGGAATATCAGGAAATCTACACTCATCATTTATTTTAAGTACTTATCCCAAAAACATTTCTGTGAAATACTCCACAGCACATGATTCCAACACAATCTCACACCCAGACAATACTGGTAATGAGAAAACAAATAGATGAAAGACTACTGGTAATTGAGGGTTTAAACTGGTCATCCCACCTCCTGTGACCTGTATCAAAAACCCTTCCTAAAAACCCAGGAGTTAAATTCAAACAGGCTTTATGTCAGACTGGCTGTGTTAGAATATTTATGTTTTAAGCAGTATTAATATCTAAGAAACTACAGGCAGTGAATCTGATCTTTTCAGCTTCCTCAACAGATTAATGACTTGGATTCAGTTAACACACCCAAGCTTAAAACTTCCATTACTTCAAAACATAAACTTGAGAAGGACATGCAGCCTCTTGGTCTCGTCATAGCACTGATATCAGCCCCAAGACGACAGGACTTCCTCAGAGGAAGGCACTGCTGGACAGCACTGGCCTAAGACATCAACCTCTATTGCCCAGCAACCAAGAGCTTTGATGCCCCCCATGTGAAAAAAGTCAGGTGGGTCTCTGCTCCTGAGAGTTAGGGATATGATGGAGAGGGATGCTGAGCTGATGTATCCTGCTCTAAATGATTCCTGATTGCAGTCCAGGCCTGTTCTCCAAGGCTGGGCCCAGTGGGGATGCTCTAGGTCTCAGCCATAGTTCACCTGTGGTTTTGCACCTGCACATCCCTTGGTTGTCTATGAACTAATGAACTCTGCAGTCTCATTCACCAAGTACCTTGCCATAGTTAATAGTAAGTGAGCTTCCTTGAGAATGATTGGAAAGAAGAGTTGGCAGAGGCCTGTCACATGGGTTATTTCCCAGATTGCCCAAAAGGGGGGAAGCGGAGGAAAGCTCCCTGTATTTCCTTCTAATTGCCTAAATGGAAAGGTATCTTTCTTGTGTCATCTTGACATGTTCATTTGAAGATTTCATACTCAATTGTCATGTCAGCAACAATTCTGAGCAGAAACTGATTAGCTAAAATGGAAACAAAGATCTGGTTGTGGAAATACTCCTTTTTTCATAGAGAGTAGGAGTAATTTTCACTCCACCTTCAAAGTACACCTACAACAAAGTACACCAACAGGTGGATTGGTACAGTGCTTTTGAGAGGCTTGTCACTCTCAAAAGCACTGAACCAATCCACCTGTTCCCACAAAACAACCTCAGAACATCTGCATCCCTGTAGTACTGAAGTAATGAGTTGAACACACTCAGCCAAGTCTCCCACAGTGAACAAGTTTCCTCTCCATCAACACTGCAAGCTGCTGTTCTGCAGATGAAAACAGCCAGCTTCCCCAGGTAAGACAGCTCCTTCCTGGAAATGGAAGACAGAGCTGCCTTATCTCAGGAAAGGAAAGATAAAAGGTCACTAAGTGGCAAACTTCTCACCTTGAAAGCTTTGCCTCTTGATTGACATGGAACAACCAAGGTCAAGGAACTTCTAATCAGATGCCTGCATAATTACTAAATCACTCTTAATTATATCAGAGAGCCAAGACCTCACTGGAAAGGCAAAGCAAACAAAGAAGCCAATGAAGCCTCCTCTGTTGTTGGAGAAAATTGGTAATTAAAAGTCATGAGTGCACCAAAGAGCGAGGGAACAGCATCACAGTCACTGCTCAGTGTCACTGCTCAGTACTCAGGAGTGACTTGCATACAAAGCAGCAGGCTTATCTCCCTTGGGAAATTACAGGGTACTGTGTTAGACAGCAGTGTGGAGAGCAAAAACAGGGAAAAATAGAGACAGGGAAAGAGCAACTCCTGTATTATCAAGAGCTTCATTTACTCCACAGAGAGGGACAGCACTGCCAACCAGGCCCAAGTCTGAGAAGTGCTTTCCACATGTTTATGACAGCTCCAGAAAGTCTTCTTCCAGCCTTAAGATCATGAAGTGTTCCCCTACTTTGAAGAGCACAAATGAAGTAGACCTTGTGTTCAACCTAATCCAGCCCACACGCAGCCCTTGCCCAAACAAACACTATTCCAGTGGAAAACCTTTTTAACCTCAATAACCTGAGCTCAGCCCTAGAGACTGCTCTTTTTCCAGAGGCTACCCTTCAAATTATCATTATCTGAAACCACAGAACTTCAATCTACCCTTAAAAAAACCTTCCAAAACTCAAAAAAAGACAGAACATCACGACCCTGCTCATACCAAAAGAAATTAAACTAGATAGTCATGGGACCAGCCAAAACCAAAGCATGCGCTTTTACTTATTAGACTATGAGAAGATAAATGCTGATCTGTTTCCTTCCTAAGGATAGTCCACACCATCTCAGAGCACCAAGATGTCAAAGATGACATTGGACAGAAAAAGGCAGCACATTATCAACCATCATTTGCAAGCAAACACAAGAATCTCTCTGATCTGCTATACAGACAGTCTTAAAGATCCAATCCTAAAGATGATCATATGCAAGAGGTGCCAAGTCTGGACCAAATCCTTGAAGAGACGGGCTCTGATGGATTATGATACTGTGGCAAGAAACCCAGTGTTACTCAGGGCACTCAGCCCTTCCAACACACAAAAAGGGAAGTGTGAAACACCAGAAGCCCAAAGAGAACAGTTTGTGCATTGCAGAGATCAGAACAAAGAGACATTTTCTACTTCACTGCTTCAAGTACAATGACTCAAAAAGGCATATCTTCAAGATACTCTAAATTACAATGCCTCCCCTTCAAAACATCAGCAAGAACGAATAAGGGATAAGTGTAGCAGAAGCAGTAATGCAATTTGTGGAATAAAAAAACTAGTAATTTTTAATTCATTAATAAAAAAGAATAAAAAATTAATAACCAACAATCTCTGGCTAACTACAGCCATTTCATTATGCTTAACTTCGACAGATTCAAATCTAATAAACTCGTATTGAAGTGCATCTGGTCCTTTTTCATCTCTTTTCTGAACTTCCATTGCTTACCAACACAATGCCCTTTCCCCTCCACTGCTGCAACCTGATTACAGCCCTCTGTCTTGTAATGCTGAATGCTAAGCACCCAACCCCCCAGGAGAGCACTGTACCTGTTGAAGATATCGCCTGACACCTTCTGCAGATACTGAAGTGCATCTGCCACCTGCTGCACAGCCTCCTCCCTGCGTAGGTCTGGCTGGATCAGGGGCACTGAGTATGTCTGCCCTTCCAAAAAGTGCTTCTGGGCTACTGTGGCCATTGTACCTAAGGGAAAGAACAAATAGGTCATTACACATTAAACACACTGCCATTTTAACACAGCAGTTATTCAGGGACTTCTACTTTCTGCTCCGCTAATTATTTTAGGAAAGCATTTGCAACAGAATTGGCAAGCTGAGGAGAAAGGCACAAGTAGTAAGGCTGACATATTGGATTTTTAATACATTCAAGGCAGCTACAGTGAGGTGAGACTCTCTTGCTTATCTGAATGTTCTTGGAAACCATAATGTTATTTCAGCATGCTACTTAACAAATCCCTGCTCAGTACTGTGCTGAAAACAAAGACCAGAGTTAGAAGCAAAGTCAGTTCAGAGTGGCAATAATCACCACAAATCACCCTGTCCCCTCCTCCCTTTCCTCATATTCCACATGGATGTATTTCAGGTCATCCAACCCTATTAGCAAAAGGCAGTATTTCATCTTACACTTCTGCTCCAAGAAACACACCATCAGGCCCTTCCAAGAACAGAAGCCATGAAATTACAAGGCATGCATGGGCACACACCCCCTTGCTCCAAGTAGGTTAATGAGAGTTCTTCCATTCTGAGACTCCCAGGAGCTCTTTGTTGCTTCTGGACTGGATTTTTCTTTAACTATCTTGAAAGAAGCCTCCTTATTTTAGAATCCTTTCACATCTCTAGCCTAACCAGTCACCAGAATGTTTCAGTTGTGTGCCACACTCCAGAGCTGTATGCACATTTTTGGAAGCGGCTGGGCCAGTACCACTGCTCTGAATCTCAGCCAGGAGAAGGTCACCTACCACCCATGTCTCCAGACCTGAGCTTTGCTCACCTCTCCCTCAGCAATTCCCAAAAAAGTTTGTCTCCCAGGTCTTTACTCACAAAAATAACAAAAAAGTTCCTGGGACTTGGAAGAACATAAAGAGAAGAAAAAAATCCATTTATCTGAGCACATTAGAAATTGCAAACTCACAAATACATTACTATTAGGACATTCTAAAGAACGAACAGAGTAGAGTGTCCATACAGTTTTCTAACCCAAACTCTACTGCTACTGCTAGGTCTACACAACTCCGTCCAAACTTGTTTTGTCTCTTCTCATTCAGGCTGTAAAAACCAGACAGTTTACAGGTGCTCATTACAGGGCTTCATCACGCACAGCTCCATACATCTGTACAAGAAAATATTCATTAGGCTGAGGAGAAGCAAAACAAAGGAGGATGAAAAACCAAGGTATCAGAACCAGACAGGGATATCTCAGGATGCACCACATTCCCTGTGTGGTACTTGGAAGTCTGCAGGAGCTAGTTCAGAGAGCAGTGCTGTGTGCAACCTGCATTCCTGGCTCTATAGCAGTGCAGGCTGAGAATGACATAGAAACACAGCCCATACTGGAGAAATTCACAAATCAGGAGCCTGAAGAGAGACAGTCACAGCATAAAAAATCAGTTTAATATGTGAAAATTACAGGGGTCTTCACACATTCCAATTCCCTATCTTGCTTCACAAAACAAAGAGATTAGACTTGCCTGCAGCCATTTCTGTATATTTAAGAAACACCACCCTCTCCAAATTTTTCCTTTAAGGTGATACCACATAGGGTAAAAAGCTTTCTGCAAATGTGACGTGGCTGTTATTTAAGGGCATTCTTTTGGGGTGTGGGGTTTGCGGAGTTGTTTTGGGGTTCTTTTGGTGGGGGTGTTTAGCAATGAATCAGATGAGATGTAAGGGTACATAGAAGCCTTTCCACAGTTAACAAATTTGGAAGATCAAGCCCAGCCATTAGAAAGCTGGCTCTGCTGCCAGTCTAGGAAGCCTAGACCTACTCTGTTTCATTTCATGCATCACTGGCAGCAAGACTCCACACCTGCACTCTTTAGTGGCAATGTTTGCACACTGATTAGTCTTCTTGACTGGGCCTACTCTGCAGACAGGAAATTATTATTTAGAGCTATAAAGCATACAAGTTAATCTGAGATGAGTACAGCTAATTTTGAGACAGCAGTTTTTGATCTGCTGACCACAATCAAGCTTCAATACTTTTCCTTTCAAACCTATTTGACTGTCACCATGGAACAAAGTGACTAGATAACACAGCCAGGACGTGGTTATGAGTTACTCTGGCCCCAGCAGGAAAGCAGTTCATAATCTTTCCTGCCACTGGTCAAAACTCTGCTGTTGCATCAGTGCTCCTGATGTTTGGGATGCCTATTTTTAACTCGAATCAGTTCAATGACCCAATTTACTGCAGCCAGACAAACAGCTGTAATTGTCCAGTCATGAAACATAGTGGGAAGCAGGGACAAGAAGGAAACTTCTGAAATTATTTCATTATCAAAACCATTCCTGTGTAAAGGTAATCCTAAGAAAGCCAAGATTTTCACCTCCTGAGGCCAGATAAGATTATGCAGCCCCAACGTGATCTCTCAGACTCCCATCAATCCTAATTTTCCTAGTGTCCTTCCTAAAACCAAGCTCAGTTCAGCTGCTGACTGCCAGATGCTCCCACTCAGGAGCAGCTCTCCTCTAGCTACTCCCAAAACATTTCTTTCCCTACAGCCAGAAGCTACAGACTCTCCTTCAGGTCCCACTGCTCCCTTGCAAAGAGAGGAGCACCCAGTACTGGGCAAAGCAGGAAAATCCCTGGGTGCTCCTGCTCACACTGTCACAGTTTGTCTGTCAGTAAACATCACCTTCACAGGTTCTCCACGAAGACTCTCAAAGGAGCTTCAGACTCTCAAAGGACCTTTCCTAAAACAAATAGTGGAGAAATATGGCAGACTCTGGAAATTACTGCCAGAGACAAATACAAGAGGCAATTCTTTCTGTGCAAGAGAACAAGCTGGAGATCTATAGCAAGGAGGAGGGAAAACAGTAACAACTAAATAACTAGACTTGGGCAAAATCCCATGCTACAGCTGCTATTTGTTACCTCCTAGGACCAAACTAATTGGAGAAATAAGCCAGTTCTACAAACAATTTGACTAAGGGCCACCACGTGGTTAGAATAAAAGGAGAACTGCTTCACTTAACAGAGAGAGACTGCAGGAATAAGGAATATTTTAAAAGGAAAAATTCAAAATATTCCCAGCAGAAGTCAGGAAGGAAAGCAAAGACTGAACATCACTCAGTAAGACTGACTCTTCCTTTACCTCAAACTCCAGTGCACTGAGAAGGAAGCAGCACATTTTCTTGATATGCTCCACTATCAGAATTAGTACATAAAAAATAAAAAAGTGAGTGCTGAGTGTTAAAATATGTCAACTCTTCTACCCCAACTCTTCTACCCTATCCAATGGGTGCCAAGCCTTCATGTAACATGAACAGCAAAGGTGCAAATAAACTGTCTATATCTTACATACAAAAGGGACTTCCAGCAAAGCAACAAACTGGTTCCAGTATCACTCCAGAGTCTTACAGAAGGTGTGCTTCTGCAGGAAGTACAGCAATGCTGGAATTATGAGAGCTGACATGAAATGCTATGATGCTACAGTGAGAAATGGACACATGTGCCCAAAGAAAGTATGAGTCACAAAAACAGATGTCAGATCACCCAAGAGATTTAATCATTAGTGGTGTGACCACCAATGGGTCACACAAAGCTGAAGAAACAGCAACACAGATTTTTTTTTTTTTTTTTTTTAATTTGTGATCAAAGAGGCTCTGAAAAAGATCTGCAGCATCTGGGGGCTCCAGCCATTTTTTATTCAATTATTTTTTCTATGTCAACTTTCATGATCAAGACAAATATGCTCTGGTGTTATATAATAACCTCATTTACCTTATTAAAGTGAAAACAAAGAAAAAAAGGTTGTTTTCTCACTGCACCACCTGCTTCCAAGTGCTATGTTCTGATTTGGAGGTTCTGACTAAAGCTACTGACAGCTTAGATTTGCACTTCTGCCTTAAGCTGTCTGTGCCTTTCACCTCAGGCAAGCTGGTCCAAAGCTCCTCAGGGCTAGTGGCTATCCCTTCACACTCAAAGCTGTTCTCTCCCTCCCAGTTCCAACACTCACACTGGCAAAAGCTGAGAGAAACAGCAGGAGTGGGAAACAGAACCAGCCTCCACCAGACTGTCTCGCCTTTCCGGAAGACGTAAACCTGGACAGATACAGGCTGAGCACTCCAGGGTTTCCAGGCATTTGGAACCAGCAACTGGGCTTACTCTTCACTCACCACAGCCAAGTCTAATACTTGGAGGGACACGTGGAGCTCTGCCCCTGTGAAAGAAAGTATGTAATTCACTGCTCTGGATAGGCAGAGAAAACACTCCACCTGCTTTCCTCACCTCTCTCCATAAGAATAAAACTTCTCATGTTAAGGCAAGCCCAAAAGAACTTGTTATAGAGCAAACAGAGTTTGTAAAAGAAGCAACACTTCCTAAGTTCTTTAGAAAATACTGCCCTATGGAGGACTGACCACTGGGATAATTACCTAAAAATAAAACAACCTCACAACCTTAAAATATTTTAGTTTTTCAAAGGAACATAAACAAAGGCAATATTAAAAAAATAGCATGGCTGCCTTTAACACAGGAAGAATGTAAAGCTATATACAAGCACCTACCAGATGTGTACTTTGCTGTGAAAACAAGGGGAGAATAAGACAAGCCATCAACAATACCTGCTTCCTTAACATGTTTCAAGAAGCTAAAAAGAGCAGGCTCAGGGGAGAAGAGGGATTAAATCTGAAAAAAATCAGCGTGTATGCTTCAAAGCTACAATGGCTGCTTTAGCCATTACTGTGCTGCTGCTTCTGTCTCTGCACGGGAAAGGCAGCAAGAACTAGAGGCCCTTGATTCCCACAGGCAGTAACATCTCCAAAAAGAAGTGACAAGCTATCTCTAACCCTATGTCTCTCTTTTGTAGGATCCTAATAAAAGATCAATGCCTTGTAGCCACCTGTGAGGACACAGGGGTCAGCAATATGCAATAAAACACAATATGCACAATCTGCATATCCCTCACCACACACCACCATTCCACCACCACAGTATGGTTCCAAAGTGGGAACAGACCAAACCACAAATGAACTATAGTTCAAGATCAAACACACTCTAAAGATGGAGTAGACAGGCTCTGGGCATAGCTTATCAGAAAGTGCTGTCTCCTCTGACAGAGGAAAGTCACATCCATAACTTGGTTAACCAAGAGAAGTCATCCCAAATTCCTCCCTGAGAGTAATTTCTTACATGTAATACTTTCTACCATGTTTATCAGGACAAACATTTGCCCATGGTCAAATCTGTTAGCATATTCAAGTCATACCTTGATTGTTCTGGAAGCCTGCCTAGAGGCTATCCCAACAAAATATCAGAATTAAATCCCCTAAAGAAAAGATATGAACAATATAAAAAGTTAATTATAACACCTTGCCCTCTACAGATAAAGCACACTCCTGTGAGTTTACCAGCTGCAAAAACAGAGAACAGCATTTTAAAAAGAGACTTGAAAAGCTAGAAAAGCAAAATATGCCATTGCATATGAAATGCTGCTCAGGGGCAGGATAAGGCAGCGTGTGCACACACACTCACACAGATGTAGGCACTGAAACAAGAGCTGGAAATTGCTCAAATGCAGCACAGGAGCCTACATACAAGTCTATTATTATGCAGCATACAATCATTCTGCCCCGTGCTGACATTCATGGGAGGGGATGAAATTTAGTCCTCCAGCAGAGCACACAAGAGGTAACTATCCTGGATAGGATAGCAGGATGCATTTCCAGCAGTGAGATGAGAGGTTCACCACAGTCCCTGTGCTAATCCAACTTTACCCTTTTTTTGGGGAAGCAAGGTGGGGGCAGGAGAGAAGCACTTCGGTAAGTTAAGAGGATGAAAGGTCTATTTATATTTTCTAATTAACCATCTTCTACAATGTTATTAAGCTGCAATCAAAGATGCAGATGCTACTGATTTGATTGGCAAGAAGTACACTGTGCTGTATATTAAGGAACTCTGCCCCTGTAAATAGGTCTAATCACCATCTGAAGGCTGGAAGGCAGTGATGAAAGAAAGCATTAATAAGACCCTAATTAGGCCCCGTAGCAGGCTGTACTCCACCAGGGTGCTCATGTTACTAGACGTCTCTTATAGTAGCACCCTCAAACTGCTTTGTAGATGTTACTGCTTTGGTCTTTTGGTCTCTAGTAGCTATTTTAGACAGGAGTGGGGTTTCTCCATCTTTGGAGTGCTTGGCATCAGCTGTGATTTTGCCTCCCAGTGCTATTTCTCCGTGTAGAAAATGAATCCTACAGGGCATCTCCTGCTCCCACAACTGCTCGTTGGTATGGGACGACCTGAACAGCCAAACCCTTTCCAAAAGGAGTCAGCCTCACATCACACCACGGCCCTGCAGAAGCAGCAGAGCACTGAGGCGCCTGACAGTCAGCAGGACGACCTGAATGAAAGCACTGGCCTGTCAAAAATCTGCTTCTGAAAGCACGAGCCCAGCATTCAAGGCACCTCCTTCTCAAGAAGCCAGAGCCTGTTAAAAACAACTTTGGTTCAGACACTTTGCTTTGAAAGAAACAGCTGTGGCAGCTACTACTACTAGGTGAAATCTGGAGACTCCCCCTTACCCAAAAAACTACTCAGAGCCACTTAGATTTGTTGGTTTGTCACTACTGGCATATTCCACTTAGGCTTAAGAGAAAGAACCAACACTTGAGATCTCAGAGCCCAGCTTTACAATAGCATGTGGCAACTCCTTGGCAAAATACCTGACATTTAAAGATGGATTAGATACAACAAATTACATTGACTCTCCAGAGAGAGAATGCTATTACATTTTTTTTTTTAAGAGAATCTGAAAAGTAGAGACTTAGAAGAATTTAGAGGTGCACTTCAATCCTGCCAGCTCCGTAAGCTGAGACCCCCTCTAAGCCACTACTGTCTTCAGGAGAATCTTTCCCCTCAAAACAGAGCTCTGTTTGTGAAGCACAGGCAGCCCCCCTCACTGCATCACCTTGCTGAGAATGCCCTGTCCTCTAAGCACAGGCTGAAATTTATTTCCTCCAGCTGGATACATAAAGTTCATTTTGACAGACAGATGTTGATATCTAAAGTTAATCAGATAACCCTCCCTGTGACTGCCACCTTTGGCTCTCATCAGTAAAGGAGACAAACGGATGCTGTAATGAACAACTGATCTGTTTCCAGGGCAGCATATACAACTGACCACAAACACTCTGATTGCCTGCCTTCCCTTCCTATCACTATCTATTACAAAGGAAGCCTAAGCAAATAGCTTAGCTAGACCTACTATACAAACATCATCACTAAAGTTGAGAATCCCATCCCAAACGTCCAGACACAGCTCCTTCTTTGATTTCCTAAATGGGGGCACTTTGGTTTTGTATGCCTGAAGCACACAGAAGCCACTGGCTATGCAAAGTCCTCCAGAGAGCCAGTTCTCTGCAATAAGTTCTCTTAGACAATGGCATTCCAAAACCAGGCTAACCAGAATGCTGCTGTAGAGCTTCCTGCAGAATGTCTGGAGCTTCTCATTCTCCCTATCAGACCACAGCAATACTTACTGCCAGAAAAACACCATGTCCAAAAAAAAACAAAAAGAAGAAAAAAATCCAGCTAGTTTTGCCCTTTAATTTTCTGATGCAAAATCAGCTCCACCCTCCTGCAGAGGGACCTCAGCTGCAGATCTAACCACTGCCACAAACCGTAACTCCCAGTGTCCTGGTTTTCACCTCCACATTCAGTACCCTCTGCTCCAAAGTCCTGGGGTTTTACAGCCCCCAGGCTCCACGTGCAGGATTACAACAAAGCCTCACACATTCAGTTAAGGAAACAACTAAATCAAAACAGTGACCAGATCAGTTCCTGCCTGTTTTATACATCCAAAGCAAAGGCATTGCTTGCATTTCTAGAAGATGACAGGAGGAAAACTCACTAAATAAGGAATGTCTTCAAGTCTGTTCCCATTTGCTAGAAGGAATATCCCTACAGAATGGCCTGACTGACAGGAGCTGATGAAAAGCTGGGTCAAAATAATGACACCTGGATTAACTATTTTCTGGGAAAGGTTATCTCGTGAAGGAGTCCAAGCAGAGCTGATTAACTACAAAAATTGATTTTCTGAGTGATAAAAATGATTCCCTTCAATCTCTTACACCACAGCCATGGGAAACATAACCATTTCAGACATAATCCTCTTCTTCCTCTGCATATTACCTTTAATCTAAAAAAATGTTATTAAAAAAATCTGCCTTGCTTTCAGGATTACCTCAATACTATTTTTCCCCAGCCCTCAATTTCTACCCCTCCCTTTCACTCCCCAGGCTGAGCTTGATGTGACCACAGTCACCTGGTATTCCCAGAAGCCAGATTGCAGAGTCGTTCCCAGGAATTAGCTGCTTTCAGTTTTCTGGCCCAAGAACTCCTGAGCTGAGAGAACAGCACTTTGTATCTGAAGGAAAGGAGATTCAAAACTCAGTTTGAGTATCTGGAGTGACAGAAGAAGGACAGATGCCACGAACAGCAGCCTGAGCTGCTCTAGGAGTACCTCAGGCACCCCTCTGCCTCAGGGCTCTGGAGGAGCCCTGGCTGTTTCCCCCCCATTCAAAGCATCCCAGGAATACAGAGATATATGAGGCAGCTGCTACATCCCAGCTTTACTACTCAGACAAGACAAACATAATGAAATATCAGGAGAACTTATCAGCCAACCTTCCTAAAATAAAGTCTAAGCAAGGGCAAGCTGACTGGAGCACCCCTGATGCCCAGAAAACTGTCATGCAGAAAAGCCTCTACAAGGACATGCCAAAGCCACTTTGCTCCCAGGCCTTGCCTCTGGCAAGAGCAGCACTGTCTGCTCCACTTCCTTTCACTGCTCCACGAAGGCTCTGTATTTCAGGGAACTGCCAAGGAATGGGGCCAGTTCTAACTTCTACCTTCAGGACAGGTGAGCCCAGTCTGCACATCACTGCAGCAACACCTGCCATGCAACCTCCATGAAATAAAGGGGTCATTCCAAGCAAACTCCCAGCTGACATTTGCTTCAATCACGTGAAATTCCACAACCACAATCAGCACTATCCCACACTCCTTGTTGGAAGTTGTACTGTGACTTGCACAGAGTCAAGAATTAGCCTCCTCTGCACAGGGATAAAGAGCCTCCTCTTTGGAAAGAGGTATTTGGGAAAATCCAGGTGCTATTCAACCATTCACTATCTGAACCGCATTTAATAACCAAAAAATAAAAGAAAAAAAAAACCCAAACAAAACACAAAACCCCCACAAACAAACAAACAAATAAAAATAAAAAGGAGGGGGGAAACCTTATCACAGGATTTCTTGTTGATTACTAAAATAAACACTGTCAATGACCATCACTGCTGGATGTGAATTCACAACATTCCCTACATCCATCAGCATCCTTTCTTCATGTACACAGCCAGGTCTAGTAGTCCTGTGGTCTCCAACTCATTCTTTACTTTGAACATAGAAGAAGATTATTCCAATAATTGCACCAGCCATTTGGGTTCACTTGCAAACACTGACAATATGGTTTTATTTGACAAATCATTACAACCAGCCCAACTACTGGCCTGGGAATAGTACAAAGTACCATTTGTACTACAAACAGTACAACTACTTGGACTAGTACAAAACACCCAAACCCCATGACAAGCCATTAGCTGACTTTCTGAGGAAAAATCACGTAACACACAGCACAGAGTCCCGTGTCTCTCTCAGACACCTCCTTCTCTTTTTTTGTTCCTCCCTTCAGGCTGTAGCATCTCCCGTCTGTCCCTACAGGGCACCAGATCTACACTGAACAGAGGCATTGCCCTCGCCATTCCCTGAAACACTGCGTGGCGCTCAGGAGTCCCGTATGTCACCGCCAGCCTGAGAATTCCAGGCTCCATGCCTGCCTGGCAGATCTCCCAGTCCATGTCAAGGCTCAGCAGCGAAGCACCACGTAACAACCACAGAATGGCTCAGGTTGGAAGGGCCCTCAGTGGGTTATCTGGTCCAACCCCTCGCCCAAGCAGTCGACCTAGAGCACCTGGCACAGGGTTGCACCCAAACGGTCCTTGAATATCCAGCGAGGGAGACTCCACAACCTGGCTGCAAAATCTTTTTTCTAGGCTGAACAGACCCAGCTGCCTCAGCCTGCCTTCACAAGAGAGATGCCAGTGAAGTGCAGTCCCTCAACCAACTCTGTCGCTCTCTGCTGGAGCTCCATGTGTCACCCGCCCTGAGGAGCCCAGCACCGGACACGGCACTGTCTCACCCACACCGCGCACAGGGGCAGATCGCCTCCCTCCGCCGGCAGGCAACGCTCTTCCTGACGCACCCTGGGCAAGAAGCGCAACGAACCTGCCGTGCCTCCCTGACAGGCGCTGCTGAGCTCTCCTGCCCCGCAGCTGC
>VZRH01006926.1:291608-304157 GCA_013397555.1 Urocynchramus pylzowi | reverse complement strand
CCCCCGCCCCGGTTTGTTGATTTTTTTTTTTTTTTTTTTTTTTTTTTTTTTGCTTGGTTCTTAATTCTTCTGGACTTTTAATTCCTAAAAGGAGAAGAAAAAAGATGGAATTCTCAAAAACATTTCTGCCTTTTTATAAAAATAACTCTTTTTAAAATTTGTATTTTTGAAATCACATATATTTAAACTAGGAACTTTATTAGTATTTTATCGGTTTCCAACATTAGCTTCAATGTTTTTAAATGTACATTTTAATGCTTCAATACATAAGTCATTGGTGGATACAAATTAGGGGATTTCTGAGTACATTTGGAAAGGTAATAAAAGGAGAAGCATGAAAAGAGATGCAAGACCCTACATTAAAGATTAGGACTAAAAGGAACTGGAGAGAAAGATGGTCTATTAAAAGCCTACTGAAAATATTAGTGTGTATTAAGACATTCTGACAAATGCTTGTCTGAATACTGACAGCAGGGCACTCAAATCATTTTAGGACAGTCTATTTCCAAGCAGAATAATGAGAGGTAAAAGCAAGGGGGAAAAAAAAAAAGAAAAAATTAAGCTTTTGGTAAATAATTCATTTTCATTATTGTCACCATCAATTAGGACTCAGTGCTGCACCATTTAATTGTACTTTTGACATTGCCTCCTAAAAACATATTTCAGAAAATTAAGTAATATGTGATTAAGAAAAATTTGTACTTAAATGAAATTTGCACTTTAATAAAAGGTTGTTCCTGCAGACTTAGTTTCAAGCTGGAAACAATTTTTCATCTTTTCAAAAATAAAAACTAAATAACATAAATCAATATTCCCTAGGAATAAGACTCACACCTGTGAGAAGTTCATCCAAACTCCTTGCTGTCAATAGCTAGCTCATGTTTTAGGATTTAAGGGGGTGTTCAAATTGGTTGGTTTGTGCAAATAATTGATTATTTGATTTAGTTGTTGAACCAAAAATTTAAACTCTGCTTTTTTTCCAAAGACATGCCCAAAACATTGTTTTCAGTGTATTTGGTAAATAGTAAAACCTTCATCTTTTCAGGGTAAGTTATTTGCTATTTTTTGGTTGGAACCAACATTAGTTCTGTAACCCTTTTTTCCAGATATGTGCAATAAAAGCAAAGGACTAGATTAATGGAAGAGCCTAGGCATTACATTCAGAGATTTTTTTTTCCCAGTTTCTACTCAAATGGAAATTAAAAACTCAAAATTCCTACCTGAGATATTTTCTTTCTGAATGAGAAGTGAAATACATGTTAAACATTTCCAATGAAACTATTAGTTTTGCCTTTCAATCTTTCAGATGCTTTGTATTGCTGTTCAGTATTCACATCAAGCTTACTATGTGAGGCTATTATAATATTTCACATCAAAGCTTACTATATGAGGCTATTATAATTCCTCTGTGCTGCAGGCCAAATGTCCTGGTGGTCCTTAAAATTATGCCATATTAACTGCCTGTAATAGCTGTATGCCAAGGTGCCATGCTAATTCCACAGGATTTTTCTCTAGAAACATAATTTTTTTTGCATTTGTGTTATAACATCCGATCCCTACTTAATTCTAAGACCTACAGATGTAATTTTTCTTTTCTTTTGCAAAGCAGTAGGATACATATCTCCCACTTCAGCCTTTTAATTCCACTTCCCTTTTAGAGTGATGTAAAGAGGCCAAAATAGTAGTGTGCAGCACAACATATATTTTAACAGCATTTTCTCATTGTTTCGTAATAAAACCAGTGCATTTGTTTAGTAAGTACTTATATTAGTATTCCTACATGCCAGTAAAACAGCATAGCTCATTTTTTAAAAAAATGTAAAATAGTAGAGCTAAGCATCTATAGATTGCTCCAGGCTTTAATTTTTTCCTGTTCCTGGGAAAAGACAAAGGCTTAGGAAAAATACCCAACAAAATGTAGTCCTCATTGTTTTAAATCTCAAAAATATTCAGTGAGTGCATCCCAAATTCACAAATAATTCTTCATTGTTCAGTTTGACAAGTAACAATTTGTGACTACATTCATTTTATCACGGCCTTCAGCTGTAGGTGAGCACATCCAGTAAAATGAGCCAGGAACCACGGATTTTCATCAGGAAAGCACAGCCACAGCCAAGCTCCTAACCTCCCAGCTCAGGCTGAGCTTCAATCAACAACAAAAGACTTGTTCTCAGAACGACACAGAATGTGAATATGACCTAGAATTTCTCACTGAGTCCTGAGCATCAGGGTTGAGCCCAGAAATCCTGTAGGTTTGTGAGAGGAGGCCTCTTTGTCTGTTTTTATCCAAGTATTTTGCTGCCAGGCAGAGGTGCTGGGTTGGATTGCTGAAGGCAGGCTGCATCCTGAGCAGTGAGCCAGCACCGTGTCCTCTGCCTGCAAAGCCTTGGGGCACTCCTGCCCTCGACACGGGCGGTGTGGACGTGTCCCTGTGCAGAGCAGGGACTGGGCCTTTCTGGCATGCAGGGAAATAGGAGAGCACAGAGCAGGCCAGGACAGGCCAGTGCAACAGCACTGGGAGCAAGAATCTGGGTTGTGAGGAAGAGTCAAAGGGCTCAGGACCTTCACAGAACAACTGCTACAGGGGAGAAAGAATATCTGAAAGGATCCAATCATATAAACATAAGGAAGAGAAGGATTTTTGAGTGTACCTCAGAATGAGTATGTAGGACTTATCAGGAGGAAAATAAAAAATATAAACCAGCTACAAGAATATCCTTTAAAATTCAAGTTGGTCTAGTAGTGGTGGCACTATATCCAGAGGACAGTTGGGACAGCACCTACCTCTTATTATGCTGACTGGGATTTACAGTTGAGAGGTCCTGACTTTATTTTGTGCTTAATTGACAGAATCACAGAATGGCCTGGATTGATAGGACCTTTGGAGATCATCTAGCCCAACTTCCCTGCCAAAGCAGGTTGCACAGGATCACATCAAGCTGGGTTTTGAATGTCTCCAGAGGAGACTCCACAGCCTCTGTGGACATACCAGTGCTCTGTCACTCTCAAAGTAAATTTTCCTCATATTCAGATAGAACTTCCTGTGTTTCTGTTTGTGCCCTGTGCCTCTTATCCCATTGCTGTGCACCTCTGAGGAGAGTCTGGCCCTATCCTCTTGACTGTATTCCTGATAGTCATGCAAATGGTGGCACAACATTCCACCTTGTCTTCATCATTGCAGAGCAGTGCATCTGCACTAGCAATAGCTTTGCTCCTTTTCCTCTTTGGAAATCCAGCCAAGATAGGCAGACTATCACATTAAGAGTTCCTCCATTCCACCTTTGAATACAGGCAGCAGGACACTCCATTACCTTCACAGAAAGGAAGGAAATACAAAAAAATTAATGCCAAGCCCAATATTGTTTCAGTCACATTTGGTATTTTATGGGCCTGATTTGTTCAGTTTGGTACAGGACTGGTTTATGTCCTGAAACCTATGGTCTGAAACACAGGAATGTATGTTATGGAAGAATCCCCCCTGCTGCAGAATCTCAGCCTCTCCATTTCCAGGAGCTCAGGACAACATGACAAACTAATGCCAGGTTTGCACTGAGAACAACTGGTTTTATTTAGGTCCTCCTGAAAATTAATATTGGTCTTTTAAAACTGACTGGCTTCATTTCACAAGCAGAATTAAAGAATAAATATAATATTTTTTTCATGACATCAGAACTCAGGCCATTTCAATAAAGTGTTATCTGCATCTGAAACAGTGGCAGAAGGAGGTAAGTGGAAGTTGGCAGCTGATGCTTTGGCTAGACAGACTTCTGTGCTTGGCTTGAACTCAGTGATTTCAAAATGAGGCCTCTTGCACCTGCTTGCCTGGAGCAGCTTATAGGATTGGGGTCAGAACTGCAGCTACCAGGGAAGCCTCTCCCTCAACCCTGCCTCCAGTTTTTTCTTATTTGTCATGCTTATATCATGTTTAGCAGAACTAATGCAGCCTGATCTCTCTAAACTATGTCATACTAGTGGAAGAAAAAAACAATGCTTGTCTGCCCTCTTCTCTGTACTCTCCTTCTTTTTATTTATTATTATTGTTACTATTGGGCTTTTTTTTTTAAATGATGACTGTGAGAATGCCAGATTTATTTTGGCAGATATGGCTGCTAATTCATATCTACTATCACTGAGAGACATGATCTGAATTTGTGATGTCTCTCTATTTATAATCCATTTGTTATCTTAATAAATATTTGTGATTTGTTTATCTGACACAGATGACATGTTTATTATTACAAATAAGCTTTTTGGTCATGATTCACATTGGTCTCTATTATTTTGGACTGTTTTCATTTATCTGTAGGCAGCTCATTCTGTTTTATATATTCTGTCACAGTTGGTTGTGTTTCGCCTTTTTGTGCTGATCTCTGTAAAAAAGCCCAAAACATCACATAAAGTTAAAACCCAATGAGAATGTGCCCAAAATCACCACTCTATGACATCCATCCAGCAGTAATTTCAATGTGAAACAGAGTACAAACCTGAACAGATGGGAAGCTTTTAAACAAATCATAACTTAAGTCATCAGCAAATAGCTCTGACTCCTTTAGGATCCAGACCTATATCCTCTTCAAGTCTTACAAAATGGACTTCAACCCAACTTTCAAGTTTTGAGTCTTCCTTTTGACTGTACTCAGCATGTCTTTATAACAAATATTCAGCCATTCTCTTCAGCTTACTGAGAGGACTTTAGATACCTTTCTGCCCTGTTTTGCACATTCACTTTTCTTCCACAACTCCCAGACCAGTCTTGCCTGCAGACCAAGCATCAGCCTTCCCTTGCCTCAGTTCTGCCCAGCACAGTGACTGACAGCCTGTGCACCCTCAGTCCCTGCCTTCCATCACTTCCATCGGTCTCCCTGTGTGTCATGCTGCCCAATTCACATCAGTTTTTGTTCCCCACCATCTGACCACCGTTACTGCTGGTAAGGCTCCTTATCCCTCCCTCCCTCTAGGAACAAGACCCTTTGTCCTTTGCCATGTCTTTGCTTCCCAAGGTGAGCACTGCAGAGAGTGCTGCAGAGGGAACGAGCAACTGAGCTGTTATCTCTGCAATGGATGGAACGACAAAGCAGTGCTGCTGTGAGCTGTGGGGATTGTTTTCTTTATTTCATCTTTTAAAAATGAATGTACTGCTGCTTTCGAAGATACTTCTGCTCACTATCTGGAAAGATCTACTAGGCTGCTCTTACTTGAGAGGTGTACAAATAAGGTAGCCAGAAAATCAGTGAGGAATTTCTCTCTGGACAAGGTAAATATTGTGAGTTTTCAGCTGCTTGCCTTATCACCAATTTGGCTTCACCGAAATCCCATCAGTTGTGAAGAAATTCACAAGACTGAATGGTTTACACCTTACGTTAAGCCAATTCATGCAACACAAAAGCTAGACCTGTGATCTGCCCACCATTTGACCTGTCTCCTGCTCTTTATGGGTCTCCCAAAACAGAGGGGCCTTTTGTGTCCTTTGCATGAGGCAGAGGTTTTACCCTGTGGAGTCATTTGCAGCTGTGTGGATGGTGGTGGATGTCTGAAACAATTCCGCATTGTTCCTCACAGAAAAGTCTGGAGCAAGTTCTTTCAGTTTTGGGTTTTGTCTGTTCATGTGCTCCTTGAAATTCTTTCAGACACCAAAATAGAACACAGAAGTACTTGTCACAAGACAGCATGTCTGAGCAGAAGGGATCCTGTCTACAAGCAGATTTGAAGACAAAGGCTGACCCGAGCAAAAGCCTGACCCCATAAATAATGAGCAAGCAGAGACAGGAGCACATCTCAGCAGCGACCTCTTCAGCCAACATTTGGGCTGCCTCTAGTTAGACCACGCTGCACAGCAGGAAGTCTGAAAGATTACCTCAAAAGCCAAAAACCCCCAAAGACTCAAGCTTTTAGAAAATTACATCATTTAAAGAGATGAGTCTGTTTATCTTGCTAAATATATAATATCATCAGGTGATTTGATCAGTCACCTTCAAGGAGAGAAAAAAACTTTAGGACTAAGGAGCTCTTTACCCTGGTAGAGATCGGCATAATTACTCATGTCTGGAAAATAAAAAGGATAACTTAATATAAGAGAAATATTCCAACTTGTCAACCATGACAGAGATTAACCACAGTGACAAAATATCATGGAATGAGACAAATTCTCTACTTTTTACTATCTTTCCAGTAGTACCAGAAGCATTTCTGGAGATACATTTCTCTTAAACTCATGTTCCAAGCTGCATGAGATTATACAGCATGTAGCACATCAGGCCAGATGCTTTACTGATTTGTCCTGGCCCTAATTTCCCTGAGAAGTCAGCATCTGCTTGCCCCTGTTATGAAACCTGAGCACAGACCAAACAAGCCACACTGTCAAGGTGAAACAGGACTGCACTGAGGGTCTGTAATTAGAAAAGGCTCTTCCTGCTTCAGATGAGGGTTGAGTAAAGGCAGGAAGGGTCCTCTCGTATCTTCTTTAGTCCTGCAGCTAAAAGCCAGGTGTTATGGTCTGCAGTCTTACCTTCTTTTAAGCTGAATTCTGCAACAAGGTGAACTTTCTTGTGTTGAGGCTGTTGAATTGTTAAGTCATACTGATAGCACAAAATGAGAAGCAAAGGGAAAATGTCTTCTATACACCAAACATAAAGAGTTGAATTGTGGTAGGGACAAATGCTGCTTCTTCTGTCAAGTTTTTTTTCCTCTTCAGTTAAGAGCTAAGCTGACATAAATACTTTAAACAGCTGCTCATCAGAAAAATGCTGTATTGTAGCCTGAGCTGAAATGCATCCTGTTCATGAATGTTTTTTGTTCTCTTGACAGTACTTGATTTCCGCCATTACAGAAAAAACTTCTAGTTGGAGTATGAATTACACTTAACATTATTCCATTTCTTTTTCTTTTTCATCTTTTTTTTTTTTTTCCACTGTGTATCTCACGCAAGGTCAGATCACATGAACTTTTCCCCTCTGAAATTTGGAGGAGCCAGTCAGATAATACTGGGAGAATCAAGCTCACATTCAGTTGGTTTTTTTGTTTGTTTGTTTGTTTTTGTTTGTTGGTTTGGTTTTTTTAAATTTTTTTTTTATTTTACTGCAGTATTTACAAAAGACTGAACAATTGTCAGCTCAAACAAAAACCTGACTGACTCTAAAGAAAATGTCTTAGTGTAGCTTTTGCTCTCTAGAATTAATCAATTAAGTGGTCACAGCCTAATTTCATGAAAAAGGCAGAAGATAATGTAACATTTAGCAACATGAAAAGGGGGAGTGCAGTCTGAAGAGAGACCTTGATTCCTTTTAATTTGTAGTAAATAACAGAGGGCTGCAGTAGCACAGTTCAAATACAGTCAAGATTTTAAAATGTGCCAAAACCACACATCTCAACTAAGGCTACAATCCAGAATTTGTACCTTCTCCTGATGAGCAGCTGTTTTAAATACTCATATTGCAGTCTAACTGTACTCAACTGAAGAGGAAAAAAGACCCAACCAAAACTGAAAGAAACTGAAGTATTTGCCCTTACTACATCTCAGCTCTTTATGCTTAATTTATAAACTGAGAAGTTTCACACTGCTTCCAGTTTTATGGTATCAATATGAATTAACAATTCACAAGAGAGACAGAGAGATTTCACCTTGTTGCAGATGTCAGGGCTGCAGACCACAATACTTTTAGGTGCTGGACTAGAGGGTGCCAGAGAACTACTCCCACCTTTACTCAGTGTTCACTGGAAGCAGAGGAAACACTGCTGCTGATTCCAATGTTTTCTAATTACAGGCACTGAGCAGTGTCCTGTGTGATTGTGGGCAACACATTTCTCTTGTGTTGCCTTCATTGTATCCATCTGGTTAAGGGGTGTCAGCAGATAGTGACTTGGCTCGGACTCAGGATGGTGAAACATCTCATTGATCTGAGTAGTTTTGGATGCAGCTTCAAGTGAAAGAAGCCTGTGTGAAAGAAGCATTGAGGAGAAGCACTTTTTTCCCCCTCTGCCATAAACAATGCATGAGAACATTATTATTGTCTTGATTCTATCCTCTATTTTGAAAATATTAATCTAATTCCTGCAGAATTCTTTTTGGTCTGCAGGCTGTTTGCAAGCAGTTATGAGACTCTTTACTTGAGCAGCTGCTGACTTCCAGGTGAGGCTGAAAATGCCCCCGTCTTCCCCCGGAAATTGGAATGAAAGATGGAAGTACAGGACCATGATTTCTTGCATCTCTCACCTCCCATCTTTTACTCTAGTTCTGTAGGGTTTTATATGGTTTGTGCTATGCTTCCTTATGTGTTCCCCTTAAGAACTTAGATCTGATGGGAAATATCAGCTGTGGGGATTTCACTTGCCCTTCTGACAGGAAGAAGGGGAGAAAATGTTAGATTAATTAAGGTGGGTTGGCCAACATTAAATGTGCCTTTCCTCAAGTATCAAAGACTTGATCTTAAACACCAATAATCTTTGTTGTATTCTGTGTCCTTGTACACAGCTTCCTAAATTGTCTTTCTCCTCAAACAAAGACAATTGAAATGCAGGTCTTATGGAAGTATAAAAACCTTATCATAAGCTTATGACAATAAGTCCACAGAATCATAGCTGGGAACCTAAGCTATATGCCCTGCTTCTCCAACTGGAAGCACTTTGGATACTGAATTACCAGGGATAAGTTGTTACCTTGCAAGACTAAGGCATGGAAGGTAGAGGAAATTGGGATCAAATGCAAAAAATGAAGAAAAAGACTGCCTGGGTTTGCTGTGATGACCTCCTGTCCAAGAGGAGATAGACTGTAACTGAGAAGGGAATGCCTCAAACAGAATTTCAAATGGAAAAACATGGGAAGTCTCTACCTGTCAAAAAGGCTGGAGTGATTTGTTTGCATCAAGTTTCAGTGAGGTGTTGAAAATTACAGTGAGATTAGGACCTCTCAGAAAATGTTACAAGAGCATTCTGCAGTGAAAGTTTTTCTGCAGTTGAAACACTTACTACCTTCCCTATCATGTATGCTTATTAGTATACCTTTATTTATGGATTAATTTTACTCTGAGTTAAATAGCTAAAGAAATGTAAAATTAAATCATGTCGTATTAGACCTTTCCATTAAATCCTGAGGCTTGACTCATTTGCATTTTGTTGTGGCTTTATAATGCATGCTTATTTTAATTACTACTGCTGCACTTTATTTGTAATTGTGCAATGCCCAAGCACCTTGCTAAGTGGATAAGGAAGCCACTTTATTCCATAAGAACATAATTAATCCGTTATTATTCATTATTGTTTTTTCTGGAATGGACTGAAAATAATCAGTACTTCGAAAAATACAATACCAACAATTATCTACGGCAAAAATAATTTTAACAGAATTCAGGCTTTCCTTATCTTCACCGTTGCTTCCTTCCAGATAATATCTCTCCTAAAGAGAGAAGCAGCAGCATTTAATGACCTGAAGTTTCTGCTAAATGCCAAGGATGTTTGAAATCAGAGGTCTGTTGTGTTTTGTGTGTGTGGTGTTATCATGTTTCTCCCCCCTCGTCCCTCCTGCCGCATCCTCTCTCCCCAGCTTCCCGCACGGCCTTGGACAAATCATTTAACCACTGTGTGTCTGCATTTCCCTTCTTCTGGTGGCTGCAATCCTACCTTTCACCTCCTACAGAACAGTACTTCCCCAGCGTGCAGGGCTTTGCAAATGATGTATGCTAGGTACTGTGGCAGCACAATCAAATGGCCACAGTGATGGCTGAATAAAAGAGGAGGCGTTTTCCAGCGATGCAGGATCCTTCTCACAGAGAGAAAGAAGACATTCAGTTTCTGGGGATGTGCTTGCAGATTTCTCCTGGATGAATGCTCCATCTTTACTGAATTTTCTTATTACAGGGGATTATGCAACTCTATTAACTCTTAAAGTTTTGTAAAGAAACCCTTGCATAGTCCCTCATGTTAGGCACAAAAGCATTCTGCTGCATTTCCTTTGGCACATGCTCTCTTTAGAAACCTGGAAGGTCAGGGCTGGTTGTGGCCTTTTTGTCCACTGGTTGCAATGCCTGCACAGAAAACAGGTTTGTTCCTTATTCTCCTACTAATCTGCTTGGTTTTAGCTTACCAGTACATGGTCGTAGATCTCTGTTTAATTTATGACAAAGATTTATAAGTGCAAATTAGGCTAATAAGGCTGGTCAAGCAAATTAAAGATGCAGAAACAGGGAGTGAATACATCAGCTTCACCCTGTGCAGTAAAAGTCACATCTTCTGATAGGCATTGAAGCAGCATGACACAAAACTTCCAAGCTGTTTTGCCCCAGCCCCAATCATCCAAATCAGGATTACTTTTTCTTTTTCATTAGTACTTTCCTTAAGAAGACATGCCACGACCTGGCTGACTTTACCTGGATAGACCAGTGTGATGTCTGTGACCCTTATTTCTTCATCTCTTTTATCCAGCTGAGCTGCAAAGGAACATGATGTCCACTGCAAAACCAGAACTCTGCACAGGGCTTGCCTTAAGGTTTAAAACAGCCTCCTCTGTTCTACCAAATAAGCAATCTGTGCCTGAAGTCTCTCCTAACAATGCTCTGTGTGTGTGTGTGTGTGTGTGTACTCACGTATGAGTGTGCACATAGCCACCCCTGTTTGTATTCCAGAATCTACTAATGCCTAAAGCATGTTGTTTGTGGTGCTGTCCCTGGACTCTGTTCCTGTGAGGCAAGACTGAAATACTGCTGTTCAGTGGTGCCTCTGAAAGCAGACAGCATGCCAGCACAATTTCTCAAAGGATCACTTCCACTCTTCCCCAAATAAACCTTAGCTGTTTTCACCCCCTGTCTCGCTGTGTGTGCCTTTTTTCACATTCCCCTGTAACCATCCCTCCCCTTGCTAAATAAAGCCAGTTTCCTGTCATAAAACACTAACACCACACTAGGCAATGAGATGGAGGAATGTTTCCCATACAATTTTCCAATAAAATCATAAGTGTGTCAGATTTGAATGCTGATATCCTTAGAATTCACTCTGGGGTCTTCCCCCAACACACAGGGGAAATGTGGCAATGCTGAGTGATACTCCAAAGCCACCTCTAAGTGCTTGCAAGAGAACTGTGAATAGCAGTTCTGGCTTAGGAGAAGTCTGTGAACAGTTTCTAATCCTGGTGATTCTGTTTGCATCAGTTTACATTCCTAAGCTATCTGTGAACAGAAGAGACTGGAAATACACCTTTCATCTTATCTGAAACAGAGATTCTCTTTCACCTTTCTTCTTTCCTCACTTCATGAAATCCTTGCTACAGAGCAGGTCTTGCTGATCTGAGAAGACAAAATGAGAGTAGCTCTAGACTACTTGTAGAGTACTTGTCCTATGAGTCAAACCTGCTGGCATGCTTGTCTAAAACCTGACTGTTCATGATGCCTCCTGCATCTTCTGCACCCACAACGACTGGATAGGATTTTACCCATTACAGCAATAACTTCATGGATCTACACAGAAGTTACTGAAAGTCATTTTATTACCCCTAACCAGGTTATTTACTGATGAATGCAATAGAAAGCACACAGATAGTTTCTCAGACTCAAGGCTGCAAGTTTGCAAATACTTATGGCTGTGGATAGAGAAGGGCAAGGGAAGGTATTTATTGAGAAATGAAGAAAACCTGCATGGAGTCTAACAGCAAAGGCCCTGCCTGTCAGCTCTCACATCTACAGCACCTACACCCCTAGCAAAACTCCGCAATAAGCCCTAGCTTTCTTCCAAAGAACCTAAAGGACACCAAAAATTCCAGACAAGTTCCTTTAATGTCCATTTTCCTCAGAAACTGCTTCTGAGAGATTTAACCCTGCATTCAGGTTACAGGGAGGGCATTGAGGTGCTGGAGTAAGTCCAGAGAAGGGCAATGGAGCTGGTGAAGGGTCTGGAGCTACAGTCATGTGAGGGGCGGCTGAGGGAGCTGGGGTGCTTAGCCTGGAGAGGAGGAGGCTCAGGGCAGACCTCATCGCTCCCTACAATTCCCTGAAAGGAGCCTGTAGTGGGGTGGGACCAGGCTCTTCTCCCAGGAAACCAGTGACACTGCAAGGGGAAATGACCTCAAGTTGCTCCAGGGGAGGTTTAGGTTGGATATTACAAAAAATTTCTTCACTGCATTGGCACAGGCTGCCCAGGGAACTGTAGAAGTCCCAAACACAAGCAGACATGGCTCTCAGTGCAATGGTTTAGGGGGCATGGTGCTTTTCAGCCAAAGGCTGGACTTCATGATCCTGGAAAACATTTCCAACCTTAACGATTCTGTTTCTAATCAGGTGAGCTAAAAACAGGGACGTTATCAACACGGCAGCCAAAACTAGGCACAATCACTTAAGTCACTGCGGAAAAAAAACCAAACCAAACCAAACCAAAACAAAAAACAAACAAACAAACAAAACCCCAAAGACAGAACGAAAGAAATCACCAAGGCACCCAGGATAAGGAAAGCACAGCAACACTCAGAAACGCCAGTCAGGGAGAAGGAGAAGACCGGGTACCGGAGGGGTTGCGAAGGGCTCCGCAGAGGGCTCGCCCCGGTACTGGCCGCTCCGCTCGGCAGCGCAGCCG
>VZRH01006926.1:194093-289951 GCA_013397555.1 Urocynchramus pylzowi | reverse complement strand
CATCTGACACTGATCCAGCTCTCCAAGAGGTCAAAGTATTTTTTGCTGGCCTCTCATCTTCAGTGAAGAAAGCTTGACTAGTAATACTGGATGCTGTAATGTATTGTGTGTGCATGAATGTATAGTAAACAAGGATGAGCATTCCAGCACTATAGGTGGAAAGGGCTACTATTGAAGAGCAACATTCTCTTGGATTATGTATTCAGGATATGCCATCAGTTCACCAGCTGGTAATTACAGCTGCAGTCAGTATTGTAGTTTCCTTTGTTTAGGCACTTGGGAAGCAGGGGGATGTTTTCTGGGTGAAAGCCAGAGTTAGTAAAGTTAGAAGGAGAAGGAGCATAGTTTCTGCTGTGGCTTCTTTTAGATAAGAAAGAAACTAACTTAAGTAGTAAAACTAGATCAAATGTCTTTCCTAGAATTGTCTCGATTGTCTTTGTTATAGTGATGTAAAACAATTGAAGTGCACAACACACAAGTACATATGAAGCACACAAATGAAGTACACAAACCCAAAATGTCTTCCTTTTCTCTTTTGACAATTTAAATAAAGGAACCCTTCTCTCTCATGTTTGCTTTGAATACACAAGCAGAGCTACAACGTGGAGCTGGATTTTCCACTGGTGTAGGCAGAGTTACACCACTTGATAACAGCTCGGCATCTTTCATGTGATTCTATGAAAATCAGTGAAGATACTGCTATTGAAAGAAAGGCTATTAAAGGAATAGGTACGGTCAAGGCATGCTTGAATCCCAAAAAGCATATGCTTGCTTCTAAAATACTGCACCGTAAGACTCAATTTTTCAATCACAACTTAGAGGAAGTGAGTGGGCTCCTCAGAGTATTAATGCAGGTAGTAAGCCTTTGCAGGATCTGGCTCTTATTCATCATGAAATAGCTGGAGTTTAAAAAAAGAAGTGGGGCCAGATCCTGAACTCATGCCAAGTGGTGTAAATCCAGAATAGTATGGTTTGAATCCCTCAAGTCAAACCACTAAGAAACCCAAATAAAAATGCATAATCAACCTCATTGTTTTTTAAGGAGTGACTCCCTGCAGTGAAGGCTCTGTAAGAAACATCGTCTCGGCAAGGGCTTTCCTTGCCTCTGCACAGAGTTTCTAACATACGTCATTACACAGGCTGAAGAATCAATTTCTCTGCATAAGACTAAATACTTCCTCCTTATCTGAGCTCTTTTTGCAGTGGGATTTGACTGGGGGAAGAATTTCAGGGTTTTTTCCTTCATGCCAAAATGTACGAAGAGAAGTGCATTAAGAACACAGCTGATTGCTGATCTATCATATGATGATCTTTCTGTTTCAGATAGATAGATAGATAGATAGAAGGTTGGATGGAGCCTTTTTTGTGATAAGTCAGGGCTGCTGCTGGGGATAACAGAGCAATCCCTGCAGCGTTCTTCGCTCAGGAAGATTAAAATAGACTGCTTCTGTTTCCTTCTATAGCTTAGGCAAACTAAAACCTTTGTATAGAAAAGGAAATATGAGAGATGCCAAACAGTCTACATTTCTCACTTCTGCAGGTTCTTTTTTTCCCCTCACTGATTGTGTATACTGAGTTTCATACTCTCTCATCTCTGACTGTTAGAGGGAAATCAAAGAGACTGCAAAATCTGACTTAAAGGCAGCTTGGATGGAGGGTGATGAGCCTTTCACCACCAATTGACAGGATGCCCAATATACCTTATGATTCAGCTCACCAACCTGTGAGTTATATTTTTGCTTTTGTGTGACAGCAGGGGACGTATATGTTAATACCTGCACAGACCAGGTATCTGCTCTCTCTTCCTTCCTCCCCCCCCATGTCCAAACATGTTTTTCCCTGTTATAAACTCTGAAATTCAATGTTATATATATATTTTTTTTCCTTAGCCAAGAGTAGAGGACTGACTGCTCACTACAGAAAATGGCCACTCTAAACAGAACAAAAAGGATATTTTAGCATGTTGGGATACAGTGGCTAAAAGCAGGGGTTAAAGCAGCACCCAGGCAGTGCCCTGCTCTCTCTAGCCAGTAATGGAACTTTCTCTGCCTTCACAAAACAGGAGGTTCTGGCAGTGTGTTTCAGTGTGGACTTGTGCTGGTCCTTCTCGCCTCAGACACAGCCCACGGATTTTGCTCATTTTGAGTCAGGTTTGAGGTTTTCTTTGCAGCTCAGCTTACCTCAGGCTCAGGATAGAAGTGAAAGACCTGAGCTTTTGGACACATGTGACTATTCATGTCAGCTGGAACGGTCTTCTGCAAGGGATGTCTTCTGCAGCATAAGCATCTCTCTTATTTTAAAGAAAACTTCAGTCTTATTTTAGTTGTTATCTTTTGTAAAAACTGACAACTTTTCCTTCTTTAAAGCTTACAAAAAAAAAAAAAACAAAAAAACAAACCCAACCAAACAAACCCAAACAAAACCTACATTTTAAAAGGGAACAAACCCAAGATTATCTCTGGAAATGGAAGACCTCCTGACCTATGCAGAGGCCCCTAATTGCTGCTGCATGTCATTGTGTGGGAAAGGTGGTATTTAGTTTACCTATGAAAGGAGAGGAGGAAAAGGAGAAAGATTTTTGCAGAGATTTTCAGCAAGAATTAGGCTGATTATTATTCCACGGCATCTGTCTCTTTCTACCTTAGGAGGCTATTGCATAAGCACCTCACAGTTTTAAAAACAAAAGAATAAGGTCATTCGTCATGGAATGTTTTACTTCAGAAATACAGGTTGCCAAATTAGCATAGCTCAGATCACCCTTACTAGGCAGCCTCTTGTCTTAAGGGACCGTCCCAAAGTGTCAGCAAATTCTGCGAATATAAATTTTCCATCCCTTCTTTATCAGAACACAACCTTCTTTGCCAATCCCCAGGACCCTTCACTGAGTATCAGGGAAATGCCACAGGGTTGAATTTAGCAGATTAAGTCAAAATTACCCAAATCCTGCTGGTTTTTATCAGAGAAACTCTCAGTAGGAGCTGTCTACGGAAGGACTTCTGTTCTGAGCCCAGGCATTAGCGGGAAAACTCACTCTGATAAATACAATTAGAATAATAGCTAATAATCCATTATAGTTCCTTCCATCAAAAGACATGGCTGCAATTCACAAACATTCTGTATTAAAGTAGCATTAAAATCTTCTTTTACCCATGTCATCAACAGTGAAAAGAAGACATAGAAACAGTCTTTGTCTAGCATGACATAATGGATCTAAGTATTGTCTTTAAATTTTTAGACTGTGTTTGGTCTACAAGATAACTCCTCATGTAAAACAAACTCCACGAACTCTTAGAAGAATTTTTCTAAAGTCACATTTTTCCAGAGGTCTTAAAGCTCATTTTGGATTTGCATTAGACCGAAATCTATATTATTTTATTTTGTACTGAATTAGGATAGGATTTTTTATCTTAGTAAAGAGACAAGTTTTAAAAGATGATGTTAAAGTCACGTATTGCTCTTGTGTTCTGAAACTGTTTGCTGTTTTTTTGTTAATTTCAAAAGCTCAATTATGTAACTTTAAAATGAAGATATTGCATATGCAGAGGTGCTGTTTTCCATAATTTTTCTTTTTAACTATGCGTTGATGTTCTATTCTATGGATTATCTCCAGGGTAGAGACATTAGAAAAAATCCTACTGATTTCAATAGGAGCTAACAACAACTGTAAATATTATGGTTTACCATTAACATATTTTGCTATATTTGCGCATTGCACCAGCACAAAAAAAACCTGCAGCAATTAAAAAAGAAGATCAGAACAATTCCAAATGGCTCATGTACCCCAGATATCCATTCTTTTCACTTTGGGCACACAAGGAATGCTACTTTTGCCCTCTTCTTTCAGTGTCTCAGATTTCCTCCAGCATATTTCAGGGTTTAACTCCCTTGAGCTTTCACACACCAGAAATAGTTGCACTGGTGCTGCCCTGGGTTCTGCAAATCCCTGCTAGCAATGCACTGTCTCAGCATCAGAAGTTATTTGGAGTCGAGTGCTGTAGCAGGTTTCAAATGACAGAGGTCTGCATTGGCACAGCTTCACAGATGCTAAAGTCCTGCTTAGGTGATTTTGGCACAAAGAGCACACTGAGAGGAAAACAGAAAGCAGACTCCCCTTGACTACATCTAATTTAAAGATATATCCATACTGCTTCCATTGCAATCAGCTAAGACATACTTTGTAACACACACCTGCATTGTACCGACACCAGGGCCTGTAAAACCCCGGGCAGAGGAGTATGGAGTTAGTGATTCAGGACAGTATTTAAGAAATAATAGATGAAGTGAGAGAGGGAAAAGGACTTCGCTTAGGAAGGGTTCAGGATGAAGTTCTAGCTATAAAACTGCTGAGTAAGGACAGCACAAGGACTTCCACAGAGATAAGACTTCAGCAGGATGCTGCATAAAGTCCCAGCCAGAGCTATACAGTGTCAAGGCTGGAATTTCTATTGTGGGAAATCTTCCTGGTGGGATGGGAGCATCAGGAAGTAATATCAAGGAATGGGTTTTTGTGAAACAATGTCTAGCAGTGCTTTGGAGAGACACCTCCTCTCTGTCTGTGTCCTGAGCCCAGTTAGAGCAGTACCTGGAATAGCAAAGACTTGTAGCAAAGACTCATCATTTAGCAAGAGGAGCTGGGGGCTGAAAAAAACAGCAAAAAGCTTAAATTTAAAATACTTAAATAAGAAGGGATGCAAATGCATTATTTTGGTTTTGGTTTTTTGGGCTTTTTTTTTTAATAAGATGGTGATATTTTTGTGTCACTCAGCTCTGTGTTCTGTTGCAACCAGAACTTCAGTGGTGGCAAGAGTACCTTTCTTCCATATGCTTTGTATTGACCCATTTGCTGTCACTTCCCAGGCAGATGCAAGTTAAGGTTCTGTGAGAAGACTTTAGGACCAGGGGACTCACATGGCAACGCTGTTAGCATTCAAAATAATACACAATAGCTGCTTGGAAAAGTATTAAGGGAAAAATGTCCCAGCTGAGTAGGTATTAGCAATGCCCTTGAGAATTTCTGCCAGGGCCTCAGTGCCAGGTGACTCTTGGGCTGGCTGTCCCACTCTTTACAGCAACTGGCACTTCCACATCCTTCATTAAATGATGTGCACAGGAACATACAGCTTAGGCATGGTTCAGACAGTTTATGCATGCAGCAGGTGGCTACTTATATGAGATAGACTGCACACATTCCCACCAATGCCATATTTGAAATTTACACTTTTAGTCAGAATACATCAGAGAAATCTCACCTCAGAATGCTCATCTAGTCCTTAGATAGTGGCAGAACAGAGCCTGCCAGCTGGAATTTTGGTCTTCTATTAATTATGGCATTTACTTACTCATTTAAAAAGAAGTTCACATGATACAATGATGTGCACTTCTGCAAGCAAAAATACCTCTATACAAATATGTATATTAGACTGTAGAAATTTCTCGACTGTATTTTTTTCCTTTTGCCTAGGAATGCAGGTTGAAACAGGAAAAAAGTGCTACTGCCTGTCTTTCATAATCTTTCTGTACATAAGGTTTATTCATCTTCTGCTTTCCTGTTATTTTCCCTATAAATGCCATTTTAGGTTGCTTGTTTTCTTCTTTCTTTCCTAGTTCAGCCGTGGTTTATTTCCCTTTTCCAGTCTCACTTATGAAACCTTTTGGTTTTCCCCCTCAGGAAAACGTTACAGAAAGCCAGAAATAATTCTCTGTTTAAGAGATGGAAAATATTTTATTTGCTTTAGAATTACTTGTAGCCTGTGCTTGTTACCTGGTCCACATTCCATGGAACCACATAAATGCAAATAAGAAAAAAAAGAAGAGTAATTTATAAAGACAGAGTATGAAATGTGACCATTTTCTCTTTTTTCCTAATTTTTAAACATTATATATATATATATATTCCCTTTTTTTTTTTTTCCTCAAAGAGATGTACCTTGAAACAAACTGGTATTATTCTTGTATTTATCTACTCCGTAATATGTGATTTCATTTAGTTAAGCCCTAGGTGAGAAAATTATAGTCTTGACTGTTGGATTTTTCTGCCCAATGGCTCTTTTTAAGATCTCAGTTCAATCACTGGACTAGCAGTCCTAAATTCAAACTTTAATGCCTCCTAAATTTATTTTTAACAGACTTGTGATGCTGGACTGACCCTTTCATCTCTGTGTATTTTAAGATCTGTGACAAAGCAGTTGGAGATCTATTGTTATGGACAGGAATGTGCAGGTAGATCAGGAACAATCCTTTTTCTAAATTCCAGCATAGGAAGCAGCCTAAAGCTCCTTTTCTTTCTTGCAATGTGTACTGCAAGGCAATATGTGTATTTGCACATAAAAAAGAGAATGTATTTGCATGAGCATTTGTGCACAGAAGTGTCTCAGAGCCAAGCTGAAACAGCACCTAGTTTCTGTGCTTTTTACACACAGAAAAGCAAATCATCTGCTGGAGGAAATCAGTGCATCTTTACTGATGTCAGTACAGCCGTGACAATTTGCATCACCTGAGGATCTGTACCAGATTTTGTGTATCTGTCCTCACACAGAAATACACATCCCTCCACTGGTCTAAATGAGTGCTGATAATAGCAGTGGATAGCAATGCATAGACATAACAGTGAACAATGAGAAAACCATTAAGCAGCATTCTCATTCTTACTGTAATAGGTTTGTGATGTTCTCTTACAGTATTTTAATATAAGGTAGTAGGACTTTTGTTGCTTCAGGGTTATAAAGATATATTTGCTCTTTAGATAATGATTTTTTTTTTCTTTTCTCTGTGCTGTGTTTGTAGAGCCTGCTTCTCACACAGGCATTATTGTATTATTTTATGCTCATTGCTTAGCTCTTATTTTCATGTGGTCTGAAGTTGCACTTTCTGAGAGAGATAGAAGCTGATCAATATCTTCCGTGATTAATCACATCTAAGAGAGAACATTTTGATGAAATTGAAGTGATTTTAAATACAAAATTAAATCTTATCCTTCCTGCCCTCTTCTAGCTGAAAACAAGGGGATCTGTGATCTGCTGAACTAATGAAGCTTGGCTTCCAGAAGATTTGTGTCACAGTTACATTTTCTGATGCGTAACAAGAAGTGAGTTCTGATCTAAGCTTCTCCCGGTGTTGAGGCTTTTATAACATCTCACTCCAACATGGAGACTTCTCTGTGGAGAAATGGCTTCAGTTCACTCAGCAGCCTTTTCCTCACAGGAGAACCTACAAAGTTCTCTGTGTTACACCCTGCCAGCTACTTTTATGGAACTTGCTAGAGGTTAGTATCTCTGAAATCACTGTACCTGACTCTAACTTGGTTGGAACTCTCTGTGGGATTTGCAGTTACAAAGCAGAAACCAACACAGACACATACACACAGAGAGAAAGAGAGGCACACACACATAGGAGGAAAAAAGAAAAATATTATATGGTCACAGAAATCACATTTTGCTTAGGAACCCAGGGAATAAAGACCAAGTCCTAGATGTTTTCTTGAATCAATGTACATCAGATGGCTGAACAGACCACTCCAAATCTATGACCCTGTCTTGGAACTGGTGTTCTGTTTTAACAGCTGCTTAAAAGTCTTGGAATATTAAAGTTAATGAAGAATTGGGGAATTACTGTAGGAATTCAGGGAACACACTGGCAAATGGAGTCTGTTGCTCCTCCTGGCTTTGCATATGAAGTTGGTGGATCATCTTGTTCCACCTGCCAACATTTGCATGGGCATGGGCTGCTGCTGAGGAATTTACTGCTAGAGAGTTTATATTTGCTGAAGCTCACTAAAGCATCTGTGTCATTCTCAAGAGAAGTAGAAAATTGACACTGAAATTACTATAGATTTTAAGGAGGCTTGGGATATTTTTCAGGTTTTGCTGTACTTGGATGTTTCTTCAAATTCTGACCTTTCTATTAAAATTCAGGACATTGCTGTCAATCTGTTCACCCTGTTGGTTTGTAGGCACTCCTCTGAAGTGGTTCACATTATCCTGCTCCAGTGTGAGGACTGCCCTTACACTGTTTCTTCTTCAACCTCAACATCCAGCATCTTGGTATTGCAGTGCCTGGGTGGACCCTGCCTCCATGGAGCGTCCTTCGATCTGCCTCCTGGAGCAGTGTTGTTGGCCTTAAGATTCTTCACAGACTTTTTAAGTGCTAGCATTTTTGAAAAGAGGGGGTATCTCTCCATATTTATAGAGCTTATTTCCTTTCTTTTTACCTCAGTTAAGGAACCAAGCTCAGCCCTCTTTTCTTGATTTTTTTCCCCCCTGTGAGGAATCCTGATTCTGCCTCTTTTGGGCAGTTCAGCTCTTCAGTCAGTTCAGAATTCCCACAGATGTCCTTGTCTTTAATTTGCTGGTTTTTAATTTGCAAATCCATTACCTGTAGGGCACCAGTAAATTGCCTGTGTCTGCCTAGGTACTCACATGGCCCCCTTCACTATAGTAGCTGAGTATCTGGATTTGTCCTGATATCCAGGGACACTGGACAACTAACCTTCATCTGAACTAGCAGCAAATCAGAGGAATATCCTACCTTTGCTCTGAGGATTCACTGATTCCCATGCCAAAGAGCTCTCTTCAAGTTATTTTCTTCTATCATGTTCTGTGCTAATAAATCTATGTCCAGTCAAACTTCTGAAGCAGATAGACTGCATGGCTCAGTAATTGATGCTATTTTACAATCTAGGTAGGTCTAAGAGCCAGATTCTGTCACCACTTCAATGCAAATCTGCTTGGCTGAATTTACTTAACTAGGTGGCTTCAAATTGGAAGAGACATGAGGTGACATCATACACATCTTCTGATGTTACAGATGTTCTTGAGCTGGCTTTGTCCCACCACTGGAACTAGTTACAGTTAGTTCTGTATACAGACAGATTCTCTGCATACTTGCCATGACATCCATTTGGGATGGCACAGCCAACTGCTGTAATGCTTCTCCCAAGAATTCTTTATTACTCATACGGGGACTGTGATCCCCATGTTAGCTTCAGGAACATCCAATGCTGTTTGCTTGTTTCTGCTGAGAAAGGGGTGAGTTTCTCCTTTTTGTTAAACTGCATACAGAAATATTTTCCTCACTAGACATGCTCTGAATGGAACTATTATACCACTTTTATCACCTCATTTACCATGGCTCCTACACAGCCACGTGTACAAGCTGATAGGGAATACCAGATTGTATCCTTGTTGGAAGAAAAGTGTTGGCAAAAAGTTTGAGTCTCAGACATTTAAAGGTATTTAGCCTCCCAAAAATGGAAGAAAGAATCTACTAGTTTTTAAGGCAGGGATCAGCCTTCTGCCAAACCGTTTGCTTTCAGCCAGTTTTTTTACAGGCAGGCAGAAGAAAGGAAGTACTGTGGCAGGGGAAGAGGAGAAGAAGAGGATGAGAGGCATCTACAGCTTGTCTCTGCTCTCTGCTAACAGCAACCCTCAGGCTGGCTTTGAGTCTATATTAACCCAGTCTTCAAATTGCAAGCCCGGAAGCGTGGCTAGAGCGTTGCCTCAGGAGTACATCCCGGCGGTGTGCACATCTGCATGCTCCCTGAAGCCTCTGCAGCACCCAGAGATAGGGTATGCCATGATTTGGGCTTCAGCAGAGGTTATCTGTGCAGGAGGCTACGAGGTGATGGAGGAGTGGGCAGCAGTGGGGAGGAGTTACAAGGGTAAGGGGAGAAGACCCGGTGAAACTGTAGAATGCAGAAGGGCCAGGAGCCCCAGCAGAGGCTCCTGTGAAGTTTTTGAATGTGTGGTTCATTTACATGTGCAACTGTAATGATGCCGTGGGAGGGAAGGAATGACAGGGGTTTATGTTCTATTTTTAGGAAGCCTCTCACTCAGGAGAAATTAATAATAAACAGCAAACACTAAACATTATCCTTAACAGGTAGCAACTGGTTGAAGTCCAGTAGGCAACTGCTAGGCATAAGGAAGGAGCCCACTGCTGTATGCCCAGAGTTTATGTGACTAGTTCTCATCACTGTGAGGTGAGAGGTTTATCAGATCTCATAAAGCAATGCAGTTTAACCTGGCTGGACAATGCTTGGGAGATCTCCCAGAAATACCCAGAGTGCTAAGAGACGACAGTGGAGTATGTCTGCAAATAGCATGATTTTTGGGATGTCTCTGCCTGCCATTAATAGCTCTGTTTTTCAGGTTAAATGTTGGGGGTCCCCTCACAGGATACACATACACACAGAACAAAGGTGTTTTCCCTGTTCACATGCCAGAGTAAATTTTTCCTCACACACCTCTCACTGTTTTGTCTCATTGACAACAGGCCTCCTTCTTCATTGTCTTCATCTTGTGAACTGGTTTTCTTTTGTGTGATGTAGGTTTGAGATGCTGACGAATCCTCACTAGGCAATTTACATCCTGCTACCTCAAGCACAAATAGTAATATAAAATAAAAGGAATCAAAGCCCATGTATTTGCTGCAGTTCTTTACAAGGCTTCATTGCAGTCTGCTATGGCCAGCTCTCAGATCTAACACCAGAAACACTTGCATTTAAGAGATGAGCACAAATACACATTAATGTTACATTTTAAAGTGGTTTAGGAAGTAATGCACTTACCCACATGTGGAATATTGCTAGTAAATGTTTCTACCAATATCTAAAAGTGCATCAAGTAGCAAGCATGTAAGCTCTAGTATACCTCTAACCATGGCAAGATCTTGTGGCAGGATGAATAATAGAAATACCATGCAAATTTAAGTAATAATAATAACAATAATAATAATAATGTCTCTTCTGCATTAGTGTCTACAGTAGACCCTTCAGTCCTTACAAAGGCAGGAGGGAATGAAGAGATGGAAAACATTTTGCTAGAGTTCACCCAACCAGTCAAAGCTGAGAGTAAAACCTGTGTCCCAGGGCTCTGATCTGTCAAATAGGCACAGTGCCTTGAAAGAAAGAGACAAACGGGACAAGAAGCGTTAAATGTTACGAGGTCACTTCTATGGCATAAATAATATTGCTCTAAATCATGAAATCTGATTTACTCCCTGGACAGCTTGATAACAGAGATAATTTTGGCCAATTAAAGATCTGTAATTTGGCCCAAAGTCCTTAACTTCATGATCAGTGTAAGTTACGTATGCTAGAAAGAATGAGCAGTGGAGGCTGGAAACAAAACTGAATATTGAATTTGAGGAGGATCTGAGACACATGGTTTCAGGTTGGCAGGGCTGGGAATGGGTATTACATGCAAGTCCAGCAAGGTTTCTTGCAGCAATTAACCATTTATGACTTGCACAGAATGATGAGGGGTAGAGAGAAAAGGTAGGTTAAGAATCTATTGTCTGCTGTTTCAGTCTGCTTTGATGGCAGAAAACTTAGCAAGCACATGGAAGACACCAGGAATATTCCTCTCATGGAAGCCAAAGGAAAAGCCACTTACAGAGGCAGGTGCTGCATGCAGCCTGGGGAAGCAAAAAGTAATTATCACACAGAGAAGTGCACATTAGTAAGTTGACAGAGTGCCTTCTTCAAAAAACACTGCCTAGTAAGACACAGTTTCTTCTTCCCACTGCTGTATTTCCCCTCCCCCTGTTCTCCTATTAACTATAGAGCCATAGAGGGGTCTGCAGCCTTGTCCCCTCATCACCTGGCACAATCACAGCAGTACATACAATCACCAAGTCATGCAGACAAAGTCTTGTACTGTCAGATCTTTCCTGCCTCACCCAGGAAGAGCTCTTGTAGGATGGATATGTCTGGCTTAATTGGATTCTGGGCTGAATTTTAATGTCCAGTAATAAGAAGAGCATTTGTGTTTGTTCATCCCTTCTGGTTGTGGTACAGGGTTTGATGGTAACAAGTTTCATTAGCTTATCCTGATTAGCTTTTACCCAGGGACATCACTTTGAAATGGATCCTCCATCCTGCCTGGTTTTCCATGCTGTTCTGGGGCAGACCCAGTGGTTCACAAACCCAAGTGCTCTGTGGCACACTGTGGTGCGTGGATGGGAGCAGGAACACGGAGGGAATTCTTACAGAACTTGTACCACAGTCAGTGGGTGTATTCAGTGTAGACCTAGGCTGCATTTGTTAGCAGCAGAGGTGGCAAGGAAGGTCTGCAATGAGGGCAAGCATGCCTTCAGGATGTCAATGTGCCTTGGATGTTTATGGAATTTCTTTCTCTTACCAGGATGGGGTTATTTGTGTTGGTTACTTTCTCCTCTCAGCTTGTACTGTAGGATGATACTGATTTCTTCAATTTGAAGACTTAGGATCTTGGAGTACCACAATCTCACTTTCTCGTCATTATCTTCCAGCTCAAATTTTATTTCTCCATTCTGGTGTTATTTGCTGCTGCTGAATTCCCTGAGGTGAGCACTAACCAGAGGCACAATTAGTAACTGTTCTTTGGGGATCCAGTGTGGCACTAGTTGAAGATATTTCACAAAAAATAGTTAAAATATGACCAATTTAATGAAATTTCTCTATTACTAATCCTTCTGTTAAAGGCACAAAGAAAAGCTAGGACCTGAATGCCTCCTTGTAGTACAGTGGTTTTTGCAAAGATAGCAAGAGTGATACTGGCCTTCAGAAAAAGAACCTTAGAGCCCCTCTCCAAACTTCACTGGCTTCTTCCGGACAGCACCTCCATTTTATTCTTACTGAGTTCACCTTTGTTCCTCTTCCTTACTTGCTATTTTAACCTCTTTTTGCCCCAAACCTCCGTTCTACAGCTCTGCTTTGAGAGCAGAGTGTGAGAGCTGCACTGTAGTGGCTGTGTTTGAATACAGCAGTGCTGAGAACAAGGCTGTGAGGAAGGTTTCTGCTGCTCAGTTCCCAGACAGCTCTTGGGAGGACAAGGTGCATGGCATGTCAGGATGTACTGAACAGTAGGATAGGTAGGATGAAGTGGCATGTGGATGATACACCTGTGTCCTGATAAGAATATGTCTTCCTTTCCCTCTACATATACACCTCTGGCAGGCAAGTGAAGTCTGAAGGAATGAGGGATTCAAAAGTACATAAATATATAGTCACTCACTATTGTCTATGAATTGTCTAAGTGGGATGTGCTTTGTATCACCTCTACTCAGTTTTTATAGCTGGTGACTTACATGGGTTTCAGAAACCCACTGAATTAACAAAATCATCAGTAAGGAAAGATGGAAGGGAATATTTGCCCAATGTTGTTTTAAAAGAACTTCACATTTAATTTGCTTTATTTAGTGGTGCAGTGATGAATACAGAAAAAAAGACAGCTCTTTTGGCCTGTGTTTTCTGCTTCAAAGAGTAAGTGAGTACATTCTGAACCTGGGACTAAAATGCCACAGAGATAGCTTAGGAGAAACTCTGAGTAAGCAAAAAAAAATTCATGCTACAAGAAGGAAAAACTAAGTAGAGCATTCTAAGCAAGAGGAGCCAAGCTTGGGAAACTTCTGTCAGAGCACAAAAAACCACAGGTAGGAGTTCTCAGTAGGTAAGCAAAATGCAGACTGAAGCAAGCAAAATGCTGTGTACCTGTCCCCCAGTTCCTGTCCTACGCTGAAACAAAGAGCCACAGTTACATGTGCAACACAGCCTTCCTCAGTATCAACCTTCAGACCACAGTCTGTGGAGCTAAAAGATTCCTCTTTTAGGAGGAGTCTCTCTCTCTCACTCTTTTAGACATCCTCCTTTGCCCCTCCATTCCTGAGCTGTTGTAGCTGATGTGTTGTGGCAGGTGCTGTGGGATGAGCAGCAGCTATGACTTTGCTTTGGCACAAACTTCAGAGATGCATTTATCAATACTGCAATGGAGGATTCTCCTATTTAAAATGAAATAGTAGGTTTTGTCTACTACCACTACCCTCTGCTAGCTGGGGAGATCTCCTATGGCAGACCATAGAGTGGCTACCATCCCAGTAAGCTACCATGTGTTTGAATTAAGATAAACTAAAGTGAGTTTACTGGTGTTTGTCACCCATATTTCTGTGGGTGACAAATCCAAGTTTGCTCAGCAAAGATACTGTGAAAATCCAGAACTACATTTGTGAGGGTGGGGTTGCTGGGCAGGATTAAGATGAATGCAAGAGGTTTGCATTTTAAGGAAGAGACATGGGGAACTGGAGGAAGTGATACTGCAGGACTCAGATGAAGACTGAGTGTTGTGCAAAGGACTAGCAGATGCTGCATGTGTCAAGATGGGTGAAGGAGAAAGGCTGGAATAGCATGAGAAAGAGTAGGACAGGGTCCTAATGCATCTAATCTCCACTGGAAAAACAAGCAGTAACTTATAAATCTTTCTGTGTGAGCAGCAGAACTATGTGGATGAGTAGGTCTGGGCTAGCAGGATTTTGGGCTACTGACAGCAATATGGGTGCTCAGGACTAAGCTAAAGCAGGTACTGCAGGTGAGGAGAAGCTGCAGAGCTGCACAAAGGAAACCTGCCTGCACTCTGCTTGCCACAGACAGTTGCTATTAATCTTTTGCTTCCCAAGCGCTGATACTCATATAAATTATGAAGGAAAAAGAGAAGTTCCTCAAATGAAGAGGGAAAGGCTCTGTAGCTTCATATTTATGGGCTTAGATAAAAGAGAACTTGATAGGGATCTGGAAAAGTGACATCTCAATTTTATCCTGCCCATCATGATGATGAGTGCAACCTTTGGCTGATTACTTGCTGCTGACCCCTCCCTTTCCCTTGTCTTCTGTAAAGTTCTGTTTCTCAGGGGCTCCTTTTCACTGAACAGCTCAGGTTGTTCTTTGTCCTTACAGCCTTGTGATCTCTACTAGTACCAAGCCAGAAATCACCTCATTTGCTGATAGGTATTCTAGTTAATAATAGCAAGCCCATCCATTGAGGATATTCCTGCCTGCTTTGCAAGACAGGAATGCTGTTTCAATGGCACAGTGCTGGCATACATGTGGGGATGCTTGCACCCATTTGTGTACCTGCAGGTTGCACACCTTCCATGCACCCCTGAGAACTTGGGATGTCCCATGACCTTCACCAAGCTGTATTTATAATGGTGGAAAGAGCATGACAATTCCATAGCTGGCTGAAAATCTCCTGGGTAGAAAGCCTTGCTGAATTTCCATGCACAGGATTTCTCTGTGTGTGTATGACTGTTTGGGGATTTGAATATGAAGAATCTAAGCCAATTTTCTCAATCAGTCTTTTGATGTTGTTTTAATTATTAATTACATAAGACCAGGTTTTTAAGAAAAGATGGATGAAGCTATCTCCCAAACAGCATTCAAACCAGTCTCCAAAATAAAGATTTTCCACAGAATAAACTACAGACCTAAAAAGAAAATTACTCTTATATTTTGTCTGTTTCCAGTGTCTTCCAGATGCTTAGTGTGACATTCCTGTTCTAATACCTTGGCACAAATGTAGAGTAACCATGGAAGGCAATGAAGCCAATCCAGTGGAAGTCCACAGCCATGAACAGGCAGAAGTGAGGAGAGAGCAGGGGCCCTTGATGTTCTACTGGACCTGCAGGCAACAGATTCAGATTTAATTAAACTTTTAGTAGCTGGATTGAGCAGTTAATAGCAAAAGTTATTTCAGCCTTGGTAGAAGTACAGGCTGCATTGCTAACTGAAAAACAGATCTTGAATAAGCAAACAAGAAGGGTAGCACTGTACCAGAAAAGGCTGTTGTCTGTGTGAGAACAATTATCTGTAGTAATGGACGTGGCATGCATCCCAATGCCACAGCAGATTTCAGTGCACTGCTGCATATTTCAAGGTTCATGCCATCCTGGTTCTAGTACAAGTGAGACAAAGATGCATGGGTAATTTTTTTTTTAAAACTTGTGTTTTAACTTTTAGCCCAAACATTTTTATTTTCTAAACATGTTAAGTATGAAGCCTTTGTTACCCTATTTCCTCCTTATCTCCAGGATACTGGAGAATCACAAATAGGAATGTCAACACACTTCTTTCCTTTGACACTCCAGTATTTAAATAAAAAAACCTCAAAGAAACTCATCATCACCAAGACCCTCACAAAGTGGAATGTAAGTTACCCTGCCTTTATCCCTCTTCTCCTACTTCTTCCCTGACACATACTGCTGAGAAGAAGAGCCCCAGGTTCCTTTCAGTAAGGACACAAAAGAAGAAGAAGGCAAATTTGAATAAAAATTGTGAGAGGAAAGGAGATATGAAATTAAAAAGACAGTTTCATATGAAGGCGTCCTTTATAAATGCTAAAGAAGCAAAAAGCAAAACACTTTATTATACCTTGCATTTTCCTGCCTATTATTTGGAGGGACACAGGAGAGCAACAGTCAGTCTGTTGTAATACATGGATACTTAATCAGTTGCCTCTGTTTAGCCTCCTCCTTTAACAGACTGAGGGTCTTGAGACAGGTGGCAAGCCTTCCCAGGGAGAGATAATAAAGAGAACATTGATACAAGAACTTGTTAAGAAAAATTAGTTTCAGGAGAGTGATTTATGTAAAGGATCTGGTAATCACCCCAGCCCCAATGCTGCCTGACCACAGTGGTTTTTATGAAGGAATTAAACACCAGAATCACTGCTGCATGACCCTGTCCTTCAGAAGGCTGGTGTCATTAAACAAAGCAAAGCAAAACAGCAAACACTGGAAGAAGAAGATGAGGCAGTAGCTAATGCTGTCAACTGCTCCCTTTCAGAGGCACGTGCTGTCCGGGAGCCACAAAGCTGCAGCACATTGTGCACCATGACACTGAGTCATCCAAACTTGCTGCTCCTGCATCAGACAGACTTACTGGTCTGCATGTTGAGCAGTCCATTCTCAGCTGCAGCACTGTTGTTTTGAGGAGAGCTACAGGTGAGGTGGCGAGTTTCCCATTCTCAAATGTGTGAGTATTGCTTGATCCCAGAGGTTCACAATTACCTCACAGCTTATGGAATTTCTATTATGCTAATAGAGCATATTAGTAGAGGAGCCTCTGGGCTCCTCTGGATTTGTCTTTGAGGACCAACCTCCAGATACATTTGAATTTCAGTTTGGTAAGATTGTACAATTTAATTTTTTTCTTTCTTCTTGACTGTATTCTCCATTTCCTTCCATTATTAACAATTCTTTATCTTACCTTTCATTTGAGTACTCCTTGGATTGATGTAAAAGCCCTAACTTTATTAGTTGCCAAGGTAGAATTGCGATGCCCATACCCCGTTTTAACACTCCCCATCCACCTCTGGTACTTCCATCACACTGTTTCCTTTTTTTTGCTTTGCTCCCTAAAGGTGATTTTTTTTCCTATGAATTTCCCATTGGTCAACCATCACGTAGCTAGAAAGATAGAGGAATTTCATCTGAGGTTGATCAGTAAATGTAAGTGTCATTCCCTTGATCTTTTTGAGAAGCAGAGGCTACCACAGTCTTTCTGAACCATTAGAAGCAAGAGAAAGGCTGAGGAAGGTGAAGGAAATGCTGGCATCTCCTAATTTCATCCTGACACTTGGAGCTCTCAGTACCAGCTGTAAAAAAGTCACTGGCTCTAGTTCCTTGCAGACAAAAGCAGCTGTGCTGTAGATGTCTAGTGGCAAAAATCCACAGCACTTTTATTCTGTGTGCACTGCAGGCAGCAAAACCCTTTCCAACAAACTTGGAGCCTCCAGCAAAAGAGCAAAAGAACAGAAGCCAGAACTAGAAAATGTCACAGAAAGAGAGCAAAAGAAAGCAAGAATGTTACACAAGTCTTAATTACTGTAAAAATAAAGTGTGATAGCTCAAACTCAATGACCCTGGAAAGCAAGCCAAGCTGTCCACGGGAGAGAGTGAGGATTAAAAAACACAGATAAGCTGAGGAGCAGCGATAAAGAATGCAATAAATGCTTTGGGTTTAGGATCTCCCAGAAAAAAAAAAAAATGGAAGAAAGGCACAGACTTACATATGCACAATCAAAGTAATCCCTCCCCAACCATAACAGCTCAGCAGCCCACAGTTAAGGAACCTGTGTATTCCTAGGCATCCACAGAATTTTGTTCAGGGCACTTTGCACATGAAAAGATCAACCTGTTGAGTTGGACTTCGATGGTCTGCATCTTTCATATCTACATAGAGACTATGAAATATTGAGTAGTATATAAAAGAAAAAACCCCAACCCCATAAAGATTCAAAACACCATTACACCTTCTTTGCTTGCTAACATCTCATTGGCACCTCCTGGCCTCAGCTGGGGTTTAGCTTCTAAAAGTTGAGTCAGTCTAGTAGCAGACATACCTCCAGATGTTTAAGAGTTCAGCTGTGGATTATGGAGAAGAGAGTGATAGGAAAGGTCACAAATAATTGTCTTTCCCCTTCCTTTTAAGGATCATGACAGAAAATTCCAGGCTATGACACTGAACTGTTGAGTGAAGAACATCAAAGAATATCCTTCCTACCTCTGATATCTTATCTATTCTAGCTAGCCACTGTTAGATTTCCAGAATCAGTGTAATATGGAGCTGTGCACAGATGTAACAGTTCAATTCACCCTTAGTCTCTTTGCTATTTAATGTTCCTAAGGAAAATCAGGCATACATTTCCTTTCTTCATGGCCTTCAGTAGTACCCAGCCCCATAGATCATCCCCAGAGCATCCCTTTGATACAAGCAGGCAACATCACCTACTCCAAGCATGCTCTCCAAGGTGCCCATGACCATTCCAATGGATTCTACTTCTCTTCCTCTATGATTCCAGATCTATGGTCTGCTAGAGGCTTTAGTTTGCACTTTACAGGGGTTCTTACACAGTAGTGCAACTAAATTCCCATATGTTTTATCAGGGTGATTCTTAGCATTCCTAGCTTGCACTGAAGCAGTAGCTGAAGCAATTAAGAAATCCTCTCCCTCTATACCCACCTTAACAAGGTTTTTCAGAAGCACTATTCCCCTTAGAAAAAAGAGTTTGTGAATTAAGGAGTTCAGAGCATATGTAATTGGAAACAGTTCCATCAAATAATGGCTGTAGACTGGAATTCCCCTCTTGCCCTGAGGGACATAGTACTTTTTTTTCCAACCCAGAAGAATATGAATTTCCATTTACAGAAACCTTTTTCTTTCTGAGCACTCAGACCGACCATTATTTGCCACTGAGACATGGCTGCCTCTGGGACACAAGGCAGCAGTTCCCTGTAATCAGAATTGCCATTTATTCAACAAAATCTGTTTGTTGATTGCGAACTGAGACCAGGCTGTTACTGGTGCCCTGGTGATTTTTGTTAACCAAATGGAGTTTGACAGAAGACTCCATGTTTAGACACACAAGCATGGAACAACAATACAACAACAAAAATCCATTTAGTCTTACCAAGATTTCAAGTGGCTTCAGCGTTCCCTCTTGCTGGGGGCACTGAGCCTCACAGCACCATGCCATGGCTCAGGTGCACTGGTGCCTCAGAAGGAAGGGTACCACTTATTGCAGCATCCCCTTCAGTTTTTGTTGGAAGTCTTCAATCCAGCTGCATGCCCAGAATGACTCACTTATAACAGCCAAGGAAGTTTCTTCAACTGTGGGCCTACTGCATGTAGCTAAAAAGACCTTTCCAATTCAAAGAAAGAGGTCTAACAACTGCAGTAAAAACTTGACTCAGTCATTCTGCTTTGGACTCACTTTGAATATGACCTTGCTGTGAATTTTGTCATTCTAAACACAAGGATCTTACTCCAGTTCTTTCCAAAGGAGACAAGCATGCCTTTGAACATGGCAAGGATACAACACAAGTAATGCCCAGTCTTATCCCTAAAACATTTCTAGGTGCCAGTCTTGAACTGGCTGAGCCTCAATCTGTGCCTGTTACCACATTTTTTCCTTATATAAAGGCTCCTCATGCTGCAGTTTCCACTTGTGGAAGGAAACAGCTATCAAACACAAATGAAAGGGTAATTTCCCTTTTTCTAATTCAGTCACCTGCAACAACCGTCAGAAGTGCACAAAGGCTAGTGCAAAGTGATGAAGAATCACAGAGAAACATATGGAGGTCTAAAAGCAGTAGAATGGCATACTCTTGTGGGAGCTCACAAAATCCAGCCTGTACACTTGCTTTAGGACAGTGAAATAATTTTAAGGAAACCAGATATCTTCCAAGGAACATTGGTTTCTGAGGATTTGCTGCAGTCATGTGTGGTATCTTCAGCTTACCTGCAATGTACAGTCAAGCAGGGCAGCTCTTAGTTCCTATCCAAAATGGCTTACTGATATGAGCATTTATTTGCAGAGAGAGTTCTTTTCAAAGGCAAAGAAACTGTCTTCTCAGGGGCTCACAGTGGAGCAGCACATCTCAGATTTGGAATCTGAACAGCAGTGTTCCCATCTGCTTTGAATGGCTTTAAAATGCTCAGTCTTCCAAAGTCACCAGGACATTTCAGGTGCTCAGTTTTCATTAACACTCATGCAAAAAGAGCAAAGAGCAGTTAGATCTTCCCAGAATGACTTAAATCCTTAAAAAATCTTCCAGTATATTTTGCAAGAGAAAGTGTTTAGATATTCCTGGCTCAAAGCTCCTCCTCATACAGCTCTGCAGCATACTCACAGCCAGATTGCACCTAAGAGATGGGTAGGCATTCCAGTGGCACTCCCTCTATTTTTCTCTCCCCACTACCTGCCTCATAAAACACTTACTGGGAGTATTTTAAAAGTTGCCTGTATTTCTTATTCCGAACAGCTGCTCTACCTTAATTTTATGAAATATGTTAGTAGTGCCACAGAGGAAAAGGTAGCTTCACTACTGTCTTTGACCAGCCATGTCCCTCTCACTGTCTGAAGACTCAAGACACTCAAGTTTAGCATCCAGGATTAATTTTTATATCTTTCACATCTTCTCCAGCAATCGGGTTTCTGACACCTCCCCCTCCTCAGTACAAATGCAGTCACATTTGTATCCATGGTCACCACTACCACATCAGGAAGACTGTGTGAATAGTTTTCAGTGAATAGTTTTCCAATGCCTTTCCCATATCTATGGCATGGGAACAGACATCAGAATGCCAGCAGATGGGATGGGTGTGGGAGAGAAGGTGAGTGTCATCACAGGCAGTTCTGAACTGTACTAACACCCTTTTACAGGAAAGTAGGCTTCATTTCTCAGGTGAGGTTCAGCCACCCTCAGCCAAACTGGATCATGATGCTAAATGAGGGAGAAAACACTGCACTCCGTCCGTGATGATGGGATTGTGCTACTGGAATAACAGCATCTAGTGGCTAGTCTCCAAGAAGATAAGTTAGAATTCAGAATCCCTTCCTACCGAGCACAAGCATAAGTTTTTGCAATCTCCCTCTGGCAACATTTGAGAATATTTATGGATACTAAAACTGGCTAAGGAACCACCCACACATTTTCAATGTATGATAAGGTCTCATGAGAACCTGTATCTTTCAATAAAAAGCAATGCTTTAGAATCAGCAAACTGCTTTTTGTTCCTAGATTGTTCATTGGAAGGTCATTAAAAAAACCCAACATTTAAAAGTCTTTTGGTGTTCCTTCTGAGCCAAACAAGCACTTCTTGTCAGGAGGCTGTTTGGATTCTAGCAATTTTATTTGTTGCTTAATGAATTGTCATTTAGACCATACCCTGAATACTTTGACTTCTTTTGCTTCACCCAGAAGTGATAATGGGTCATGGCATCTTTGGAGCAAGCTGTCAGAAAGCAACTCAACAATTTTGCCTCTAATTGAACCCCTTAAGAGAGCAAGGAAACTTCCTACTCATTATTCCAAGAATAGCAACAATGCCTTTTGAAAGAGGATTAGCAGAGTATTCAAGTGTGCCAGTACTCCTCAACTCTGAAAGCTCCTCCATTGATGCCAAGCAGCAAGATTAGTCTGCAGGAGGAGGGAGCCTGCACAGCACTGACGTGGTGGTGTTCAGCATGGGTGACATAGGTGGCAATGGGGTGAAAACTCATAGCGATTCCACGTGAGCAAGCACAGCTATAGCAATTCCTACTGGCAGGCTCAGCAGAAGAATTCCTATCTGCAAAATCTAAAGCCAAAGACAAGGCAAAATGCTAGAACAACATGGAAGGAGGGAAATAAGCTGCTTTCCATTCTATGCACATGGTACAGCCTGTCGCTTTCATGTTCCTTCCTCATACTGTGAGTTCCACATAAAGGAGTATGTGTTGGGATCAAGCACAGAAGAGGATAAACCTCATTATTTGAGGGCTGTATTTTGTTTGTGTGAGTTGTTTTACAAGGACAAAATGTCTCAAATGTTTATGTGGAAATTTGTTGGTATTTGTTCCTGTTGGCTGGCTGAAATTTCCATTTTGCTGGCTCTCCATTTTATTTTTCCCTTTGCTTGCAGTAGCTTTTAGGGAGAATTAGTTAGTAAAAGAGATTTGCTGTTGCCTGTTAGAGCATGCTGCAACTTTTCAGTTTGATCATTTTATTATATCAACCCAAATTAAGTATATTACTTATGCTGCACCTATTTCTTCTTGAGATACTTTCTGCCTGAATGGAAGCAGGCAAGGTGTGAGGACTCAAGGCATGTTAATGTGTGCCTTGGGAAAGGTAACAATTTTTTATGATACCATGAAATAGACTCAAGTTTTAGACAAACACTTTATCTCTGGTTTTCTTTGAGCACCTGTGCCATCTGCTTTTTTTGCAGTATAGTAGAATAGATGGAGAGTGTTTGGTTTGAGTAAACCTGGAAACTGGAAGAAATAATCCTAATGACACCTACACATTCTCACAGAGATCCTCTTTTATCTCAGTCAGGAAAAGGTTCTTTCTCCATAAGAAGAAAGAAGAGGCCCCATTAGGGCCTCCACTTCTCTACTCTCAGCCTACAAGCAGACGTTTAGCCTTGTGCTGCTGCAGGACTTCCATGAGCTTTAGGGTGATTCCAACAGATAAGTATTGCTTGCTTTGTGTGCTGAGGAATCACTGGAGGTTCTCACTGCATTATTGAGGTTCTGTGTTGTCTTCTGGAAAGCAGGAGACTGGTTAAAAGTCAGTGAAGCTGGCTGTTAGTAACAACTGAGCAGCACAGGTCAGCTTCATTCCTGTTCTTGTGGTTTATTAGTGAGGAGAAACATTTTATTCCAGTTCATTTTGTGTTGCCTTTGCTACTTGCAATGAATGGCTTGCTTTGCTCAGCCTGTAAGCCCAGGTTTATGCTGCTCAGGTTCAAGGCCTTTCAATGGTTATGTGAGCTCATTTGCTATCCTACTGGCAGGTTACATAGCATCTGCAGCCCTGTCAGAGCAAGAATAAATGCCTAATCCACACAGACACAGCATAATGCTTTTGAGACAAACATACTCTGCTTGAACCACAGTTTAGGTTATGTAGTACAGCACCAGGACTCAGGTGTCATTCTTGTCACAGAGAGGTGCCCAGTTCTGTTCCCTGTGCTGACTACCCAGTAAAGTAACTTACTTTAGGGACACCTTTAGGGGAGTTACTGGGCAGAAGTGACTTGCACTCTGTTCTATGGGAAGTTTCTTCCTTATTTAGAGTCTTTTTGGTCTGCAAAGTATCACAAATCAGGGCAGAGGAAAGAGTATGGGAGGGCTAGATTTGACAACTACAAGCTTTAGCAGTTAAGTGTAGGTTGTTTCTGTCTTTTAATCAGCACACAGCTTTTTCACCCCCTGACTTGTTTAATTCTTTGTGCTGGTTTCTTTCTCTCCTGTGAAATGAATTCTTTTGGCTCCTGTTCAATATGGTGTTAAGTGCCTACTTAATCCTTTGCAGTAGTTTAAGTTGCTGAATAGAGAGGAAGCTTGGGTTATTGCTTAGAAACCAGGACTGAGCTGCTAGAGAGGTAGGAACTTCATGCTACAGCCAGGCTTGCAGTGGACAAATTGCATTGCCTGGTTTCACTTCAGCATCCCCCTGCACAGATGAGCATTAGTCATTCCCCTTGCAGGGGGTAGCATGAGGTGTCTACCAGTGGGGTTTGCGGAGGGCTTTGAGAATGCTGTCTTTGAAGGATGAACATTGTTGCTGCAGTGAGTGCTGGATGGCTGGACACATTTGACAGCACTCTGTGGAGCGAAAAAATGGGGCTGTGCTTTGTAACAAAGGGAAGACAGTTTCTGAGACAGCTTTTGAAGCTCATTTCTATACATAATTTTAATATATTTTAATTTAGACACAATACAAGGTGCCACAACTTCAGACGTTAGAGTAGGGGCTGAATCAGGCAGGTGTACTGGAACATTCCTAGTGCTGTCCCAAAGGCAGCCCTGAGATGTGGAACTTGAGAGCCTCAGACAGAAAGAATCACATAGTGTGCTTAACAACTCAGGTGTCTCTTTGAGGCAGTTTAGGTGGAGCAGTTTGACTTACAAACACTGTTTGGTGAGAGAACTCTCAGGAGGGCAGTTTTAAATTGCTTACACATGATTCCTGTTTTTCCAGCGGCTCAAAGCAACAAATACGGGTGACAAAACAACTTCCTCTCCCAACAGGTGGAAGATGGAGGCTGAAAAGAGGCAAGGCTTGTAAGAGAAAGGCCAAGCAAAACAAAAGCAGAGAGAGCATTTTTCTTGTCTCTGACAAAGATGAATATTGTTTTTGGTATTTTTTATGTTTTGATGATTAGATCTGTAGAGACGTATGACATTCCAAATGCAATGGTACAATTTGCCAGTGAGAATACTAAGAAAAAGATGTGAAGGCTTAAATTCAGATCCAGCTTAGCACTTTTTGCAGTTAAGTTTTCGGATTTAGAGCTCATTTGGGAAGGGAGAGAGGCATGGGTTCAAGTTCCCACTGATTCAGAGCAAAGGTTTTCCTCTCCAGTCACTTAGAATTAGCCAGAAGAGGAGCACAGCTCACTCAGTATTCCACATGCCATATCAACAACTGGAAAAGCCTGTTATGCAGGTCATTTATACAACAACCAGAGGTCTCCTTTTGGCCTTCTGAACACTCCTGAGAGGATGATGTAAGACAAGATACGAGATAACTAAACACAGAGTACGTTCCTAGTGCTCTTTTCCTTTCAAATGGAATTTAGCCCTGCTGAGAAGTTCAGAGTTGACATCGCTGTGGTCTGAGATTTCCTGTTTACCTCAGAAAACAAGTATAGCACAGGCTGTGGTGGCTCAGGCTTCCATGGAGTGCCTCAGCAAATCATCATCACCTCTCACCCAAAGGGATGCACCACAGGAGCACGGGGCTGTGTTCCTGCATCCACCATCACTTCCCTCCTGCAAAGTGTCTTCAGCCCAAGAATCAAAGGTCTTTCCAGACACTCCTAAATAATGTTCCTGCCACCCACAAGAGGTTCACTGATCTCAGTGAGGAAGTGGGGCAAGTACTTATTTCTTTTTTCCTGAAAGTGAGGTACTCACCCACCACCTGCTACTGCCAACTGTGCCTGTTCTCAGCATCAACTCAGTGGGACACAGTAAGTCAGGCAGAGCTTGGTAATACTAGCACACAGATTGAAGAGAGATTAAGTGGGACAGTTAATACCTCTCTTGCTTTGTTTCAGTCTTTTTGTGGCTTCTACTGGATGAGATTGACTCAGTTGGTCGGAGCATGGTGCTAGTAACAAGGTTACGAGCTCAACCCCGATGTGGGCCATTCACTTAAGAGTTGGACTCGATGATCCTTGTGGGTCCCTTCCAACTCAGTATTCTATGATCTGGAAATAAATATTATGTATTGTGGATTATATGTGAGCCATGGATTTTTCAGAACTGTATGCCTTTCACACATAATCTCTCTCTAAACCCATGCTCTAGAAACATTCAGGATAAAATCATAAGGGTGTCTTAAGATCAGGCTGTCGAGTCTGCCAGCCATAGTAAAATATTCCCATTTGAAAGTGTTTAGTTACAAATGTAAAAAGATTGAAGACAGGGAGGACAACATAGGCATTGCTACGAGAGGTTGCTGTGTGAGAAGCCATATTGTTTATTGATTCTCCCACTTGCAATGGCAATAAATGACATTTCTCATGCTACAGACTGAAGAATAAGATCTGTTCCTAAGTAAGAAGAGCCTTCATTTTGATGCAGATAGTTAGCATTTGAGTCAGGACAACCCTTAAGAGCTGAATTGGCTAGGATTCACTGCATGAGTCTTGAAATCAGATTATATACAAACTCAGTGGAAATACTGTTTTAGTGGGAGCTGGAGGAGATCCCAGATGAATAACAATCAGATTCCCTTTCAACCCTTGCTCTTGGACAGCTGCTTCTTTTGTATGTGCTGGGAAAGATTAAAAAGTTTGGAAACAGTATCCATATGGTGCCTCATCACAGTTCTGGGGCATTCTCTGTCCTTCTCACTGCACAGAGGTGCTAGCAGTTTAGTCAGGCCAAGGTTTGGCATTCAGGAGTGTGATGTTAAAGCACTGTGTATAGCCAGCCAGGGTACATTCCGTTTCAATCAAACCCGGTCTGCCTTGGAAAAACTTAAAGGACAAAGGATGATTAGATGTAGAATCGATGCCTACACAAGCAAGTAGGTGGTCAAAGACACTGCAAGCTTTATTTACCCTTCTGTGGCTGGCATATTGACAGCAGTTATTATATGTTTCCTCTGAAAAGAGTAAGAATTCCATAGAGGCCTCCAACTCCTCCTTTAGATTCTGTACCTTGGACTTGACATTGAGGTCTCGCTGTGTGTCATGGGAAGATTGTCAATCCTCTGGAATCCTTACAGGTTTTTTGCTAATGGGGAATCTCTCAGTACATGTATGTTCTCCTTACATTTTATTTATGGGATAATGTCTAATATGGTTAACCTTTGCTAGAACCTCTGATCCTATGAAAAGCCAACTGCTCCAGGCAGCACCTTAACAATGGTACCTGAAACATGCAGTGGAGTCATGGCCAACAGATACACCCATGGCTGATGCAGAAAAAAACCCCCTATTTTTTTCTCTACTGTTCCCTTTTATACAATTCAGCAAAGAGACTTGAGCTGTCCTATGGCAATAATAACTATGAGATCTCGATAAATGCTAAAAAAGCATGGTCCATTCAAGTGCAGCCTAACCACAAGACTCCAATCTGTAATGCAACCTGTTCAGCAAGATGGGAAATTCTGTCTCCATCCAACTGGGAGTGGGCCACTGTTTGGAAGTGAGCATGGGAATAGAATCCAAGTCCTGCTATCATAAGACCTAATGAGACAGAGCCTTCTACTTAAGTTATTTCAAGAGCATAACTTTGGCAAGGAAAAATATTTCTATTCTAAGATCTTGCAGGTTCTAAAATAACATCCTTCTAGAACATTGCAATGTACTCTTTTACACACTGAGCCTTGTCTGTGCTGGATCAAAAGTAGCAATATGAGCTTCACTGCCTTAGTACTGTATTAGTGTAGAGACACGAGAACAAAACTGTTATGGCAGTGGTTGTTCCTAGAGATAAAGGAATTAAAGTACCTAGTAATGGGGACATAAAAACAGGGTCTGAAATGTCTTATGTATTCTAGTTATTCTGGCAAATAACTTTGGGAAAAAAAAATAGATGGTGGTCTTCAACAAGCCTAAAAGGTCAGAAAATTCAATTTTTTTGCTCGAAGGTATAAAGCCAGATGACCCCAAGTTGGGTGGGAGTGTTGATCTGCTGGAGGGTTGGAGGGCTCTGCAGAGGGATCTGGACAGGCTGGATCAATAGGCCAAGACCTATGGTGTGAGGTTCAACAAGGCAAAGTCTTTGCTGGGTCCTCTCCTTGGGTAACAGCAACCCTCTGCAGTGCTACAAGCCAGGGGAAGAGTGGCTGGAAAGCTGCCCATTGGAAAAGGTCTTGGGGGTGCTGGTCGACAGTGGCTGAACATGAGCCAGTGTGTTCCCAGGTGGCCAAGAAGTTTATTTTTTATTAAAAACTTATTTTGATGAGATTCTTTTTCATGCGAGAAGCTTCACTGTCTCTTTTGTACAGCTCTGGGATCTCTTAATGCACTACACACTTTTTATACCACACAGCTGCTGCCAAAACTGGAATTTCCCCCATCACACAGTTCCAAGGCTAAACTAGAGTCTAGGCAGAATGTGTTCACCACAAGGATCAAGAGTTCAACAGCTCCAAGTGCTAAGGTAACCACAGATGCAGATACAGCCACTGCTGTTGCCTTTTCCCAAGATGGGAAGTACCATCACATCCCAGCATCAGGGTCTGGAACCATCACTGATGCAGCTTCACAGCTGAAGTGTGAAAGCACAAATAGCACTGCCAGCTTATGCTGAGCCTCATGGTGTCAGCTTATGCTACAGCCCTGCTGGCACCAGGGTACTGAAGCAAACTTGTTAAATCTCAGTTGTTAGAGGAGATTGCCCAGCTGTAAGTACTGCAAAGTTCAAAAAGTCTGCATCAGCCATCTTGTTTCAGGAGCAGAAGCATAATCAATCCCACAGCTTCTCACTCTGAATTCTAGTAATTGTTTATGAAACTTACCTGAAATATCTCTGCAGAAATCAGGCTCTTGCAATAGAGGAAAATCTCTTTTGTTTATGTTTCCAGAACCACACCTTAGAGATATTTTTTTTCCTCCAAATACAAAGGGCTCCAGCACACAATGTGAAGTTCCAAGCTTCATTAAGTAGAGAACAGTCGTGGTTTTGTATGTGAAATGCTTAGCAAGTTAAGAGTCCCCACAAGGCACAAGTCAGCTGGAATAAGGCACTAAGAGATATCCAGTAGTACAGTAGGGTACAGTAGCCCATTTAATTCCAGGTGAACTTTACATGTGGTTGCAGGTGCAGGCTGTATAGGTTCCCATAATCATCACTGACTGAAGCACTGCTCCTTTGGCCAGGTATGTGTACATATCTTTGGCCAGATATGTATCTATATCTACATATATATATATGAGTGTTAGCTGACATTGGTATCTTGTTCTGACATAGGGCATGGATGAACAATTACTGTATACAAGGCTTAGAAGAGATGCCTTCTCCATTTTTGTGGTAATTTTTTCCCAGTTTTGCTGCACCAGAAAGTGTATAAAATAATCCAACTCCTGTGACTAAGACCAACCTTAACTGTCATTGTCTTGATAAATTGACTTGACAGAACATTGTATGTCCTACTAGTTATAAATCTCAGGAATTATTGAACAGTTAAGATGGGCAAAGGGAACAACTTTCATACATTTTCCAAATCTTAGAACACCTCATTAATTCTATCTGTTCTTCTGCAACTTTAGCAAGGTCACGATTTTATGAAGCTGTGAAATCTCTGCTTAACTAAAACCCAAGTATCTGTGATGGTGATGTGCTGAGCATTCAAGTTGTGTCCTCTCCCCATTTGCATTGGTGCCAAATGGTACTTTCTTTCCAGGGCAACTACTTATGCAAATACAGCTGCTCTTGGTGTCAGACAGCTGCTGTGTCCACAACCAGCCTCAAACAGTGCCTGCTTTCCATATGTCAAGGCCCTGGTGGAAGCATGTGGGTGTGTATAGAAGGGAAATGGGCAAATTAAATTTCCTCTGAAGCAGTGGTGACTATTGCTATCTGTCCCTTAAGGCATTAGAGTCAGCTCTGCAACTGGGCCTGCACTTTTCCTCTGCTCTTCTCTTTCCCACAGCAGAAGCAACTCAGCCCTCCATCTTTAGGGAACTGCACCATTTAGCTTGGGTATGTCAGCAAGCAACCTATGTCCAGTTCGGCATTCCTAATTCTCCTTGTGGTCCTTCCCCATTAGGAAATCACTTTCAGTTTTGAGGTCACTGATGCAGCAGCCCCAGTTACCTGTAGGTGTGGTAGTAACTGGGTTTCCAGAGCCAAGACCCCCAACCAGAGCTCTAAAGCCTTCTGTGAGCCAAGCCTTGATCTTCCTCACAACATTCAATTGCAGTGTAACTTGTGTTAGAGTTTTGTGTCAAGCCTCAACAGCAGAACTGGGGCAGCTCAGCCCTTGGCAGCAGGACTTACTGCACAGAACAATCCTGAAAATCCTAGGTATGTGTGCAGAATAATATCACCACTGACATTTAGTGCATCGGTCCAACGTGGCAGGAATGAGCTTTTCAGCTTGTCTTTAGCTGCTGCTGCGAGTCACTGCCATGCTGTGCTGGTGTCAGCCGTGGAACACGGAGCTGCTGTGGGGCACAGAGCTGCGGGGGCACCAGCAGCACATCTGGCTGAGCAGCGCCGGCCAGGGACAGCTCTGCAGCAGACAGTGCTGCCAAGGGGCACAGAGAGCTCAGAGGTGAGCTATGGATGGAGTTAATTTGCATGTTTATGAGATTCTGCATTACTGAACAGCACTCCTTCATTTACTTTTGTGTCATTCTCCCATGCTAGGGATACTTTGATTTTAGCCTCTGGAAAATTCCAGGGCTAAAATCTAAGGGGTAAAGGGTACTAAGGGGTTAAGCATGAGTGAGAAGCCAGTAAAAAGTGTAAGCTTGATTAAAAACAGATCAAATACTCAGTCATAATAAAAATCCTTTTACTGAGTCCAATTCTGACACATTCAAAAAGTAAAAATAATTTATTCCTACTGAGGAAGAGACCTAAATTCCGTTTATATCTCCCAGTCCCAGTAATTATGAAAGGGGTTGCCAGTTCCGCAAACACAAGCCTTTCACTTTTTTTTAGTGTTCATACATATTGGCCCAAAATAGGAGAGAAGAAAAAAGGTGTTTGCTCTGCTAGCAGAGCATTCAGGCAGAGTGCTGGTTCTGGATCTCTTCAGAAGGACCACATACTCATCGGTATGAGGCTGACAAACTATAATTATTGTATGAAGTACTGGAGGGGATTTGCAGAATGCTTATCAGTGTAATTAAAAGTGAGCTTTTGCCAGCTATTTCCATTTTATGTAGTTATAAATCTATTATTTGAACAAAGGGTCTGTGCATAGTACAAAATAGAAGAGGTATGAAAAGATATTTTGAACTGCAGAAGATCTCTATCAGCATGCATTTGCTGACATATAATTATTCCATTACATACACAGCCTTTAAAAAAACGATGATATTGTAGTTGGACGTGAGGGATGTTGTCTTGGAAAAGGTCACACGTTATCTTGGAAAAATAGCTTTCTATTAAGAAACTATTTGACACAGTTTCTGTTTATGGTAAGTATTTAACTGAAATTATTTCAGGAACTTACACAAACTCCCCCTCACACATGCTTTGGATTTTAAGCAGGTTCCTAGTTGTGATATCTGAAGTATAGTTTTGGCTACAACTTATGAAACCTCTGCTCACTGCAGTGAGTGCTGTGTGTGTCACCAGAGGATCCCCGCCACGTGATCAGATGTGCACACACACAGAATATCAGACTGCTCTTTATACAATTGCTGCTTTTCCTGAGTGCCACTACTCAGCTGTTAGCAAGCCAAAGAAAGTGATGTTGTGGCTTGCCTAGCACAAAAAGTCATCAACTGTTTCCACCACTGACAGAGGATCTGAAGAGGCTGAAGGTGCATATTGGACTGCATAGTCCAACATACAGAGTTTCCTCCTCCCATGGCCACTTTGGCCCCTTCCTTTTTGTGCTTACAGGCACCAGTCCAATTAGCAGACAGCCATGCCAATTTAAATGGAGTCAATGGACTCCCAATTGACATGTGATTCAACAATATTTCAGGAGACGCAGGCCCCCCAGTCCCTCTAGCAGCTAATGACAAACTCTCTTCTCCCCAGGAAGTTTTTTCCTGAAAATTGATTATCAAGTACTATCATCTCCCTCATCCCTGTTCCTACTGTCCCTTAGGAAAGAATAGCAAGAAAAGAAACTTCTGTGTGAATCACTTCCACTGGGCACATAGGAAAGGGAACATGAGAAGCATCCCCCACAAACCCAAAGAGTATTTCATCAAGTAATTCTGTAAGAGACACCAACACAGCAACAGCAGAGATACGAATACCCCTCTACAGACGGTTAGCTAGCTTTTCGCAGGCCATCCAAATGTCCCAGATTGGAATGTTTTGTTCCATCCAATTTAAGTACTATTTCCAAATCCCTTCAAGCTGCTATCTTTTATGGACACACTGCATGTGCATGCAATACATTACATTTAATTACTTTAAGGATCTAATTTTATACAGTAGATATTTGATCTTAAGTTTCCTCCTATGGACAATTTCTCTCATCTAGACTGTCTCTGGTTATAACAGAATTAGTCCACAGATAAATTGAGAGTCAGTTGATCCTCCTTAGTTCACCTTGTTATTAATCCCATTGCAGCTGAAGCATCAAGAACCACAAAACTGCACAAAGTAATGCCCTAGCTAACATGAGAAATGCTGAAAGTGAGTCCAAAACCTGGCCCCAGACTTTGCTTCTGGCTGTCGCAAGGAGATATCAGTCAGACTGGACCCAGAAGCCAGAATGGACTCTCTCCCTGCAGTTGATTCTTGAGCACATCCCATTCCTTTTCCCACTCTTGCCCATTTCCAGCATGTAGGAAAACCTGGCAGTTAGCCCAACCATACCTGGTAGACTTAACAAATGGATGAGATTTCCTTCAAGTGTTTCTGGGTAACAAAATGGACTTAGCAGCAGCAATTTTCATTGAACGCAGCGACAGGTGACATCTTCATGACAAGCAGCCTGTCACAAAGAGAAAACCATGTGTTTAGGTCCATGGCAGAGGAGCAGACCCTGCTGAGCCATAATATGAGGCCACAGTTAATTTTCACCATTTACGAGGCACATTGCTGACTTTGATCCCAAGCCCAACACTGCCACCTTACATTAAAGAGGGTCTACCACTACGTGCTCAGACCCTCCTTGTACACATCCGCATGTCTACTGGTCGTGTTCTTCGTACTGAAATTGGTGCAAAGCACCATAATTTCTTTCTGAAATCCATGCACCCATCTGCCAGTCATGCCACATTTCCCCCCAAGAATTTCTTCAAAATTAAAAGTGAAGATGAACAGAAGAAATCCCTGCCACTTGTATGGATGAAAGTAAGCTGAGAAACCAACTGTTCAGGAAGATATGGCATTAATCTCCCCGTCCCTAGAAGCAGATGGTGATAAATGAATGGCACATTTGACATCTCGGTTGTAGTCACCAATGAGTTAACCAAAAAGAGATCGGATCACAGCAGCATTGGCTCAGACCCCCTTCCCCCAAGACAGGAAATTCCATTTCCCCAGCACGGTGCTTTGTGCTTATCCTTCCAAGCTGTGCTGTTCTGAAAACCCCACAATAGCTCAGAGACACACATTTGCGTCAGAGTGTCACATTGGATTGTCACTTTCCCAACAGTAGCGTATGCATATGGTATTTTATACTAGCAAGGGCAATTTCTTTTAAGATATTTTATAGGGTCTCTAAAACCGACATATTCTAGTGAGAAACTGTAAATACTCTAGCAATGGGAATCCCATCTTCATCCCATCCCCAAGCACTAAAAAAAGAAATTTATAGTAATGCTATGCAAAGGATATATGACTTAAAGTGAATTTTTGTACCAAAAAAAGAAGATGATGATTTAGCAGGTGCTAGGTAAGTTTTAGAGGATGAGTGCTGATCTTTCAATAATCAAATTTATAGAGAAATATAATGGAAGAAGACATTTTCTCCAACGCTCATGAGATGATCAAAGCAAGCCAAGTTCCAGACTACAAAACATTTGATTTTTCATTTTTGGCAGGCAAGCAGAGAGAATAGATGCTCCTGGCAAGTTCCCCCCTCTTCCTCCCTCCTAGCATGACTTTGAGTGGTGGAGAGAAGGAAGAACATCTTTGAGAATTCTGAAGAGCTGTAGAATGATAGGCACTCAGGTGGACTGGAAGAGGGGTTACTGAGCATTCTGGCTAGGCTGGGCATGTCTGTGTATGTTGCACATTTATCCATCGTGCTGCCACTGCACAATGGGGTTCCTCCATCAGTTTGCTTTTGTTAGGCAGGACTGTGTTCTGGAATTTAGGCAGCATCAAGACACATCTTCATTTTTGTCATGCAATTAACTAGATATGGAAGCCTGTGGAGGGTTATAGGCAGAACTAGACAGGCACTGGTCTGAAATAAGTTATGAAAATTCTTGATCCCTGAATCCCAGCAACACACAGGCTGGGATTGTAGTAATTGCTGGGAATGTAAAATAAAATGATAGTGATGCCTAAAGATTTCTAGCCTTTTATATTTTTCATATATTTGTAGCTTTGTTGATTGCTAATGCATGGCTGTAGCTCCTACTAATTTTACTACCCTTTCCCCCTACATTATGGAACAATAAGCAAACCTTCTAACTACATTCCTGAAATACTATGCAGTCTCATTCCAAGAAGAGAACCAACTACAAGGACATTCTGTTTTCCAACCAGAATCTGGAAAGACAAAACAAAGTGGGGCAAAGAAGCCCCTGGGCCGATTCTAAAGGGGCAGTACCCAAGGAAATAGTACCTAACCAACTACTCCCCTAATTGGACCATATATGATAGGTGTACTAATCGCCTAACCGTATAAAAATGGTAGACTTACTCTACCACGTGCAGGTTTTGCCATATTGTGTACCTGAAGGCTTTCAAGTAAAGGTTTGCTTTTATATTATCATTCTAATACTGTTTGGGAAGGTTTGTTCTATTTCCAGGCAACAATAGTTTCGGGCTTGTTGCACTGCTACACTTCAATATCTTGGTTACTGAGATCCCATGCCCCTTAACACAGAATTTTCTCAGTGAGTCCGTTTTGTGTTTCTGGTTTGTATAACTGTTTTTCTGAGATAGCCAACATCAAATGTTCAAGAGGAAAGAATAAAAAAGAGCTATGGGCTTTCTAATGCTAATAAGTTTGAGTCCTACACATTTGCTTAGGGAAGGATCTGCATTAAGTACTCTAATAGGATAATCTTTAAAATGTCCAGGTCCCCTCTGGATCTTATCAAATTCTTGCTGTCAACAGTATCTCATAAGAATGAGAAGGCCATCAGATTTACAGGAGCTTAATGAACTTAAATTCCAGAAATTACTTTGAATTTCTTTTTAATCATGAATGTTTCCTTACAATATGAACCCTGCCCATACCAAACTGCCTACAAAACACTACTCTAATGCCCTACAATTGAGATGTGCCATTAAGAAAGCTAGAAAGTTTTGTGGTATTCTGCAGTGAAGAGTGAAGAAGTGGGGAGAAGCAGCTAGTTGTTAGACAGTACTCTTGGAAACAGTGCCTTTTTGAGATCTCATTTCAACTCTCAGTATGAGGTTGACTGAAGTCAAAAATAGATCTGTCACAGAAGGGAGGTGATAGAAGGAGTAAGGTCTGCAGCTAACCTTAGCTAGGTTTTGTCACAGCTCCATTGGTAGGTAGAAGTAGCATTGAGCTACATTTTGGGAGAGTCAGAGGACTGCAACTGGCCTTTCATTAACTTAGCATTGCTAAACAGTTCCTATTTAAGGTTCTCCAATGCTCATCTTACGAGAGATAACAGCCAGTAAAACTTCATCTGAGATGACTTCAGTTCTTCTTTGACTCTTTCTGCCTTTAATCTTCCCCTTCTAGGCCATGATTTTCTATGACTCCATCTGTTCTCTTGGCAGCTATCTGAAAAAAGGCAAGATAGAGACAAGTGGCAAAAGACTCCAGGAAAGCTGAGATATCCAGTACCAAGACCAGTGACTTTTGGTTAAAGTCTCTTGCTTTTCTTCAAAAGGTGGAGTTTTAAAAGAAACCAGAAAGGCTGCATGAGTTGGACTAGTTATTTACTGATAGAACATTGCTTGATTCAGCATTGTCAGATTTCTAAGAACTGTTGTGTCCTTGGGCCAAGGGCAAGGCTGCTGGATATGCAGGCCAGTAGGGCTCAAGGATCAGAATCCAGAGGCTGGTAGGTATGGGCAGTGGGGTAACCCAGTGATTGTCATTTATGGAGCATGCCAGCAGTCCTACATAACTTACCAGAACAGTAGGATGGATGCAGGGGTGTTGCACTATGGTAGAGAGAAGTACGCTCTGTGTACTTGTAGTGAGAACAATTTTCATTCTGTCTTGTTTTGGCATTTCTTGTAATCTAAAATCATTCATGCAGAAAAACACAGAGCTGTTCTTTATCTTTGGGAACAGGCCACACAGGATATATGTTTATTTAAAGCTGACTGCTGGAGAGCAGGGAGCACAACCGTTTTCCATATGCTGTCTGGGGGTTTGCTTTTGTGGGGGTGCAGGAGAACAAAAAGAAGTTCGGTTTGTTTACCATAATACAGCTCTCAGCAGATGGGCATCTCTATTTCAAGACAGCTCTGATCAGTGCTAAACTAGTGGGCACTGATGTTTAGGGAGCAATACTGACTGAGCAGAAAACCCCAGGCACTAGTCCAAAGGGAAGATATAGGATTAAGGGAATTCTAGGAAAATTTTCTCCATTTGGCCCTGTGATGTGCAAGCTACAGAGACTTTCAGTTTTTGGACTTCAGTTGTTGTTCCTTCTAAAAAGCCAGTTTTTAAGAAAGAGGAAAAAAGCTTATCTCCTTGGGATCCATCAATGAAAGACCAAGGCAGCATGAGTCATGGAGCCTCTTTGCTGCACAGTCCAACTTTCTGAGAAGCCAGAAAGGTAGAGCTAACTTCTGAGCTCACTAGACAGCTTGTGTTAGCCAGGAGGTTTGGCACAAGCCTCTCTTAAAGTTCATCACAGAGCAGGAATTGCTGTGGCTGGACAGTTCATTCACAGATCCCCCTATCGAGGCTGCAGGCAGCTGGCTGCATGACACCTCTTGTCAGGAGCAATGTTAAAGACAACTGAATAAAATTCAGTCATCTGTTTTCTCTCAGAGGAGAGAGGGCTAATGTTTCAATTGACAGCATGGGTAACTTCCTGGCCAAGCTATCTCTGCATTTGAGATAGGTCTGGACTGTCAAATCCTTGCCTCCGGAGCATGCATCCCAGCTGGATGGAGCAAGGCACTGACAGGCTCAGGCTGTTCTCAGTCCTCCCTTTGCATCTGTGCTTACCCTTATCCTCTGCTGCTCCTCCACACACTGGCCTCATAGTGCTGGCAGCAATTATTCCAGCATGCCTCCTCCTCCTCCTCTCCCTGAGCCCCTTCCTTCTTTTGTGCCACCCAACTCACCCAGAACACCTTTTCTTCTCGCTGGTTTTCCCTTCCAAGCTTTCATCAGTATACAGCCCAAGAGATAATTTGTTTATTTTTAAAGCAAAACATTGGAGAAGAACTGTTCAACAGTAGCCTGGTAGATGGGCAGAAATTATCTCCACAATCACCTGCCTGATCACCGTATGATAGTGTGTGCCTAATTTCAGTCTCTGCAGCGGTTTGAGGAAGGCAAAGTAGAGGATGTACAGAAAAACGCGGGCAAAAAAGCAAGTCCTGAACCCACCCTCTTAATTGGTTGACCATTGCCACCTACCAGAAGTACTTAAAAAGAAACAAAATTACAGATCCTCATTCCAAAGTAAGGAGTGAAGTTACATTGCCTCTCCTCCTACTTTTCGAAGGCTAAAACAAGACTCATGCTTTCTAGCTTTTAACTCCTCAGAGGCCACATAGTCAAGTTATGTAGCCTTTCTGGCTTATGAAGATTTGTTTTAAAACACATCAAAAAGACAGCATAGAAAGGAAAAGAAAAAAACAACAAACCACCATCAAAAGTATTACCCTGACTTATGACAGATACTAAACATCTCAAGGCTCACTTCAAACCTCAAACTTGCAAAAGCTGACAACACCACAGGGTGATAAAATCCAGGTAGACACCAGACACTACAACGCTGGCAGGCCCTCTTGAATCACAGCAACAAAAATAACATCTTACCTGAAGACTTCACAGCATTAGGAAGACAGTTGCTTTCCTGGAGCACTTCCTTGAGGCTTAGAAGGGGCAATGAGGCTCTAGGACAATTGCCTTTTCCACCCAGATGAGAGCTGCTTTGTCCTGATAACAATTAACACACAACCTCTTAAGGTGGGAATGGGTCAACTTCTTCCACAGGTTAACCCTCTCCCTGCTCATGTCTGGGTGCTATGATGCAAAATTGAGGGTTTGGATTTGAAAAATATCAGATATGAGCAGGATCAAGAGATGGAAAGAAAGAGGAAAATGAACAGGAGTAGTCTCCAAGGTGGAACCCAGTCCCTGTGGTGTATGCCTGGATATCACAAAAGGAGAAGAGAAGCAAGTGGTAGAAGAAGAGTGCAAACAGCCCCAGAGCTCCAAATTCTCCTGGGCATTTGATGAACTTGGATTTAACAGGAATAATAAGATACCCTTCCTTGCTTCCAGTCACAGGAAGAGCTTTTGGTACAGGCTTGGAATACCCATTTGCATCTCATATATTTACCTCCATCAGGCAGTATCTGCTCCTCACCACCTCCCTGGTGGATTCTCCATGACAGTCACCTCCCCTGGAGTGGGACGCAAGGATCCCAAATGACCTGGAGGCAGATTTCTGCCTTTGAGCATAACCAGCATCTGGTGGTGGTAAGTAAGGGGCACAGCTATTCCAGCGATCTTAGAGGTTCAAGACAACTCTGGTTTGGGCAGAAAACACCCAATGCTGGTGTTGAGCACACATAAGAAATTGTGAGAACAGGAGCCAAGAGCTGACTGCAGCTGTAGTGCTCAGAGTGTGCTCACTCTGATGAGGATCTGGGAGATGTTTTTCTCTTAAAATGCCCACAGGAGACCAAGCCTAAAGTCCTGAAACTTCGCACCGCTCTTCCTTTCCCAGTTTCCCTTTTACTTTTCTTTGTGTTTCTACCATGATAATTAACTAGCAAGGCATTTCATCTATATACAAGCGTCTATTTCTCAGTTTTTCGTCCATCCTTGTTCCTTCCTCCTTTTCCCTGTTTTCCCTCCCTCTTGTTTGCTTTCTTCGTGTGCAATTAAGAATTGAAGTTGTGCATCTGCTGTTTGAATAAAATCAGAGAACAGTGTAGTTCAGTTAGGGAAATGCTTGAATTAGAAATGCCTGAAATGTGGGGTGTCTATTTTTTTAAAGATTCTATTTGGTAGTTTTTGAAGGCTCTGGAGCACAAGTCTTATGAGGAGCAGCTGAGAGGACTGGAGAAAAGGAGGCTGAGGAGTGACCTTACCACTCACTACAACTCTCTCAAAGGAGGTTGTAGCCAGGTGGGGGTTGGTCATTTCTCCCCAGTAACAAGTGGCAAGACAAGAGGAAATGGCCTGAAGTTACACGAGGGGAGGTTTAAATTGGTTATTAGGAAAAATTTCTTCACTGAAGGGGTGGTCAGGCATTGGATCAGGCTTCCCAGGGAAGTGATGAAGTTACCATCCCTGAAGGTAGTCAAAAGACATGTAGATGTGGTGCTAAGGGACATGGTTTAGTGGTGGGCTTGGCTGTGTTGGGTTAATAGTTGGACTCAATGATCTTAAGGGTCTCTTTCAATATAAATGATTGTTTGTAAACGAGCAGTATGATAGGATGTAGGAGCTGGAGTATTTGTGTGAGCCTGCTTGAATATAGACTCAAATATGATCCCACCACTTGCCCAGTCTCTCGCTCTCTCACTGTGAGCACTGGAGGGGAACAGGCTACAGTCACTGTGGGGAGAATCCACCACACTGCAAGGCTTCATCTCCTGCTGCCTTCTCCTCCTTCACCGCGAGTGAAGCTCTGCTCGTGGCAGTGTCTGTTGCACGGAGACCTTATTATCACCCTACCTCATTAAAAAAGGACCCTTCACCTCCTGCTCAGGTGCCTCAGGGGAAACCCCAGTACCCCGAGCCCTTTTTCCTTCCAAGGGAGCCTCTCCCAGTCGTGTTCGGGAGCCAGGCTGCGGCTGCCCAGCGCTGCAGTTTCTCTGCCCCTGCTCTGGATTTTCTGCTACACGGTAGCCACGCACTACCTACCTGCTGGGCCACCCCGCAGCTCCTGCCACAGCTGCAGATTTTCTGCTACCTCTTGCTTGCTGCCCTGGGTCAGCCTGGCCTGCCATTCCGCTGCCCCGAAATCCCTGCTGCGGCCCACGCTCGCCAACCAGCCCGCCCGCCATCACCGCCTGAGGGAGACAGGACGGACCGCGCGCCACAGCGCCCCCTGCAGGCGGGGCGCGGTCACAGGCGCCAACAGCGCCGCTGCGGGCTGTGGCCGGAACTGCACGGGCTCAGGAGGCGCTCAGGGGCGGGAGGAGGCGCGCTGGGCCCCGTGTGCCGTGAGGGGCTGGTGCCGCTGCTGTTGGTGTTTGTGTGCCCTGTTGGACACGCACACACTTGTAAAAAACTGCTGTTAGTCCTTTTCCCGTGTCTTTGGCTGAAAGTCCCGGAACTTCACAGTAAGAATAATTCGGAGGGAAGGGGGTAATATTGTCCTTTCCAAGGAGGCTCCCTCCTTCGTTGGCAGACACCTGTCTTTCAAACCAAGACACGTTGACTGCAGAACTGGAGACCAAAACCTCCACTGAAACTGATATATGGAGGATGTGGAGAAGAAAAAGGGACAACCATTTGGTAACAAAACACCAAACCAATGAAGAGCAAGGAGACCCCAGACCCCAATAGCGCTGTTGATCTGGACTGTCGCATGAGGCCTGGGGAGTTTAGGTCGTGAGGGTATAATTGTCCAGAGATTTCTTCGTTAGGGATTTCTTTGTTAGGTTTTCTTCTGTGAGAGTATAATTGTCCAGAGATTTCTTTGTTAGGGGTCCCTCTCTTGAGGCATCAAGCTCAAGACACCAAATACCATAAATGATTTCTTGCAATAAACCTGTCTAATGGAAATGAGAGCCCAGTGTCTGAAATTTCTATAACACTAGGATTTCTAACTTTCGATTAAATCTTTTGTCTTTCTTATCTAATAAACACATTTTTAGTGTTTTGTTTTCCTGTTTTGCTCAAGTTGATTACTTTTTTGCTTTTCTCTTCTATGGTCTCTTTCTCTTGTTGTGGTGTCAGTCCTCCTACTTGTGCTTGTCCTGTCAGTTCTCCACTACTGTTCCTGGTAATGCCCAGTAGTGATGTGCTTGGGCGATTTCTATGCTCTAGGGAGGCTTCACAAGAAATGTCTGCTGAGGTAATTTAGCCACTGGTAAGAAAAAAATCAACTACTTCACAATATATAGGAAACGTATACAGGAAAACACATTTAAGGACATGTTTCTGTCCCAAAAGAAATAGAATTAAAGACAGACAAAACTGTTTTTCATGAGATGTATGGGGTTGTGAAACAAATGCTGTGAGAAGGAAAACTTTTGGTTTGTGCACTTTTGCCCTATTCTCCACAGGTTGACATCAGCAGCAGAGCAGGTAAGATAAGGGAATAGAACTGTCAGCCACCTTCTCTCTGCTCCCCTCCACCTTGGAGTAAAAAATGTTCATGTAATAATTTGACTACTCTTTCAGCATCACTGGGAGTCACTGTCCCCTTGGAACAGCTCTAAAAATAGCATTCTCCTTTGAGTTTTCTGCTGAGTGAAGTGAACACTGACCCACTGTGGTTTGTTTTTTTCTTACAGGAATGAAACTGTTTTACACCAGTTCTGTTGTCCAGCAGCTGACACAGAGCAGAAGCCTTCGTCTCCAGACTCTTCACCAAGGTGGGAAATTGTTGTCAGCAAGACCTTTATTTTTTTCTACTTCTTTATCATCCATCACTGATCTTCCTGCCCCAGACAAAATTCACATATCACAAAATGATGATTCACATATCACAAAATTCACATATCACAAAATTCACACATGCCAATCCTCCTCCATCCTCCCCTACATCCCATGTTCCCAGCATTGCTGTCCCTCTCTTTTCCCTCCCAGAGATTATTGTTTGTACTGTTGTGTAATTGCCTGCAAATCCCCTGATCTCCACTCACACACACACAAAATGTTTTTTCAGACTCTCTTCAAACATCCGCTTCCGTTGACCCACATTCATGCTCGTACCTCTTCTTACTGTATGTGACACTGACACACACGTGCTTCACTCTTCTCCTTCAAATTATTTATCTCACACTATGAGGTCCCTGGACACACACTATAACATTTGAAGTACAGCAAAAGTCACCCAAAAAACTCAGGGTTCTGTCACACACCCTGAGATGGGGTGGGGGGAGTATTTTTACCTGTGTCAAGTGGTGTGAGCTTGCCACTGAAGAACAGCTATAGACAGGTACTATTAACTATCATCAGCTTGTATCCAGTGCAGCCAGGTATGGGGACACCAGCATCAGTGAATGATGTCAGTGCCAAGACCAAGGGGTCCAAAGGGCTTCAGAGGTACTTGAGATGCATCTACTGCATTTAGGTTCCACTCTTGGCCTTGTCCCTCTGTTCTTGCCATCTTCTTCCCCTCTCACAACTTCCCACCCTTACCTCTTACAGACCTACTCTGTTTTCCCAGGCCTCATCATCCTTCTGACAACAGCAAAGAGGTTTCTCTTTAAAGATTTCTCTCATTACACTGCTAGAATTTTACCTCTGACCTTTGGCACCTGTGTAAAAAGCCTGAGGTACTAGCAGGGCTCTAAACAGTGCTGGACAGCTGAACTGCAGTAGAGAGGCTACTGCATTTTTATTGCAAATTGCATTTGTCTTGTTCTACTCACTGGAGCAGACTGTCGTTTCTGATTTCCTTCCAAGAAAAATTGTGAGTGCTGGACAGCTGTGAGGAGAACAGGGATGGGTGGGTGTGTATGCTCATAAGTAGGGCTTGGCCACACTTGGGGACAGGGTAAAGAAGGACCTCTCTTGTCCATTTGTGTGTGAAGATGGAAGGGTTAACCCCCATGATCAATCTGTGCTGAGGGCTTTCAGGTACTGGTGAAGCTTACATGGCAGCCCTGTCCTGGCAGATGGGGAGATGCTGGCAAGGAAAAGGAGACAGGAGAGGAGGAGACCATGGAGATTTCTGTGGTAGGGAAAGCCACCTCTCCCTTACATTTCCGGAGTGAGAAAGTTTTGTTTAAGTGCTCTAGTTTGTCTGGAACTAAGGATCAGTTTTGCAATAGTGTTCTATCTTTCTACCCTCATCCTTGACCCTGTCCCATTCTTGTCCCAGCCTCCATCTTATTTCTGATCAGATCCCTTAGTTTCTAGAATGTTCTTATTCTACAAGGCTGTCAGTCATACAGTCTAAAGCTCTAGGATCATTTTTGTCATGTTCTTTGTCAGGCCTTCCTTTTGTCTTGCTGACTCCCAAAGGCCCTGCTTATCCCTTGAGCCTGAGTTTGCTTGCCCTCCTTCTGCTGGGATTTGACAGGTAAATTGAAGAAGGAGTGATCACCTGTTTCAGTAATTTAGCAACTTTGGCAAGTTGCATCTGAAGATGGGTCTGAGCCAGGAAATCCTGAATTGGGGATGAATGACAATGACCCCTATAGCATGTTGCATCTGGACTTCTCCTATTGATCTGTGCCTGTCCATTTGATGCCTTTTGTAGCTTGCCCCACATTGCAGGCCTCATGTATCCCTTGCTTTTTTCCCCCAGTCTTTCTTGTGTCCTTGCCATTTCTAATGCCTCCAGGTCCCAACAGCAATCTTGAATCTGTGTGTGATACTATATTCTATGCAGAGATAAAGATGGTTGAAGCCACCATGGCTGTTTGAAGATGAGAAACAGGCAGAGGGTTATTAAACTCACTATTTAGCTTTATGCTAGCCATAAAACATTTCCTAGTCTCTGCCAGGTCTCTTGCAGTCAGCCACGGGCTTCCTTCATGTCCAAAGCTACACATACAATGCAGTGAGGAAGGCAAAAGAATGTCAGAGAGGGAAAAACAAAGAGTCAGCATGGAGCTGATATCCATATGGTGTTCTGGAATGGCTCAATAGGCTTCTAGGAGAAGCACATCATATCATTTACAGAGTCTGTCACCCTGCTCAAATCATGAACAGGTTCCCCATTGAACCAAGGCAGAACAAAAGTCAGTCAAGATTGAAATATGTGGGTCAGACAGCCTGAATAGGCAATCACTTCCTGGGTGAGCCAAGCATATCCCTAAATAAGCTCATCAGGGCTCCTGGTGGGAGAGCCTGGTACACTGGGGCTCCCTGCACAGCTCTTCCGTGTCCCGCTGAATGGACAGCCAGTCACAAGTGGTGCTGCTGTGAATTCTGATAAACCAGCTCGGGTTTATTCTCTCTTTTCCCCTTCTGATGGTTTCCCTAAATGAGATAAATCCTGTCAGAACTGATGCCACTAATAACCATCAGCCATCTAGTTTTAATTAGAGTTTGCTTCATTAATGCCCCAACTCCTCTCTGCACAGCAGATTAAATAATGTACTTGCAGCTCATTTACACAAACCCCCAAACTGCAAGGCTGAGCTGCAATCCTTTAATTAAACAGCCCGGCTGATCCCTACCGCTGCCTTGGCTCATCAGTCTAAGCTGATTAAAGAGAATAGGGACTAATAAAGAGCATAAACAGGGAAGTGACTCTCAGCTCTTCAAGGGACTTGCACATTCCAGTGGTGATCAGCTGCTTCCTCCTCCTCTAGCAGGAGCTGTACCTCAGCCCACATCCTTTCTGTTTGGGACCTGCAAGAATGGTTCTGTTTTCAGCAGAAGCCCAGACTCATCTTGTGGGACAGGAGTCCTTTGGGAGACTGAGGAAAAACACAGCAGAGAAGGAGAAAGAGGGACATGAAAACAGTGAGATGAGTAGCTTTGACTGCAAGAGAGACCAGCAAGAGAGACCCTCTTGCTGGTCCCTCTTGCTTTGACTGCAAGAGAGACCCTCTCTTGGCCATGCAGCTCAAGAGAGGGACAGGAGGAGAAGCAAATGCAGGGAATAACAGTTGGAGGTTGAATGCCAGGAACAGTCTGGGACAAAAGTTTGTCTCTGCTTGTGGTTTGTGATGGTCGTTGTTCTTGTGTGGTCTTCCCTAATATTTCTCTGCAAGATTTCTCACTCTTTCTTTGCTGCCAGCTAAAAATGTCTTGGCTTCACATGGATGGAAGTGATTAGGAACATGTCAGTGTCTAACCACTCAAGAGAAGCCAGCTCAGTGAGGTGGTTGAGATTATTCCCACTCATCTAGTTCTGCTTTGCTTCACTGACTGCCACAAGCAAGCCCCCTTCTCTCCTCCCCAGTGTGATTTCCTTGTGGGGAAGCCACGTCTCCATGAATTTAGCAATGCAAATCTCCCACCTGGCTGCTTAGCTGGGTTGCACAAGCAATTAGCAAAACTGGTGCTGTAGGCCATGAATATTAAGAGACAGATTTTATCCCAGATTCTGCCAAAAAGCTCAAAGCCAAAGTACTGGATGAGGTGATGGCAGCAGCAGGCAGATTTCTGCTCCTGAACTCTAAGGGCTTTCCCATATCAAAGGACAGTATAAATCCTTCACCATTGTCTCCACTGGACTTGTAAACCACCAGCTTCATGACCATAAGCCATCTTGCAGGTTGGTTTCCATAGGGGATGCCAAATATCTGGTTGAGTGACATGAAGAAACTCCAGGGATGGCAGTAGGAGCTAACCCTGCTTCTTTACTGAGGTGCTGATTAGACTCCAATTTAGCCAAACCCTGTAATTTCATAAAGCAACGGCTCCTTTTCTCACTGGCTTTTGCCTATTAATGGCAGGGTTTCATTCTAGGGACTTGAATAGCCTAGTAATTGCATTTCCCACTTCTCCCAGTCACATAGAGTGAAGACTGACATCCCAGAACAATGACCTTAAAATGTGTCCAGCAGCAGCCCAGTTCTAACGGGATTACAGACCATTTTCCTTTGCGTGAGGTAATAGGACTGAGATTAGAAAGATTTGTTTCTATTAGAGTAATGAGACTAAATTATGGAGTCACAATTGGAGGGAACAGTATATTCATTCAGTTGCCTTTCATAGGCTTTTCGGAGACTGCCTCTATGGTGCTGAATAGGAAATCAGCAGAAAATCACCTCTCCTCCTGTGATGGGAAAAGTTCTACAGAAAACTTTTAAGTTTCAGGGGCAGGTCTGCTTTGGCAATGGACTTGGGAATAGCACTGGAGTGCTGAAGCATTGTGGAAGAAGTGCAGATGAGACCTGACCTGCTTTTAAGGCAAAGGAGACAGTTTTCTCAGGAAGAGAGAGCAATCTTCTGGAAGGGCTTGGGTGTGTACTTGGAAGAAGGGCTAGGATCTGAAGCATCTTTGGAAAAGCTGGCTCTGTTCATATTTTCCACACTTTCCAATAGGGAGACTGTTGCTTAGATCAGAGTTAAAACATGATTGTTGCCACTAATTTACAAAATGTTTACTTCATGACTGTGGACCAATGAAATTATAATTCAATATAGTTTAAACTTTGAACCCTTGTGGACTAATTTCTATAGTGCCTGCTGGATTTGTCACCATAACAGACTGGCTGCTTCCTGGCACCAGTTATTAGTAAGTGCAACAGATAAGGTGATGTGTGAACCATTGGCTACTTCTCCAAGCTAGCCTTCCTTGCATTTCTGGAGAAATTCCTTCTTGCCCCACTTGTGACTTACCAAAGTACTGAAAAGGAAATGGGAATTCCACCATTCTTGCTGGAGGAAGCCCTCGGTTCTGGTTGCTCCATTTTTATATGTGGGAAGCTCATAAGTGGATGGGCAGATTTTGGACAGTTTGTTCAAACCAAACCTTCAAACATCTTTCTTGATAGCTCTCTGAGCTGCATGAGTATGCTGCACCCTCAGAAGCACATGCTTAAAGCCCAAAACCTGATTTCATTTACATCTGGACAACTCTTTCTCTGACTCTTAATATCTTTTTACCTGAACTCTCTGTTTCCATTGAACATGCATTTGTTCTTTGTCCTGTGAAGGCATGTTGGAAAATGTTGGCAGAAAGGAGCCATGAGTTTTATCCACTGCACAGTGACAGCATCACGTCCCTCTTTGACTCCTCACTGCTGTAGCCCAGGAGCATCTTCCCCCTCCACTACAGCTCTCACTTTGCCCTTGGGTCACTTTAGGTTCTCCAACAATTAGATCCTCCTGAGAAATTCCCAAGACCTTGCTTGGGTTGTGATTGCTATGTCTCTTAAGGCTGAGGCCCATGAAGTTGCTGAGAACTGAACCACTCACCAGCTGGATGCTTACTCTGGACTTTACTGAAGTACCTTGATAAACAGGTGGACAGTGACTCTTTAAGCATTACAGTTAAACAACTGAACTACTCAATATTTTATCTGAACTTGTGAAAGATTGACCTTGCCCAACAGGACAAATGCAAATCAAATCCATGAAATGGGAAATTATAATTTCTGATTCAGGACTGCTGGCAGGATATTGTATATAGAATCTGGAGGTCAGTGCTTCATCTCAGCTCAGAGCTGTTCTGTGGCTTTGGCTCAGGTGTGAAGCATGATGGTGATTCTAGTCTGTATCAAATCAGATCTATAATCTTGCACTTAAAGAAGCCTAACAACCCTGCCTAATTGGTCCCCAGCTGGCAGTGTCAAGTGCATGTTCCTACAATTAGTGCACCATGGAGGCTGAATTCTTCTCTGATTCTTAATGAAGAAGACTCCAGGTCAATCTTAACAGGATGTGGACATGCCAGTGCAAAGCAAGCCTCTACATTCATGGTCTTGTGTACTCTAAGGACAAATGACCATACATGAAGCTCACAGTCTGGCTTCTTTCACTCCCCCAAAGTCCTCCAGAGCACTGCTTTTGAAAACACACATAAGTTGGAGCAAGATTTCTGCTTTGCTAGCACATCCTGTTTGTGCTTCTCATTTCTTTTTCTTATTGAGGTCATGGGCATGAAGAGAAGATTTTTTTTTTTATTGTTTCTTAACAGCTCATCTCTTATTCTTCTATCCCCATAGACTTAATAATCCTGTACCAGATAGTACAATTGGAGATTGCAGGAAGCTGCAAACAGGCAGAGATGGGTTAACAAAGTTCACTTAAATATTCCCCCAGCTCTCAGTTTTCAGAGTTTTGATTTCAGTCTGACACAAAGATGTGGGCCAAGAGTAATGTCTAGACCCGAATTTGAACTCTTTCTAAGCTTGGGAGTGAGCAGATTCCTCACTTTTTGAGTGTTTTGTACAGTGAGGACTAGCAGCTTCAGTTGCTTTGCAGGAGCCTAAGTCTAGAATCACAAAGATGTTTAGTGAATACCCTAGATTTAGGGCAAATATGGAAACACTTAGAATTACATGCAAAAAATATTTTAGAAAATATCCTTAACATTATAGTTACCAGCAACCTTGAGAATCTCTTACAGGGAGGTATAGTTGGGAAATCTTCTGGTACTATGACCTGGGAGGAATGGCTCTTTCTGGAAGCATCCAAAGAAACAGGAGGTCAGTTTCAGATGCATTGTCTCAGTCCTGTAAAGGAGCTCCTCCAGGACATTTTGGCACTCTATCCCACACAGGTATTCCCCTGCTCCTCTCCAACAGCTGGTGCAGCTACTTTCAGGCAAGTGTGGAGAACATGAGCGTGGAGAAGTAAAGTGAGGAATAGATTGGCTCTTCAACAGGAAAAAAAAATATTTCTGGTGGAATCGGGAGTCTCCCTGTCACACTGGTTGCTTTGCTTGCCACTATCAACACCTTTCTTCAGGAAGGTGGAAGATGCTAGGAGAGAGAGGCTAAAGAAAACACACTTGAAGTATCCTATTTTGAAACTGCAAAGATGCCCATCAGGCACACTTTCTGAAGCCTGAAGCTGTATCTAGCCATTGCCTGGCCACACCTTCTTCCAGCTCTTTATTTTCTCCTCTTGCTTCTGTTGCTTATGTGGGTCCTGCCCGAGAGGAATTCAGACTTGGATTCAAGTGCTTTTCTCCCACATGTGCCAGTCCTTGCTGTTTCTTGGGCCATGGTAATATGTGTGCAGGGGGATCAATCACAGCCAGCTTTAACAGCTGTGGGAGCCACATTCCATAGCTGTTGAGATCACTGAGTGGCATTAACACTGGGCAATTCACTCTGGCTTGCAGATGATCCTCACGCTCTCTCTCCTATACTGCAAAGAATTTCTTGTCCATACCATTGGAACTTTTTGGTACCAGGGGAATGCAATATAAACACCTGCTCTATCCTGTATTTTCTGTGTGGTAATGCTACAGACATGCATACAGGGGAAGAAGCTGTGCCAGCCTTGGAAATCGCCCTGTATCTAACACTAGAAAATGGGCACAGATGCTTTGTAAAATAACGGCAGATGGACTCTGGTGGAGCTCACTCCATTCATCCTAATCTGCTAATATCATCTGACCTGATCTGCATCATCAAGATGCACCCACCCCCAAAATGGACCTTTGTACACCAAGACCTTTTGTACACCAAGGTGTGCTCTGTTGAACTTGACAGGTGTTTTCTGTGGACCCTCTGTCCACATGCTTGTTAATGGCTTTCAAGACAGAGAGAGATAGGGCAAAGAGATGGAAAAAAGAGTCAAGGAAGAAAAAAAAGGGAGAGAGACTCATCCCAACAAATGCAACAGTGCTACTGTAAGAAAAATGGATAGTAAACATGGTATACAAAGAAGAAGAATAACAGGAGAGAAGGAGCAGGAAAATAAGGAAGATAAAAAATAGTGTAAATGAAAGAAGGAACTGCAGAGAACAAGAAAATATGAGCAGAAGATAAATGAGCAGGGCCCTTGTCTGGAATAATCCTGTTCATGCCAGCATTCTTTGGCTGTGACACAATGAGTCTGTGGCCTTTTATTACACATTTCCTTGGAGTGTGATGCCAATCCAAAGGCCTTTGTCTTTTTGGTGCTCTGCAACACTAACTCAATCCTATGAAGGTTCATCTTCTGGTCACCCCTATGGAACAGGCTCTGTGCTTGGATACACTAACCTCTCTCTTTGGAAAAAGATCTCTGTGCACTAGAATTCCTTCTCCTGCATGAGGGTCTGGCAGATTTTAACATGCTTCAGGAAGAACTGAAGAGTCTGAAATGCTGAAGAGGAGCAGATTGTACAGCTGCTCAGGCCACTTTGAGTTCTGCAAACTATCAGAAGTAGATATCTGAGGGAGCGCATGCAAACAAGTTGGGAGGTATTTTGGACTGTCGTCTCACCTGTTCAAAAACTGCAGAAAAGCTGGAGACTACTCCATCTTCTGTGAGAAAACATCATCCTGAAGAAAAGTGTCATAAACAGGATCTGAGTTCAGTGAGATTTTTCTTGTGAGACTGTGAAACCTAATTCTGGCCACATCACTTGGCAGTGTGTTCCACTAACTTTTAACAGCTCCTGCTTGGCACATCGATTCTTTAGACACACACAGATTGTGCCATCATCCCACTGGAAACAAATTGCCTGGTGATTAGAGCTGCATGTCACCTTTGTTGTGTCCCACACTGGTATGGTGCTGCTTTCCTGTAAGCAGGTTATGATGCTGTTATTGTTGTCTCTGTGTCTGGGTTGACTGCAATCTCTCTCATTCCCTCTTTTGCAGAAAGAGGGAAGATGGAGATAGGCTGCCCTATTTATACACTGCTAATGCTTTTTTCCACATGCCCCCAGAGGTCATTGGCAAAATATAACCAATTCTTGTAATTTCCTAGAATGTACTGGTGTGAGAGGGTAAGTGGAGATGCACCAACCAGAATGGTGCAGAATGGTGTTGTGAAAAATATTGCTGTGCTGTTACAGCACAACTGGATCTGATAAGGATTATACAGAATGTCCTAAAATAAAGCATATTGGGCCAGATCCTCCACTGAGAAAGGTGCAATCCACAGGAATAAAGCCATTTGTAACACCAGCCAGGATACTGCTCAACAACCCTGTAGGATTGGTTGAGTCAATGCAAACTTCATGGGTTTTTTATGATCTTGCCCCAAAAGTTCCATGTCTGAGTACAGAGAATAGGGGTAAAAATAATTTCCATTCCTCATAGGTAAGAAAAGTTGAGGTGCCATAGGGAAACATGAGCTTGTGTGGCCAAATGTGTAAGTTGCTAAGTCATTCTGTTTTCCAAATGGGAATTTAAAAAAGATAGAAAAAGAAATGGGGCCTCGGGGAAGAAATGTGACATGAAGTGGATCAGAGTGTAAGGAAGCAGTAGAGACAAAATAGATTAAAAACTGGAAAAGTAGAACGTTGTGCCTACTGCATAAGGCTGTGGGGGTGGTCACTGCATTGGGGAAAGGAGGAGGGAATGCTAACCATGCTGTTTCTATCTTGGTCTTCAGCCAAAGGGCAATGCAAGCATCTAGATCTGAACACAGTGGCAAAGTTGAAATCTGGATAAAGGTGGTGAATGCTGTTTGCATTGTCTCTATTGAGGGGGATGGTGATTTATGGCTGTGTTCCTCTTTATGTTGAGGAGAACAAGGCTTCTTTCTGTTTGGTTTGACACAAGCAGTGACCTTCTACTAGGCTGCAGTAATCACAAGAGATGAAATAGCTGAGATACTTGAGAATAGAAATAAAATTTATCTGAGTTACACCAAGATCTACCTGTGAAGTGGCTCACTCTCTGCCTTGACAAATCAATTACTCTGATCCCTTAGGAAGGAGCCCAGAGGTGCAGTCCAACCTAGAGTCCACCACAGCAGGTAGAAAAAGAAGACTACAGAAGTCCTTGCCCAGGTCTGTAAATGCCAAGAGCCATGTCCCTCACCCATTGCTGGATTGGGAGAGCAATGGGCTGAGGGATATGCAAGCTTCCCTTGCCTTGTAGAGACTCTGCTGCCTCCCAGCCCTGAATTCATCTAATTTTAGCAGTGAAATTCTATCTTCTGCATGATTGCACCGGCAGGCTTTTGTCAGCGAATTTGGTGATGTTCAAACCTGCCTCAGGGATGAGAAGCCAAGAGATCTGACTCAAAGTGGCAGAAAGACTGCTGCTGAGAAGCCAAGTTTCTCTTTCCTGGGGTGCTGAGCGGGCAGTAACACTAATGCAGGGTGCCATCTGTTTTTTCCTTCTCTAAAAGGTCGTGTTTACCAAACATTGCAGAAGCAAGAGAGGTCTGGGGTTAAAATAAAAGTAATTAAACCCTGCAGAGGAGGACGTCCTATGGCTCCACTTGGTGCTCTTCACACCTCAGTGAAGCACAAGTGCCCTGTGCAAAGCAGCCACAAGTAACCTTGTCTGCAGTGCCAGGCTGTGGAACTTGTGTCTAACCTGCAGAGACAGCACAGCAGCCAGCCCGGGGTGCCAAGCCCCAAGGTGTGACAGGCAGCTCAGAAAGGGGCTCCTTCCTAAGCTGAGCCTTGTGCCCTGCAGCTGGTGAAACAGGAGGCATGAATGGGAAGAGGAAAGAGGGGTGTGCCAGAGAGATGGCCCAAGGGCCATTCTGAGGTGTCATCCAGACACATGTAGGATCTATAAGAAAAAAACTATGACAGCCACCCACACCACCCAGAGCAGCCAGCCTTGCACCATGAACACCACTTCTCATAAAGTGAGAGCTGCCTTAGTTATTCCAGGCCACCCTTCGGAGGAGCTTGTCTGTCCTCTTGGAAAAGCACTAGTCCTCTGGCAGATGAAATTTGTCACGGAGAGCCAGGCCCTCAGACTGGTGGCCAGCCCAGTCTGACACCTGGACAATCATCTTTGTACCAGGATGGCACGGGGTGCTTCAGAAACATTTAGTTCCTGTAGTGCTGTTCTGTAGCAAAAGGCACAATGACACAACAATGTGGGAATTACAGAGCACCTGGGGATCAAGTTTAAAGACTAAATCTGAAATGAAGGCACTGACTTTAGCATGTTGGTCCCTGTGGGACAGGAGGGTCTTGCTAGTGTTACTGCATTCTCTGTCTGCTTAATGTACATCTCACCAAAAAAACCTGAAGTGATGCTGAAAAGATGTTGCCTGGTTCAGTCTGTGCTAAAGGATAAATTTAATTTAAATTTAATTGATTTCCAATATTTTTACTGTACCATGCTGTCAGATCTATTTTACAGGTGTGTGTGCCAGACCCTTTATGAAATAAGTAATATATTCTGGGATGGGTAATGAGCTTGGCTAATTACCATTAATTCCTTCTGGGTAAAACTAGTGTGAGAAGATGGCCTGATGCCACTGCTTTACAAGGTGTTATGTGAATGTCGACAAAATCAGACTCTTGTTCCTATATTTGTCTTTGTTGGGGGAGATTGTCTGAGAAAGCTGCAGCTTGGCTGGCAGGGCATGATTTGCCAAGATCAGGTTCCAAGTTCCCTGCCTTTCTGGCGGGGGAGACTTTTGCCTGCCATCAGTTTCAGCAGGCTCCCAGAGAGCATTGCCTCCAAATCACCCTAAAACTTGAACTTATAAGCAAATCAGAAGCAATTCTTTTGCACTCAGGCCCCCTGCATGTCAGAAATCTCTGAACCTTGGAAAGATCTCATAATGTATTACCAAGCCTGTCTCAGCCATTGTTTTTCCTATTGAATTCTGATGAACCCATTCACCACATGTCATGGCTATCCTCAGGGAACACTGGAGTGAAATGAACTGAAAAGGCACTTTGGACCCTGCTAAGTCAGCAGTTGGTTCGTTGTTGTTGTGGGTTTTTTTTTTTGGTTTGTTTTTGTTTTTTCAGGTATTTTTGGTTTTTTTTTTTGTTTGTTTGTTTGTTTGGTTGTTTTTTTTTGTTTTGTTTTTTTTTTTGGGTTTTTTTTTGGTTTTTTTGTTTTTTTTTTCTCTGAGCAGGGAAGCTTAGGAAAGACAGAGGAAGCGCAGGTTCTTGCAGACTTGGGTTCTGGACTCCATTCTACTGGCATTAGCTAGTGAACTCTTTTTCTAATTCTCTATATGATACTTTATAGGTTTTTTTTTATTCTGACATCTCTGAAGCTTTGAAGTCTCATATAAGTCTAAGGCCATGAGAAGCAATTAATCAGGCCATTAACCATTTATAGCAATTTAAGAACAGTATATGTACTATAACCAACCAATCCTCATAAGGAGAACTGTGAAATGGATGCATAAAATTTGTGGTCTTTCACAACTAGTCCAGGTGGTCTTTGCCTCAGTTACAGGTCACAATCCTGCTCACTGACCTTGAATACTATGAAGAAAGCATTTGATAAGTTATATATGGGAAACAGAAATATGGTCTTCTCCTGGAGTGACACAGAGTGACACAAAAAAAGAGCTAAGATCAGCCTCTGATCTTCTGTAACACCTCATAGCCCTAGCTTCCTTCTGTATGATTAGCTAGACCCTTTGGCATAACCATTGTACCTGGCACAAGAACATTCTCTTCTTCAGTGACTGGTTTCTTAAACCATTCACCAAATCCAGAGGAAACACTGCTATTTGTTGTTACTCTGTTATTGCTCTTATTTATGTGCAAATTATTCTCTTGGAAAAGGAGAGAAGGTGCAAAGAGGAGTTTAGTGTGGTGACCACATGGGAGCTCTGTAGCTCTGGAGTGATCAGTGAGAAAGCTCAGTTTTAATTTCTTACAGGACTAACATTATTGTCCTTGAGAAGAGTAGCTCTTCTGGTCCTTGAGCCCTGTTTAGTCACTCAGCCACCCTGCAAAAGCTTTTCTGAGAGCTCTGAAAATTCCTCTCAGACCGTGAACTGATTCTGGTATTTGACAGTGGTGCAATGGAATGTAATGTCTGGAGCATCCAGCTTGTGTGTTCCTGCCTGCTGGTCTGCCTTGAAATGGCCTTGAGATGTTTGAGGGAAAGGGGCTGTGTGTTGTTTCTCAAATCATGAAGTAAGGGAATGTCTAAGCCTGACAGTCAAGCTCCAATAGATAACCATGGTTCATCTCCACAGTTGTCAATTAGAAGTGCAGCTCCTTTCCCAGCTGGAAACATGTATTTCCAGCAGCAAAGAGGTGAGGAAGAGTATGCAAGGAAGTGCAACATCTTGATGCTTTAGCAAGTGCAAAACAGTCCTATCTCTCCCAGGACAGACAGTGACAACAGTGACAACAGCTCTGTGCAGACATGTGGAGTTGATATTGCTAGAAATGGGCATATGGCTTCTCTGGCTTGATAATTTAGGGTCACTGATTTGGTCTTTATGCTTCCATAAGAGCAGAGAGGGAGAAAAAAAGAGAGGAATAAAAACCCCTCACTATTATAACATTTCTCCTCCATCTTCTCCCTTCATCCATCCCTTACTCTAATCCTTATATAAAATCTTCCTGAGAAACCTGCACATAAAAGCTAAGTATCAGAAGTCTGATTTACTTGTGCTAAATAAAAATATTTATGGGTGCCAGCTGAATTGTCTCAGTGAGAGCTTTTTCACCATCCTGCCTTCTTGAAACAAGCACTGGGATTCATCTCACAACCCTGATATCCCTGTTTTGAAATGCTAGACTGGGGATAGTACTTTATATAAGCCCTGACTCAGATTGTCTGTAGTAACCATTTCTGTTAACAAACCTGTCTGCAGCAGGCATATATAAGTCAGCTGTGCAAATGAACAGCACATAACTGAAACACGAGAGAAGTTTTTCACAGCAGATGGAATCTATTTGTAACAGTGACTAGGCTTGTTAATGGGTCATAAAAGTCATGTAGGAACATCTAGGAAGAAGAGATCAGCTGAGTTTGTAGTTTTCCTTTTCACCTGATTGCAAGCGATTTACATTAGTATTGCAACTTTGAATCAAACAGAATTCAAAGAAATCACAAACCTTCTGTACTTGATTGTATGACTGTAAAAGCTGTGAATAAAAGTGGCATGTGATACTTGAGGACAGCAAATAAAGAACACTTACTACAGCTGAAACTGCAGGGGTGATGCTGGGATTCAAACTAAATTGACCTCATTGGAGTTTGGCTGGGACTTTGGGATTCACACCTTAGACTCTGCGTGGGACTTTTAATTATTACAGGTGGTTAGACCAATTTTGTCATCCAAGAAACAGTATGTGCAATAGCTCCATTCCCTTTCTTCATCCCACGGCCAGGGAGTCTGATTGCTTACTGGCCAAGGGAAAGCAAGTGAATCCCCCAAATTTGCTTAATAACATTTTTTTTTCCACAGAGATCTTTCATATACTTTCTACCCTTCCCCTCCTTACTTTCCTTACTGTTTGGGTTTTTTTGTTACTGTCACCATAATAGCTCTTGAGCCTTCTTTTGTTAAAAAACCCTGTGTCCTACCAATGCAAATCAACTGTCACTCAGGACAGAGGAAAAAATATCAGGCTTGTTAAGTTTTTATTTATTTCACTGTAGCATCAGTTTTGATCTTTAGCAGTGTATTTTATTTCTTATTTGTGGCTTCATCAGTCATTGCTAATAGAAAACCAAGAATAGGCCTTCCCAAAACACTTCCTCAGAAACAGGTTCAAGATGAGAGTAAACCTGGGAGAAATACAGGTTTGGTAAGTGGAACCATAGGGCTGTAATGGTAACATTCAAACTGCTAATCAAAACCAGTCTTTACTCCTTTTTTCTACTGCTTAAAAGTCACTGAAGTTTACTGCTGAAGCTGAAATTTCCCAGGTTTGTTCAAAGGTGAAATATTTGTTTCTTTTTGTTTTTCCACACTAAAAGAACTTAAAAATGGTTCAGTGGTTCAGCCTTTTTTATGAATTATTTTTCCCCACAACAGAACATGTAGAAACTATTCCCACTTCAGCATGAGTGTTTGCTGTTGTGTCCTGGATAGCACCACAGCCAAACCAGCATGGGGTTAAAAATTTTATATTTAGCATAAAATTATCTAGCTGAAAAATGCCTTTGAGTGCTCCAATGGAATCTGATTTTGATTTGACTGAATTTTGATTTGACCCCGAATTTTTGAGGAAATTCCACGCATAAGCACAATCCATTCTGTATGGCTGTGTCCACTGGGCTCAGAGTGTGCACGGAGGAGGAAGGCAAGGTTAATGTGTACATGTGCTTGGCTGCTGTCCTTATCCCAGCACAGAGTCTTTGGGGACCTCAGTAATGCCCTGGGGGAACAGTGCTGAGGTGGATGGTGCTTCTCACACATCTGTGCCGAACAGTCCCTCCAGTCTTAGGGCCCTGCTGTGTCTTGAAGAATATCCTGAATGCCTAATGAGGATAAAGGAGGCTTCTTGAGCAATTTGGATTGGTCCAACACCCTGTGCCTCATTGGCCAGGGTCAGAATTGGGTGTGGTGAGGGTGCCTAGGGTCAGACAGAGCCCAGCCATCAGTAGGTCTGTGGTGATGTGGCTAGTCCAAGGTCAAGTTAAGGAGTCAGTCTTCAGGGTCCAGATCATGTGTGTCCATGGCTATATAAAGGGGAAAGCTGTAGCAAGGCTGGAGACCAGCACTCTTACAGTGTTGCTGGAGCAGGGATTGATGGGTCCAGGCTGGAGCGAGAGCCTGGGGAACCTTAATGTCAGGAAATACTTAAGTGCTGCCTGGAAAAGGCCCAGATTAACTCCATCTGCCTCTGAAAATGGCCCTTTGAGCAGGGAGTTAGAGAAGACACCTCCAGCCTTCCCTCCCAGTCTAGGTTAGTCTGATTCTGCAAAGCCTGCTGATTTTACTCTTATATTGCCAGTGGGTGCAGGATATCCTGTTAATGTTACTCACTCAGGCTCTACCCTGTGTGTGACAGAAGACCAAGAAGAGAGATGCACCCCCGAGAGACCCTCCTTGCAGAGCAGCAGGGCTGAGTGCTGCAAACTCTTACACACACTCCATGTTCTACACAGACCAGCCAGTGGAGTCCTCAGGAAAACAGGGCTAAGTACGTGTGCCAGTGCTTAGAGGACCATCATGTCAGGGAATATTTGCTGGCATTTAGAGTCCATTCAGGCTCCAAGGGAAGTCAGGGGAAGGCGAGCTCTCCATCTGACTGCCTCGGGCCCCGACCTGCCCTAGAGAAGGCCTGCATAGCACACTGGGCACCGTGGCCTTGACTCAGCTGAGCAATTTGGAGTGTGTGTCTTCCTGAATGAGAGCATATGCATCTAGCTGAAATTGCTTTATAGGGCACAGTCCAGATCCCACTGAAATGCTCGGGAAGCTTTTGCCATGCGCTTCAATGAAAATGTGATCAAATCTATGTCACCTGATTTTCCCTTAGGCTGAGGATAAAAATTGCTGCTCTGCTGGTTAAAATCGGAATTGAACAGTACAGGGGCTGTCAATAAAAATGTTGCAGTGAGATATGTAAGGGAAAAGTTCTTTAGTAGGGTTTCCTGCAATGTGGATAGACATAGAAGAGAAAGAATTAAAAATAAACAGTTAAAAATATCTTTAGATGTAGGAAAAATTGTAGCATCGGGAATAGAACAATGCAAAATTTGATAAGGTCTTCAACCTAAAAGAACAGTTTTATGCTTCATTTTAATGTATTTCCTGACTGATGATTATGCAAAGATTTCATTTTAATACTCTTTGACAAAGTTGGTTATATAGCATTTATGTATGAGCATTTACGTAAGAGACTGATTTCTTCTGTGAATTTGTTTTATAAGTCTAACTGGTGACTATAGGCGTGTGTATAAAAGAAGGAACTTTCTAAATTTAAATCCTTCATCTTTCTTAATTCTGAAGTTGTGGTAGTATCTGGCTCATCAGATTTGGAGCCCTCTTAGAAGCTGTGGGAATATTTCTAAATTTGATTGTTAATCTATTGAACAGAAAAGCTGCCATTGGAGAGAATAAACTTCCTTTTAAAGTACTAGTAAGTGTGCAAAAGTGCTCAGAGGCTTAGAAGGCAAAGTCTATTTACAGCTAGAAGATTTGGACTCCTAAGGGCATACAGCACTTCTGAAAATGAGACTTAAATGGTTCTAAGTAATTTGGGCACTACATAAAATCGTATCTAATTTCCCTCTTTTTGCTTCAACATCAACACCAATCATAAAATGATTTATTATCTAGTTGATAGCAGAACTGGTTTTCTGTGGAGCAAATCCAAGAGAAAGAGATATGCTTCAGAAGTGAATTAAATAATTCAATAGCATTTAAGTATGGGAGGCAATACACATCCTTGGTTTCAGGGAAATTAAATGCATTGGTTCTGTAGTAATTATATCCAAACTGGATGTTGTTCTCAGCTGAATGCTCATCCCTTGGAAACCAGTGGAACTGTGTTTGATGGACTTGGTGCAGGAGCAGCCAGAGTACATGTAGGCTTGCACACTCTTGGAAATCATAGATTATTCCTCTGTAGCCACAAGAAGGAGGCTAAGGTAACAATAAACAAACACTCTCATGGTTCAAACAGAACCCCAGAACAACAAAATCTTGTTTGAAATTGGATGATTTTGGAATATACTTGGCAAGAGGGGTTAAGTACAGACTTCCTCATCACTTCAATGGATCAGACATGTGCTAATTCCATCCTGCCTGGTGCAAGATGCCCCGTCTCTTAGGGTGCACTGTTGTCAGGCCCTGGTTTCACACATCTGCTGATGTGGCTGCCAGGAGAAAAGAGAACTTTCCTTTCTCCACAAGATCTCAGTGGCACAGCAATTTGTGGGTGAAAAACAGGTAGCTTCTTTCATGGAAGCTCTGCAGTCTGCTGTGGCTGTACTGGAGACACTCTTTAAAGGGTCAGGATCTCAGGGCTGGCTGGCTCTGTGGCCCCTTTATAGTCTCAGCTCTCCAAGAGTTTCTCTGGAAACTCATCAACATTCAACTGCCCCTGCCCCATTTCCCACATGCCCTTAGGAACTCCAAGGGAAAACTGGTTCGTTGGGATCCAGGCTCCATGCCAGATGGGACTCGGGATGTGCAGAGATGCTGAGCAGTAGGCGGCAAGTGCCCAGGGGTGATTGCCAGCTGCTCCAAAGGGCGGGAGAGGAGTCCACAGGCCATGACACCCTCCTTGGCTCTCCACCTCCTCCAACTGCAGCACCTGGAACAGAGGCAACCAGGCAGTTTGAGGAATCACAGGATTGGTTCATATAGGGGTGCCTGCTCTTAGAGAGGGAGGCATCAGTTCTTTGGCTGGATCAACCTCCAATCCTGATCCATCGCTGGAGGAGACCCCTGACAGCCCAGGCTCCCATGACATTTAAAATGCAGCTCAGGGATCGAGTGTAGCGAACAACAATAAACATAATCATAAATCAAATATAATATAAACAAATAAAAAAAGCGAAACGTTGCGTTTTGTTCACAGTGACGATCCCAGCGGTTCCACAAGCAAGAAAGCCGGGTGTGAAACGGAGGATCCGAAGGAGGCCGGCAGACAGAGTGGCCAGGAAGGCAGGTCCGACACCCTGACGCTAAAAGCCCAGCATGCGGAGATCCAAGAGGAGCAGGCAGCGGGCTGCTCCCCTCTGGTGCAGAAGGCGAGCCTCCACCACACGGGTTCCCCAGTGAGAGTGCAGCGCAGCAAAGGCGCGGCCTCCTGTTCCCATGCCGCTGCCTCCGATTATGAGCTCTCCCTTGACCTAAAGAATAAACAGGTACCAAGGCTTCCTCCTCAGGCTGTGGGAGAAGGGGATGGGGCGGGTGGGACTGCATTTGCACTGTGGTGGAATGACTTTTAGCACATACATTAGCCTTTTGTTCACCTAGGGCTTTTGCCCTGCCTAGCTGGCTCTTTGGGTACGCCAGGCTGATGGAGGAAGTAGATTCCCCACCTGTGACTGAGTCACCCTTTCACTCAAACCTGCTGGCATCTGCTCCTGGTTGCCTGGATCCAGTGGTCCAAAATGGACCTAGAAACCCAGTTGTGAGTGTAGGCTTAGAGGTGGGTTGCAGACAGCCAAGAGCAGCAGCGTCCAAGGGTAGTGCCTTGCTCACAAGAGCACAGTGTCTATAGGGCTCCCGGCAACTGGGTGTTCCAAATTCCCTCCCTCATGGGTGAGTCTCCAAGAACCATCTTGCCATCTTGGATCATGCAGGGCAGGCCCCCAGCACACTTCTGCATTAGCATGAGCTTTCAAGAGGAAGTGGGGTTTATTCAATGAGTGTCCTGCACAGCATCTACCACGATGTTTGTGCACTGCTGCCACCACTGCCCTCAGTGCAGAGGAGTATGCTGAAGAGATAGGCAAGATTACAGGCTAAGAGAAAATGATTCAGTCCTAGAAGTTGCAAGCCTTGTGTTCTGTGCCTGAGAACAGCACAGAATAGCTCTGAGAATAGCTCCAGAGCACAAGCATGCCAATCTCTAGCTGCATGTCCCAATGGACTCCCAGCAGGAGACAGTGGGACAGGGGCTAGTAGCAGCTGGCCTCCTCCTTTACAGGTGGAATGTGTCCCCTCCTTCCTCGTCTCTGCAGATTCCAGTCCAGGAGAGCTGTTATGCAAAACAGAACCTAAAGTAAAATTTGTGCCTTTTCCCTGGGAAGGCAGCTCAGTCAGAGGCTGTAGGATATGCAGACCCTGCAGTCTGGGAGGTGAGGAGGACAAGTGACAGGGGGAGAGTTCAGTGCAAGCTGTGCTCTTGCAGCTGAAGGGTCTCAGCTAATGAGGTTTCCACAGAAAAAGCTGCTACTTCTGGGACATCTCTCTACTACTTCCCTCAAGGCACAGATGCTGTCCCTAAACATACATGTCAGATCATTGACCCAATAGATTTCTGAGCAAAAGAGACACCTTTGCTCTCTAGCTCTGTCTTTCTCAAAATACTGCATACTCAGACAGAATTCTTGTTTCACACCAGGGAAAAAAAAAAAAAGAGAGACTAATTAACTGGCTTCACAAGCTAATGTGACATATCTTCAGGGTGGGCCACATCTTGACTGCTATATATATTCTTAGCCTCCTTGATATCCTACAGCTGCTCTGGTTTGTCCTGGGGAGTGCCTGTCCTGTGTTATTTTAGCTTTAAGGTCATGTTGCCATATCATTGTTCTTGCAGCAGAGGCCAGATCTGCCCTGGATGCATGTGAACAAGAGAGACGTGTTTAGCTGATTGTTCATTAATGTCTGGTGCCTCACAGAACTGATCTTGCAGGGACTGAGCCTATCTCTTTGGTGAAACCACATTTCTCACACTAAAGGGGCCTTACAATTTATGTGCCTGTCTAGACTCATGGATGTCTTCAGTGAATTGCCTTCATCTCTGGAAGGGGGGATTTTCAGGCAGTGAAGAGTACTAATTTTTCCACTGTAGTATGTGTTTTTATAGGAATTCATATCAATTTACTCATCAGGTAGTTTTCTTAAATGGGAATAACGGTGATAGGACCTGCGCAGCACTGTCCCAGTAGAACCCTACTTATAGCAGAATTTGTAACACAGAAACAGAACTCACAATAAGAGAAAAAGGTGCAAGGAGACATTTTTAGTCTCCCTGCACAATTGAAGTCACATTTACCTTTTGAGAGAAGACTGTGTGCTAGTAAGGAAGAAGGGTAAAATGCAGCCTCCTCTGCAAGACTTGGACCAGTCATTGCCCCTCAGCACCATCCTAGAGAGTTGGTGAGTGGCCTCCTGGCTCTCCTTTCTCCCTCCCCTGTGAAGCAGAGAATTCTGAGTGCACAGAGCAGAAGTACTCTATGCTGGGAGGTTGGAACAGAGACCCAAGTACTAGAGTTCCCTTGTGCTTAGATTCTATTGTAATGTTGGGAAAATGCAGGGGACCACAGGAAAGAGGAGCATGCTTTCAGTCATACATACTCTTGGGCTGAAGGGCAGCAGGTGTCCCATGGAGGAAGTGAAACACTCCATAAACAAACATCCCTTTTAGCAATGTCCTTTCATTGTGAGAGGCTGGAGCGAGGAAGAAGCATTAAGAATGAGTGACATGTATGCTTTGTATTTCTTTTTTTTTTTTTTCTGATTTTTTTACAATGCATGAATTGCCTTGAGTGACTCAGATTCTGTCCCTGAGCCTGATTCTTTTCTGGCTATAACATGGTGGCACATCATCATGCTCAGTGGCAACCTGGGTAGAAAACCAGTGCTAACTGAGAATAAGATCAGGCCGTGGTCTCTCCGGGCAGTTTTATAGATTTATTTCTATGGGCACCAAAGCCATGGGGTGTGCACTTCAAATGTTTGGCCTGCAGTTTGGCTTGCCTTTTGGCTTGCCTTGACCTTGTTAAATCTCCCTTCATATGCAATCCCTCATCGCAGTGAATATTTCACAGCCATTTCTAATTCAGCCACAATTGCTCAGAATGAGTGTTCATACTGAGGCCCAGAAATGTATTAAGCTAATTATTCTTTGAAATCCCCCCCCATCCCCCTCCTGCTTTTCCCTTCCTTTGGCGCCGGCTGTCGGATCATTCCCCAGAGAAGAGTAGCTTTAAGTAGGCAATTACTTGTAATTCATGGGGTTTATTAGGAGTGAGAGAAGGACAATCATGTCTGGCCTTTCTCAGCTCTCAGATGGGAACAGAAGGTTCCTCCAGCCATCCAGACTTACATCTCCATTACCTGTGACTGCTGTGGTGCTAACAGACACCCTGTCCTCTTCTGGAAAGGAAGAGCCCAGGCTACAGCTGTGTGAAATCCTTAATTCCTTTGTACTGTCAGTTAGCTCGATCTGACAGCAAATGAGTATGTCTCAGACATCAATAAACAGCAAATGTCTGGGCTACAGCAAAGAAAAAGAGACAGAGACCCACTGCTACTACCAAACGAGGGTGGGGAGGGCACTTCTCCCTGTGGGGATGCTGCATATAGCTCTGCCAGTCCTCTCAAGCATCCCTTGGAACACTCCCTGTCCTTGTTAAGCCTGCTGAAAGATAGTGTAGGATTCCCCTTGCTTTGGACCGTGCCAGTAGGCAGTGGATCACATGCAGAACCCAGCCTTGCAACCCTGGTATGAGCTAGAAAACAGACTAGTTGAGGAGGAGTCCTCTCACTTCAGATCTAGGAGTCCTCTCACTTCAGATCTTGTTCTGCTCCTTAATGCCTTAGTCCTTTGGGAGTACTGAGATTATGGGCTGCAAAAAGCTGGTGATGTTTTTTATCGAGGTACTGACAGCTTGCTCTGTTCCTTTGGACTTTTACAAGGATCACTCCTCACCAGCTATTAAAGTCTGCCATTTTTGGCACTGTCCTTGCATGAGATAAACTGGCCTTTTACTTCAGATCAGGAATGGCATCTTGTCTTGGCCTCTAATGAGATCAGAGCATATGAATTTCATATTTTCAGAATGGCTGTCACCTCCTTGGAAACCTCAGGTAATTGTAAGGCTCTTGCTTCTGCTTGATTTTGCATTTTACTGTTATTCTGTCCCTCTCATTTGTTCCTCTTTCCCTCCTAACACAATTAGCTCTACATTTTCATTAACCAGATCATTATTTTAAGTGCTCACGGTCAGTCGTCAGTAATAACTGTCTGGGTTGGGCCTTTGCAGGTTACTGGTGTAATTTACATTTATTCTCATGAGCCTTCCTCGTGAAGGAATGGGCCAAGGGATAGTTCAGCCTCTTCCCAGGCAGGCCAACTTTAAAGACACATGTCAGGAGTGTTGGTTTTATGGTGGGATTTAGGATGTCCTTGTTTATCCAAAAGGCCTGCTGCCAGGTCTTGTGGTAAATGACACTGTACCCATGATTGTTGTGGGGGTGATTTTTAGCAGCATTGATGCAGACCACTTCTGGGAGGGCAGCAATGAAAGTATTTGGCAAATGTTCTTTAAATCAGGGGTAAACAGAGCTCTGAGTCAGCTACTTCTGCAACTGCAGTGGCCAATCCCATCACTAAGAGAATTGCTGGTATTTCTTAGGGCTGGGCTTTGATGTTGGCCCTGGACAGACCGCGAGCTCAAGGGCAAGGCAGACAGAAAACAGAAGCCTACCTGATGTTTGAGCACAAGGCAAAGATCCCTGCTTCATGCCCATAAAGGGAAATATGAAAGGATGTGCTCCCCATCCCACTCTCTTCCATAAATGTCAGCCTCCCAGAACTTGCTCCACAGCCACGATGCCAGTGCAGGCACAAAATGGCTGGGCTTAGGTTGTTCCTCTCTGCCTGTCATCTCCCAAGGTCACATTATCTTCCTCTGCTTCCAGAAGAGTTAGTATTGGAAAGATTCCAGAGGTCATTTACACTTCTCATAGCTGTCAGACCAGGTCTTTATGGGTACCTACATCACTCACTGGTGGTTTTATCTGTAACTTACGTCATGTTATGAAAAAGAAGAAGGAAGCAGGTGACATGACATGACTCTGTGAGCTGAGGCTCATGCCTCAGTCTCACTTTGACTGTGAAAGCAATTTGCACTTAAACTCAGATCTTGTGGAGCTCAGCTTTTCAAACTGTGAGTACTGGGCCAGCAAGGCATGGTGAAGGATAAGTGGTATGTCTGGGGATGAGGATGCAGGCAGTAAAACTCGTCCTTTGGTTCTGCTAACGAGCTCATATTCACCACATGACTGATGCAGTGAATCCTCTGCTAATTCAGGACTGACTTCACCAACACTCTCAGTCCTGCCTTTCATCTTTTTTTGGTTTTTCTACATGTGTGCAGACACATTTTAACTCTACAGTCTGCAACTGCACTCTGCCCTGTGAAGTGCCAATGATAGCTTATAGTTCAGCCTAAACCTCAGTGAAGGTAGTTTGAGTTCATTCTTCTCTTTTTTTTTAACCCCATCTTCCACCTTCATCTTCACACTGTCCCCCTTGTCCTCTGTCAGTCACTCATTGGAATCAAATCATCTCCCATTCTCCTGGAACTTGTTAGTGAAAACCCAGCTGCAGAGGAAGAGTGGGGGGATTGCCAGGAAGTTTAAATTCTAGACTACAGGAACGACCATACATACCTGCTTTGCTGAAGCCAGTTGAGATGGTGTGTGTCGATGTATTTACATGTGTTTGTCATTACCAGCTCAGGTAAATCCTCCTTCTACTTTTTTATTACCTTGTCTCAACATTTAAAATTCAGACTTTTTTTACCTCTCAAAACTGAAAGTCTTTCTTTTTCTGGGTATTTTTCTTTTCATTGCTGGCTGACACCTGAAAAACTCGAATATCAAAAAGGAAGACACTTTGGCATTCAGAATACTTTTTAAAAGACAGAACTCAGAACAAACCCAGCCTCCACTAACTTATATGGAAGTTTTTGTTTCTTGCTAACTGCTAGATCAAGCCAGCATTCTCTGCATTTAAAAATGAAATTTTCTTCCCTCTTTCTGAATGATTTCTCCTTTTGCTGAGAGTATTTCCTAAGGTTGCTGAGGAGGGGAGAAGCATTAGTAACACTCTGAGACAAGAGATAATGCTTGACATCACCAGAGCACTGCGGAGCAGGAACACATATTGCTGGAACGTTGTGTTTGCAGTGATGAACTTGCCCTAAAGTCCATCAGAAGTGAGTCTGCGAGGGAAGGGCACCTGCAGGCTCCAGCTCTTATGACTGGCACTCTGGGAAGAGGCAGGGTCCCGTTAGAGCTGTGAGGAAGCTCACAGTGCTGATGATTTAGCCGGTCATGCCCAAATGGGAACCTTCTGTTGAAATCAGGGGCATGGCATTGCAGGGAAAAGGTAATTGAGTGTCAGAAGTTCCTTTGACAGTCATTGAAGACTAACCAGTGAAGAAAGTGGGGTAACAAGAGGCCATCAGGAGGCAATTACCAGAATCTAACGTGGCTGTCCTCTGTTTTTCAGATCGAAATGCTAGAACACAAGTACGGCGGCCACCTGGTGTCTCGCCGGGCAGCTTGTACCATCCAGACCGCGTTCCGGCAGTACCAGCTCAGCAAGAACTTCGAGAAGATCCGCAACTCCCTGCTGGAGAGCCGCATGCCCCGCCGCATCTCCCTGAGGAAGGTCCGCGTCCAGAACTCGGAGAGCTTCTCCGCAGAGAAAGCCCTGATGGAGGGGTACAACTTCGTGGGCATCCCTCTGGTGAGGTCCCCGTCCTTGCCGGCCACTATCAGCGGGGCGCTAACTGAGCTGGAGGACTCCTTCACGGAACAAGTCCAGTCCCTGGCGAAATCCATCGATGATGCCCTCAGCACCTGGAGCCTGAAGACCATGTGCTCCCTGCAAGATGGGGGCTCGTACCAGATCAGGGAGACCTTCAGCGCTAGCTCCATGCAGCCAAACCAAGACTTAGAGGCTGAGCTACAGGATCAGGAGAAGGAGGAAGGTCTCCTGCCAGATACTCTACCCAAGAGCAGCAGCACTCTCATGATGGCTTTTCGAGATGTCACAGTTCAGATCGACAACAAGAACATCTCTGTCTCATCATCTACCTCGGTGTCCATGGCAAACTGTCTCAGCAACAACGACCAGGCTGGGCTCTCTCCAGCTGCCAAGGCTGAAGAAAGCCTAGGAGAAGGGGAGGGAGAAGCCAGTGAACTACTGTCTGCCCCAGAGAGCTTACCTGAGAACAGCCTCCCTTCCACCGAGGTGGATGTCAGCACTAATGGCACAGGGGACAGCAGTGCTGAGCCGGATCAGATGGCGGTGCAGAAGCTCCAGTTTGATGCAAGCAATGAGGCGGGACAAAGCAAAGGCTTGGAGTCTGAGAATGCGGACAACTCAGAGCAGCTGAGCAGCAGCAGCACCTCCACCTCAGCCAAGTCAGCCTCTGAGGTGTCCTCAAAAGAAGCCCTGCAGGCCATGATCCTCAGTCTCCCGAGGTACCACTGCGAGAACCCAGCCAGCTGCAAGTCCCCCACACTTTCCACAGACACCATGAGGAAACGCCTTTACCGCATTGGGCTGAACCTCTTCAATATGTAAGTGACTCCTCCCCTGTTTCCCAGCCAGTGTTATGCCTCACAGGAACAGATGATGGCAGGCTCTTGGTCTAGATCCATCTCCAGGGAAGTTCGTTCGTATTCAAGGGCGTGACCATCTGGGTATGCAGAGCACAACACAGGTTGGCTTCCCAGAAGCTCTTTCCCTAAATTCTCCCAAGTACTGTCCTTCTCTTCTGCCTGACAGAGGAACAAGCCCATGAGTAGTGCCCATACTCTCACAATTCACTGAACCTTCAGTTCCAGTTGCTGTCCATTTGGCAACCTCCACCTTAGCCTGGGATCACTCTGCTCCATTCTGTTGCAAAGGAACAAACATAGCTAGGACTGTAAAACCAGCCCTGGTTACTTAACACAGGGTAATTCCAAGTAAAAAGAGAGAGAGACAGAGGTAGAGCTGAGCTTAGCTAGCCCAGTATGAGTCATAATGATAAAATTACTTCTGGCTGTCATTTTCCTTCAGATGCTTGGGAAGATTTTCACCTGACAGACCAGGTTTAGTCACCTGTCTCTCACATATCTGACTTTGATATCCTATGAGAAGGCTGTAGGGGTGAAAGCAAAAGCAAAAACAGAGCAGAGGTTACCATCAGAACTGAGGTTAACTCACAGGGTCACACGTGGATAGGCAGAAAGAAGCTGAGCTCCCTTAAGATTTAGATTTGCTCATTGCCTTTTGATGTGAATTTCTCATCTAAGCAAGCCACGAGAAGTACTGGGTTTTGTTTTATCATCACACTCTCATATCTCTGTCTTTGTTTCCATTTGAGTCCCCTAATAATGAGGATGTAATGTACCCATACCAGGAGAACGTTTTTCCACACGTTAGCGTGGGCATTTTAGTCAAAGCAAGGACTGATCATTCTGCAGTCCTAGGCAGAAGTTCTTCACAGACAAAGGGGCAATGTACACGATTTATATATGTGTACCACGGAGGCTGGGGACTCCGGGAGGCAGGGACCAGGAAGAGAGGTTTTTAGGGTTGGTCTCAGACCACACCCAGAAGTGAAGTTATATTAGGTCAGACAGATCTGGGACTCTTACAGAACTGAGAGGGACATACTTTCAGTTCTGAGTACAGGTTGGAGGACAGCAGTGAGGAAAATAACTTGTTAGCTCTGGGGAATGATGTCTTTCTTCAGTCTCTGAGCAGTATCTAGGGGACATGTGGCTCCTCTTGTGGCTTCTTGTCCAAGGGGCTGGGAGGGCCATTAAGCTTTCTGCAGTTTTTTGGTTGTTGCTTTCCCTGCCTATTTCCAGGAAGAAGCCAGTTTACTATTGTGGGGTTTGGGATGTGGGCACTGATCCATAGGCCATGGAGCTGAGGCTGTGTGTGTGTGCTCACATCCTTTTTCCTGGCTGTCCCTGGAGCAGCAGCTGAAAGCCTGCAGTTTCTAGGGGAAAGCGCCACAGTCTCCCTGGCCTTGCCTTGCATTTTTGGAAGGCAGTGCTCTGGCTTGGAGCAGGCCTCTGGAAACACATGGATGCAGTGGTGCTTTCCTTATCCCTGCTGCACCGTGAGGGGGTGAAATCCCTGGAATGGTGAGTGCTCCATTATGCAGCACTGCTGTAATAGCTCAGGAGTGTGGGCAGCTGGCTGCGTGGGCAGAGGGAAAGACAGCAGGACGTGAGGAATCCCGCAGCGTTTGCTGGCTCTGCTTAGCACCCCTGCAATACCCAAAATGAATAGCAGGGACGAGGCTCAGGAGAGAGAGGAGTAGAGTTGTCTGCTGCACCTCTGGGTGAAAGCTGCATGCTGCACTACATGGGATACATCTGCAGGTGTTCAGTGGCAGAGATGCTGCATTGCTATCAGGATTTTGTGCAGAACAAATTGAATCCTGTGAAAAACTGAAGAAAGGCTGCTGTTAGTGAAAGAATTTTCGAGTTATAGTCTAGGCAGTGCAGGAGGGCTGTCACAGCTGAACTGTGTTATCCTGCATCCTTTGATGGCATTGTGTGTACCATCTCTACTGAAACCTGCACATCCATGCTAGTGTGTGCATTTTTTCTGTCCATATTGAACTCTCAGCTCCTCTGGAGTGGATCCTAAGTCAGTCCAGTGACTTTGGAGTCACACAGGTGTAACTGAGTTCCTCCTCATGTTGTGAACACCATACTGTCCCCTGCCAAATACCAAAGTGTGCAGGTGGATGTGCATTTTATGAATCTCTGGTGCTTAGTTTGACTTGTGTCCCAACCATATCACCTTTGCACTTAGCAGGGAACTTTACCTGTACTCTTCAGCAGTGAGCCAGTACATCTGTATGATAATAAAGAAGGTGCATTGTTGCTTTTCCCTGAAGAAGGCCTGAGGTTTTCAGTGTCAGATCTTGCACCTCTCCTATTTATAAATTTAATGGGCTGATTGTTCTTGCAGCCCTCTCCCCAGCAATGCCACACTGCCCAGGATATTTTCTTTTTGACATTACAGAGTAAGCAGAACTATTTCAAGCCCATCCACTTTTTACATGTCCATGAGGCCCCTGTAAGGATCAGGCCATTCTGCTGAATGCAGCTCCCCTTATAGCTAGACATATGTTGCTCACCCACATACTTCACCACCTGACAATGTCACAGTCTGTGCCTGTGCATATCATGCATTCACGTGCTCTGAAGTCTTATCCTATTCTTTCCTCACCCCAGGAAACTGCCTGAGCAGTTGAGCCTTGACAAAGAACCCTGAATTTGGATTAATGATGGAAGCATGACACCATTTAATGAAGTCACCCTCTTACCTCTCTCCACTCACAAGCACAGAGAACCAAAGCAATGTGGCAATCTTCCTGCCCTTGCAGTGATTCACCTCAGCACAGTGCATCATGACAGAGACCCTTCAGTGCAGCAGACTGAAATATAGGAGGAAAACTTCCTGCCCAATACACACATACTGTTTGTTCTCGTCTGTGTTGTGAGACAGGCACCACATAGGCTCACAGCCACTCCTGGGATCCTCCCAGGGGCTTATAAACCAGGACAGAAAGATGGGGACAGGTGTTTTATCAGGGCCTCTGGCAATAGAACCAGGGGTAATGCTGTTAAACTGAAGGAGGGCTGGTTCAGATTAGACGTAAAGAAGATTTTTACAATGAAGGTGGTAAAACACTGGCACAGGTTGCCCAGAGAGGTGGTGGATGCCTCATCCCTGGAGATATACAATATCAGGTAGGAGGGTTCTCTGAGCAACCTTATCTAGTTGAAAATGTCCCTACTCACTGCAGGAGGGTTGGAGTAGATGGCCTTTAAAGGTCACTCCCAACCCAAACCACTCTGCTTCTGTAAGAGCTGTGTGTGCAGGCACAGACACTGGCACATAAAGAAGCAGAAAATCACTCCCACAGCCAGGCAGTCAGGCCCACTCAGCACCAGACCTGTTCTCAGAGAGATGCTCACAGCCACAGAGGGAAGAAAAGCTCTCTGTCTGGGAGCTGCACACTGCTCCCTCCCTTCTTCTGACAAAGCATTCTCTGGGTGCCTTCTCTCACACACAGGGATTCATGCCTGAGGGCTGGAATCAATAGAGAAGGAAAGAAAAACACAGCTAAGGGTGGGGGAAGTGGAGGAGACATAAACAAATCTGAGTATGGGATTTCTGTTCAGGCAGCCAACATCAAGCTCAGGTGAGGAAGGTAAAAAAGTATCACTCTACAATGAACGTTGAAAATGTATGAAAACCAAAATTATTCGTTTAACAGAAAAAATGTCCACTTTTGGTTATGCCCCTTGGAGCCTTGAGCCTCGTTTGCCCATAGACCATGGCAGCAATGTCTCCTAAGTTTCTTCACAGAGGGAAGTCTTTGACTCTGGAGCAGATGGATGGTAGAAGAGTCACTAGTGAGGCGTGGTACAGTGCAGTAGGATCTGTTGTGACACTGGGATGCCACTTGTGATTACCAGGTGACAGCAGGTGCTGCAAGTGACACAGCAGGTCCTATGACATCTTTTTGTCCTCAGCAGCAGCTAGGGGGGCACACAGTAAGTCACTTCTCCACTCAACCAGGCCCATTCCTGACACACACGTGAACGCGCAGGAGCCCAGGCATGTACCAAGGGCTGCATTGATGCAAGCCGTGTGGTGAGCCAGAGGCAACAATGCCTCCAAGAGCTCATGCAAACTCACCATGTCTCTGTCCTTCCCTTCCAGAAACCCAGACAAAGGGATCCAGTTCCTGATCTCCCGAGGCTTCATCCCAGACACCCCCATTGGGGTGGCACACTTTCTGCTGCAGCGGAAGGGCCTCAGCCGACAGATGATTGGGGAATTCCTGGGCAACAGCAAGAAGCAGTTCAACAGGGATGTTCTGGAGTAAGTGTGGAATCTCTTCCTGTCCTCCCTCCACTTTAAAGAAGTTGCTAGCCCACTCTGCCTCTGGCTGCACCAGCAAGCACTCCATGCCCCTTTGCCCCTACTCTTCAGGAACTCCACCACTGCCAGTCCCTATCTGGCATCCCTCAACACATTTCCCAGCTGTGTGTGTCACCCTTCATATCATCAGTTCTTTAATTTCAGTCCTTCCTCAGGAGGCCTGTGGTCACCTAGCGGGAGCTCAGCACTGTCAGGTGGTAGAACAAGTGATGCTGGCAGGTTTGGGGGCTGGGAAACTCTTTGGCTGAGGTCTCATCCCATCCATATAAAGTACCTCTGATGCCTTCTGGGAAGCACTAAGAGAGGCAGAGGAGGAAAAATATCTGCTTCTTGCTGTGAGACCAGCAGGGAGAAGTGAATGCTGGCTACATACTCAGCTCTCTTTCTGTCCTGGCTGGAAATTGGTGGCCCTTTGAGTTTGTCCAACTGCATTACGAGGATAATTACAAGGTCCTATTTGTGGTGATGAGGAGGCCTGCATATGAAAACATGCTACTAAGGGCTCCTCATTGCCACAGCAGAGCCACGGAGCACTGAGGAACATCCCCACTCCAAAATCTCCAACAAGCTGAGCTGCCCCTTTTCAGAACAAAATCTGAGGTTTCCTTCCTGCTTCTGTTCAGTGGCTGCCTTTGCTGGATTGTTACCTTCAGTTCTCTCACCGTGACCCTCTCCTGGTCACAAGCCATGCATCTCTCAGCCTACACCTCTCTCCTCTTTCAAGTCTAATTCATTCAGAGACCCATTTCAAGGCACGACCAGCACTCAGCTGCATCTTTCTTTTATTATGCAGAAACACAGCTCTTAGTGACAGCTGCCTTTCCATTAGGCAGGAAGTCCTTTGCACTGGTCCTTTATTACATTCTCCCATTCTACAAAATGTTCTCTATTTCCCTTGAATTTTGCAGTGGTTTCTCTTGAACCAAACCATAAAGAAACTTCAAATCCCATCCACATACCACTTCTACTCCAGAGAAAGACTGGAGGATGTCAAAGTTCAAGAGCCAAATCTAGGCTTAAATTTTAAAATTAATTCCAGCTGCAATTGCTGCTGCTTATTGCTGCAGGTACCTACCTGACCTTTGGGCCATCTCTTTTTTTTTAATATACTGTAGAAGTATTGATTTGTCCAGCAACAAGACACATGTGCTGTCCAGTCTCTTCAGGCTGAGAACTACAATTAAAAGTAATTGCCTCTTTTTCTCTGGAAGGCATTGTGTGGGCTGCTTCCCCTCACAGATAATCTACTCAAGTCCAAACCTAGCCTCTGCACACACAGGGAAATATTGCAACAACAATAGACTGGCACTTCCTTGTAATCGTGAATTTGGCATCATCCCTGCAAATTACCATGTTCCTCTTCCTCACGTGGGGCTACAAACTCAGTGTCAGCAGCTCCTGGAAGCAGTGCCTATTGCAAAGCCTGGTGTCACCTCCCAGTGCCCAGGAGCTGCTCCACTGAGGCTGCCTGTCCTGTTTCTGCATGAGGCTTGGGGGCCATTGGAGCATGTGGCCCTACTCCATCAGGCTCAATACTCAAAGTTTCCACTGCTCCTCTCATGACAACACTCCAAATATTCAGTGACTGAGTGACCTTGCCCATCCTATTAACATCTGTAGAAAACAAGGTTCAAAGACGGGGACCAGGATATTGAGGCTGTGTGTACATGGATATGTCTTGGGCAGGGACTGTGTCTACTTGAGCTTGTATCAAACAACTGGGTCTGAGTTCAGGGTTCAGTCCTGTGTCTGATCTCTCCAGGCAACAGCTGATATGCTTGCACTAACAATCTGTGCTGCCATCCCCTCTTCACAATGAATGCCTTCCATAAAGGCAAAGACAAAAGTAGACTTAAGATATATGTAGAATATTCTAAAACAGGAAGGAAAAAACAAGCACATTCAGCTGGTTGTAACTGTACCATTTGAAGGTTCTTTCTTCCCTGTGCCAGTTCTGAGCCTGGGAGTATGTTTGAGCATAGTTGGTGGGTTTTGCAAGCAAATTTTTCATCAACTGCTCACGAGAGCTGGATGGGCAATGGCTGCACACCCAGCAGTGTGCTGTGCATGGAAATAAGGCATGGAAAGGAGAAATCATGGCCCAGAATTATAATCCTGGATATTTTTCCTATCCATGCTGCAGGAAGAAGAGGCCTGGCAGTGTAGTGTAGTGTGCTGGCATTGCCAGTGCACTGTATCTCGAGGGCTGGTCACAATTTATGAGCTGTTTCTATGGGAGCAAGAGGCAGATCAAAGACCTTTTGGCATTTTAGAACTAAGACCTTGTCTGGTTCTCATTCCCCATCCAACTCTCATCAAACTAGCTCAGGAACACTGGCACAGATTGGGAGAATAGACTCTGCAAGGGCTGTCTTGCTGTCCCCACATCCACCCACGCTCAGTAATGTTAAGGTACATGGTATTCCCTGGAGAGCACGCAGCAGACAGGAGAGCTCATGCAGTAGCTTTTGCACGGTGTCCCAATACCACAGTCATTTTTGTGGCCCAAATGGGCAGAAGAAGAACAGGCACTTAGTCCTGCTGAGGTCAAATGCCCAGGCAGGGTGGCCATGAGCAGGCAGTAGTGCTTGGACAGGCTCTGATCCCCTGCAGTGAGGAGGCCTGTATGCAGGCAGAGATGTCTGTGCTCCTTCACATCCCAAATCTGACCCTGAAGCCTCCTCTACCTCCCAAAAGCAATTTCAATTATTGATGCTACTTGCTGTGTTAGTTTAGCTTTTGCTTGATGTGAAAACTTATGTTGCAATTGTGTATTGTAAGCAATGTTTCTATTGCATCCAGGTTGAATTAACTCAGCTGCATGAATAAATAATAGGACAGCTTTTAAAACATCTGCAAAAGTGTCAGCCTCCCTTGTGCATTTGGAGGCAGGGCAGAGCTGCCCAGGTTACGAACTCCAGACTCAGCTGTAATGTCCAGACATAAACTCTGTACTCTGCAGAGTTCTCTTGGCTTCTGCAGATACTGAAGCTGTGCTGGCTGACAGAGAAGCCTGTTCCTGCTGTCAAACAGCAGAGCTCAGGAGTGCAGAGTGGCATTTGGCACTGTGAAGATGATCCCACTTCTTTACTGCCACCAGTAAATGTAAAACTCCAGAGAAGTGCTATGCTGGTTGCAAAGCCTTTTATGTAAAAGGGCAGGGGTTTAGGTGAGGTAAGCATTTTATGAGGATTGAGCACTTTGGTGTGCTATTTTGCCTTCCCACACCTTCATGCCCAGCACCTAAATGCCCTGAAATTATAATCTCCCTTCCATCTTCCTGCTCTTATCTTTCAACCTTTAACTGATTTTCTTGGAACTCAGAAAAGGTGTCTGGGTAATTCACAAGTAGTTCTACATGCTAGCCAGAGGAACAACAGAGAGAGCAGGAGATTTTCAACAGTTTCTGACTATAACTGACACACGCATTGATAACACTGAACCACTCAGGTCTGTCTCTTTAGCAAGATGCAGTATGTAATTTTCTTGTATAGAAAAAGGCTTCAGTCTTTAAAACTAGGATTTATCTCACTTGTTGTTGGCTACCACCAAGTTTAGTGTCTTCTAGAAATTTATGGATTCCTTTTGTCAATGGAGAGACACAGGGCCCTCAAGAGTGTTGTTTTTCTCAGTGTGCTAGTTTAGTCTGGATGTGCAGCTTTTAGGCATTTTGTGTTGCAGGGCATAAATCCCACTTGTAACCTATTTTAGGCATCTCATAAAATAACCATTTGCTGTGATTAGCATCCAGAAGAATCTAAAAAGATCCAGTAAGATCCAAGAATCTCCTTCTGTCCTGCAGCCAGTGAGAGGGAGTCACTGGAGACCTGCCCCAGGGTATCAGTGTCCACCAGTCCAGGGAGTGCAGCTGGAGAGAGGCAGCCTGGCCCATTAAAGCACCTATGTGGTGCTGAGCAGTTTTAATCAAATCTATTTGTCAAGTACTGCAGAAAACTAATTCTGTTGCTCTGAAAAAGTCAGGCCCAAGGCATTAACACATAGTTTTAATATAAGATACATCATCATTCTTGCATCATTTCTTCATTCTGGGTTTATTTGTTGCCTTTGTTCTCCTTTCTTCATACTTTCCTTCACTTGAGTCCATTCTTCCCCTCCACCTGTTCCTGACTCAGGAATTACTTCCATTCATAGTTGATTCATGAACAAGATAATGTGAGTGATTTCATGAATGGAGTCAGCTGTGCTGGTACTGGCTGGTTTGTGTTCAGCTTGTGGGATTTGGAAGTGCAGATGTGGCTGCCCTGGTGCACTTGTTATCAGAGGAGAAATGGGCAGACATTCCAGCAGAGGAGACATTGCTGAGCTGGGGTCTGGTTGGTGTTAAGAGTGGAAGTTGCTGCTGGAGACACTCTCCTTGAGGTTGAGCAGGTCTCCTGTCTGTCAAGCCTGTGTTGTCTTCTCTCTCTGTCATGGAAAGTCAGGGAGAGAAAAGCTGCTCTCAGTACGTGCAGAGCTGGGAGCCCAGCAAAGGGACTGCCTCTCAGGGAAGAATCAGGTTCCTCTTGGACTGACAGAAGGGACTTTTCAGGTCAGCCCAAACTAGCCTTCTTTCCCCTTCTTACTGAGGATGGTACAGAGAATCAGTAGGGGACTTTCATCACAGGAGGGTTTGAGCAGGAGCAGTAGATAAGAACGTGATGGAAACAGGACAGAGGGAAGATTGTGTTAGGCAGTTCTGGCCTCCAGCTGCAAGCAGGGCTGTAGCACCAAATGTAAGAACAGCATTCCCATGCCAGGTCTATACAGACTGAATGTGCAGCTTGAGTCTGCCTAGTCCCCAGGGAAACTCAGGAAGGAGTAGATTCCCAAGGAAGTAGCCATGTGAGCTACCAACAACCATGGGAGGATGAGTAGGCATGACAGCCTGTGGGAAAGGCAGGCAATACACCAATCCTGTAGCATTCTCCAGAAAGGGAAGACTAGGGTGGGCCATGGTCCCCACTGTAGAGACTGTCCTTCCTGAGTGGCTGGGGAGGGCAGGACTGGGACACACACCTGTGCCCACTGGTGCATGGAATCCAGGACTCCGGATTCTTGCTAAAGAAAAGTGTTAACTTTTCTTCTGCTCAGTTCTCACATGCAGGGCAGTCTCCTTCCGGGGAGCTGAGCTCTTCTACAATTCACCCAAATCCTGACTCACCTTCAGAAAGCTTGTAGAATTAGGGAGGCTGAGAAAAGGGATGGTTTTTATTAATATCTTTGTGCCTTGTGATTTTAAACTTTCCACCTGGCTGCCTCCCCCCTTGCTCCCTCCCTGAGTGGAGGCTGCAGGTTCATTACAGACGCTTTTAGCTGCATCCCAGCTCCTGCTGCATTGTCACCTGAGCGGAAAAGCTGGAAAATAGGTCATTCCACTTGGGTGAGCAGATCCCAGCCCCACATGATACAGCTGCTTCCTGTCTTCACTGAACCCTTTTGCCACAGGCTCTTTTGCCATGCTTAGCCCTGTGCTAAATCCTCAGAGCTCTTCTGCCATTATGTCCCCCCACTTTTTTGGTGGGATCTTTTCCCTGTAGTCTAGGAGGCTACAACAAAGACAACAGCTAACATAATAATCCATCTAGGAGCCCACTCTTTGGTCCTGGAACCTGGTGTGGAATTCTCTGCTTGCTGTTGTGAGGTGCCTCAGGGCAGATCAAACTCCTCATGTACTCAGGTGGCCCAAGAGTCCTCAACCCCCACCACCTTGTTCATGAGGCAGGGAGCCAGCACTTTTCCTGCTCACTTCAACAACATGATCCAAATATCCAAAGTCATATTCTTGCAGACAGTGGACTAAATGAATCTCTGGATGCACTGTGAGTTCAATTTTTGTGGCTTGTTGCAAGTTACTGGGCAGGAAGGAGTTGAAACATGAGATTTTTATAAGGTGGTTACTGTGTCCCTGTATCATCATCTCTCAAGCCTCCTGGCAGTCCTGGAATAGGCATCTCACAGGTGTCCAGCTGTTTGTGGCAAAATGAACTCAGCACTGGTTTTGGCATGTGCACATAAGTTTTTGGTTTATTCCTTGGATGCAGAGAGCCATCTGCTCTCATAGCCTTTGTCAGCTTCCATGGTCTCTAGCTTGGAAAGAAAAGACCTCCTTGGTCTGGTTTCACGAGGAAAAGTTGTGCTGCACTTCAGGGGATGTCTGACACAGTTGCCAGAGTGCATTTGGAGAGTTAATTCAAGTCTGTGCAGGAATCTGAAGTCAGGGAAAGCTGCAAAACTTCCAGAGGTCTAGAAGGAGGAGGAACATGGCAGACCCATAACACAAGGCTGTTTGGCTCTTTGAATGAACTTGGCTGTGTCAAATTTGCACACAAAAGTAACAGACAAGTCTGATCCGTTTTTCTTTCTGTCTGTCTAACAGCAGAAATAGCAGCTTGGTACCTGGTGGCTCCTCTAGGAGCTGTTCTTCAGACCTTTGGCACAGGATTTGTCAGATGAATCAAATCCAAGCACAGGCTGCCTGTGCTTGAATCAAACATTCTTCCTAACCTGTCCTTTCTGCCTGGTCAACTTTTCTCAGTAAGCAGGACAGGGGACACTGTTCTTTAGGCTGAGAGACAAGTGGAAGAGACTCCCAGGAGTCAGAATTTACAAAGTAAACCTGCATCAGTCAGTCTGTGAGAGAAACCCTCACAGGAGAATCCAAGCATAACTCAAGCAGCAATGCCTGTTTGAGTTTGAAAAGAGCTATGAACAGCTGCCTTGTCCTGCTTGTCCTAATGAAGGCTCAATGCTTTCTGTGTTAAGGGCATTGACTTTATTACTTGAGATTTGTACACAAAGGGGAGGATGTTTTAGGGCAGCCTGTGTGGAGAGGGAAAGACTGATCAAACAGGGAAGGAGTCAGCCAAAGATAGATGATTTAATGCTGGTGGACTGGGGCTGCTAGGGTGACCTTAGTGGGTGTCCCTGGGGCATGCAAGGACTCAGTGTTCACATGTCTGGAAGCAGACAATAGCAGCAAAATCACCGGGGTCAGTGCTGAGAAACGCTTGCACACTGGAAAGGATTAAAAAATAATAACAAAAGCCCAAGTGCAGAGGTGGTTGCAGCTGTGAACACAATAATGACTAACAAGAGGAAAACTGTTTTTACTATCCACGATAAATTCCAAGAAGCAGAATGCCTTGATGTTAACCCAAGGGACTGAGTATAAGTATGAGAAAAATAAAAATAAAAAAGGAGAGATGCAGTGAAGGAGGTTTTTCTTATTACCAAGTGTTTCTGCAGTCCACCTCTTGGAGATAAAAAAAAATATTTCATAGAAGATTTCCTATGAGAACAGTCCCTTTGATTCTCTTCCCTTGCTCCCTATTTGTTTCTGAATTTCGATTATATGGACTTTGTGCAGAGAAAGAGCCCACAATTCCTAGCTGAGGTTGTAACAAGTCCAACCTCAGAAGATACAAAGCACTTTATGTTCAGTCAGAGCTCTTGGTAAGTTATTCTACGGGTGTCACCCCAGTTAAATGGTGATAACTCCTGAATCAGTAAGGCAATGGAGGAATGCAGAGGTGTTTATGAGCATTTGAACTCTGTCCCTCACCCATTTGAGGAATTGTGCAACAGATTTTTATTCTAGCAAGGCTGCACGTGGCACTCAACAGCTTAGTTCACAAACCACTTTCCAACAACCCACAGCAAACTGCAGCACTTAGAAACGACCAACACATGCCCAGTTTATCTCCCTTTAGTAGTAGAGGTTTCTTTGGCAAAATTTCCAGATAATCCTAGGAAACAGAAGGATCCAGAAGAGAGATAATCCCCTCCCCCTCTTTTTTTTCCCTATACTGCTCCTCATAAAATCCCAGACAACCTGTCTTGGGGAAAATTTTCTCCTAAATAACCTTAAATTTGGGATCAGTTTATCCTTTACCATGTGAAAAAGCAACCAAACACAATACAAAGAATTTAATAAAGGGGTTAGGGGGCTAAGTAGCATCCCAGGTAAAAAGCAGCAGAAAATATGAAGTTCTTGAATTTTTAATGCACTTCTAATGTCAAGATGGCCCCATTAGCAAATTAGTAACTTTGTATTTAAGGAAGGTTTAAAGAAAATGGGATTTTGGCACCTGTGATTTCTTCATCTGTCAGACAGAATTTCAGTTTTGAAAAATTATTTTTGGGAAAGAATAATGGCAAGCAGGAAGGTAAATTGTACATACCAAAAGTCAGTGAAAAATAGAGTAAGTCAATGTCTGTCTTTGTTAGAATAACTAGTGTTCTAGACAGAGGACATGCAGAACATAAATCTAGACTTCAGCAAAACTCTGAACATGAGAATTTTCTGGTTGAGAGTGGAAGAGAGAGAAATTAGCAGAGGAATCATAAACAGGGGAGCAAATTGGCTGATACAGACATTAGTGCCTACATACTCTGCTGAAATGGGAAGTTGGGCCTAAGGGACATTATGAACAGGGGTTTCTTTTGATTAATGCTTGCAGTAATGACCTGAGCACAAAAGGTAGGAATATGCTAACAGAATGTGCTGAAGCCACATGAGAAAGGTGTTGTCATTACAAGTGACTGAAATGTCATGCAGTAAGAATAAGAACAAGTAGATTATTTGACTCATACAGAGAGCAAGTACTGTAGTGGTAGGTTCTGGAGACTAACAGCAGGGCCTTTATAAGATGAGAATGCTTTAGTGGGAAATTAGAGAGGTGTCATCCCCTTCTTGGGGTACCTAAATCAGCCATGGATTTCCAGTGGGCAGTGAATCATGCTGAAATGCAAAGTGACATCAGGTGAGCAGGTAATGCTGCATGTTATTTCTGTACAGCAGCTTCCATTTCCTATTTTCTCTAAGCTGATTCTGGTCTTATTGATATGGATACAGGTGTCTAAATATCTATGTCAATATACATGTCTATATATCTGTATAGATACAGGTAAGTATCAATACATACATATACACACATACTTTCTCTGTATATGCACCTGTGAATGTATATGCTGTCTGTGGTGTGATATGTATATATCATGGTGTATACATACACACACACATATATATAAATATATAGTAAAGCACAAGAATTGCTCACCAGCTGTAGAATGCAGGAACCACTTGAGTGAAATCCCTGCCCGTGGTAAGCAGGATCCAGGAAGCCACAGTGATGTCTCAGGGCCCCTCCCATGGGATTTCCCCTGGGGACTGGGCCTCAGTCCCACAGTGGAGGAGCCTGCCTGGTGTCATCCACGGGAGGATGTGCTGATGAAGGCTGTGTCCCCCTCTCACAGCTGCGTGGTGGATGAGATGGACTTCTCAGGCATGGAGCTGGACGAAGCCCTGAGGAAATTCCAGGCCCACATCCGTGTGCAGGGGGAGGCGCAGAAGGTGGAGCGGCTCATCGAGGCTTTCAGGTAAGAGAAGGAGCCCTGCAGCCCTACTGCTGCAGCCAGGGGAAGCAGGGAATGCAACACACCCAAGGCAAAAAACCAGCAGTCATGGAGAGAATGTGCACAGACTTCCCTTCCAAAGAGGGGGATCCTGGAGGGGCTCCTGAAGGATGGAGTCCCCTGTGCCACTGCTGCGTCACAGCTGTGGCCTTGTCAGATGTTCAGTGGCATGAAGGGTACCAGGGGCCAGAGTGAGGCCATTCCTCACTCTGGATATGGCTTCCAGCAAGGGATTCCCTGTTCATTGGTGACTCACAGGAGGAGAAGCAGAGGGGCTTGCAGGGCTGCTCGGTTCTCCCTTGGTGCATCCAGAGGAGTGCTTAGCAAGGCAGGCTGGAACAGACACCTCCTGTACTACACTTATGTACTGGCACACTCTGGGGAGTCCACTCCAGTCTCACTTGCTTTTTGGGTCCCTGAGGACAAGAAGGCTGAGGTTTCAGTGGCCTACTTCAGCCATTGGTGGGGAATGTGTGAGAGGTGGAGCGAAAGGAATGTGGTCTGCTGGTGGTAAAGCCATTGCCAGGCTGGAGCAGAGGGCTCCCGTGTTCCATGCTGAGTGTGTGCATCCCTCCTGCTGCAGCCAGAGGTACTGCATGTGCAACCCAGATGTGGTCCAGCAGTTTCACAACCCGGACACCATCTTCATCTTGGCCTTTGCAATCATCCTCCTCAACACAGACATGTACAGCCCCAACATCAAGCCTGACAGGAAGATGATGCTGGAGGACTTCATTCGCAACCTGAGAGGTGAGGGTTGTTCTGCCTTGATTTTTCTTTTTTGCCCTCTTGCTTTTCTAAATTCTGCCTAGATGAAGGCAGGAAAAACCTAGTGAAACTGCCTTTCTCCAGGTCTTCTGCTGCTTGCCTGTGAGCCAGACATGGAAAGCCCTTTGAGATGCCTTCTAGGGTGCTGGGGAAGGGAAATTCTAATTACCTTTGTTTTCTGCAGAAAGCTGCCCTGCTTTCTCAGAAGCCCACCATTTTCCTTTGAGAGATGGCTTCATCTTTTAAGATATCTCATTGCTTGGGAAGTCCATTGTGTTACATTTTCCTATTGTTCCATCCTTCTTAGACCCTGCCGGGTTGTGCTGAACAGGCCCTACTTGCTGCTTTGAATATATGAACACATTTTCCTTTTATTCAGGCTAAATCTTCCCCTTCTTAATTGCCTGCAATTACTTATAGTAACTGTAGGCGTGACAGAGTTCATGCATACATTACTTCTTTGCAATTTCTGATACATCAGTTCCCCAAATCAATTTTCTTCTATTTTCAAGGTCGGTCCTTTCCATCCTGGTAATATGTTGCTAAAAGCACTTTTTCAGATGTGGTCACAACATACTCATATATAGAGCTAAGCTGCCTTGTTCTTATTTTCAGATCTACTAACTCAGCTCAGTATTGTTTGGCCTTTTTGACATCACGTCTAGACAAATTATTGTCTCATTTCCCAGCCACATTCATTCCTAGGTCATCCTAGGTCAGCCATTTTCCAAGTTTCTCTTACTGCACATCTGCAATTCATATAAAGCTCCCTCAGAATTTTTCTAGCATAAATTCCTGTCTTCTCTGAAGATTTTGCACTTTTTTGGGTTCCTTTGACTTGTTTCTTTGTCCTAATTGCTGTTCAGAAAGTGTCATCTCAGCCTCCCACACCTTCCACAATTTGTCACCTGGTTCAGACTGGTATAATGTGACATTGAGGCCCTCTTTCAAGTTAGTTCCACGGATAATGAATGGGTCTGCTACCTACCATCACCCCCTTTAGTCTTACAATTGATAGCACTAACAAAAGAGGGAGGTTTTTTTAATGTTAACTTACACTTAGAGTTGCCTTAAAAACTGTCAGTTCACACCACAATGAATTAAATCAGCATGAAGGTCACTCACCTCCTGTGTGCAACACCCCACAACTCATTAGAGCAAGGGAACGTCTCCCCACCACAGACAAGGAGAGACAGTTCAATCCAGACTCACCTGCAGGCCAATGCCCAGGCCAGCAGCCTCAGCAGCCTGTGTTCAAAATGTTATCTGGGATACATTTGCAAGGATGTAGGAAAGGGAGCAGGACATCTCAATGCCTTTCCATTTCTCAGCAGGTCCTCTCCTGCATCACTCAGGATAGTACATCTCAGACTAGGGAGCTGGAGGGAATGCAGAGAAAATCAATATAAAATGACAGGAGGAATTCAGTTCAGAGGAAGGACTGGAAACTTGGTTTTCAGTGTTTGGCTCAGGGAAGGGTGAAAAAAACCTTTTCTGCCAGGCTCTGAAGGGTCAGACAGCAAAATCTGGAGAATTATCTAAGGAGATGTAAAAGAGGAAAGGGGCAGGGTCAAGGCAGAGATACCACAAACAGAATAGCAGGAAAGCATTATTCCTAGGAGACAACACAGAAGGAAAATGGTGGAGGTCACCAGGCAGACAAGGAGAGATGATGCTTGCACTGGCAGGATGAGCTGCTGAAGCCCATCATAGGCCTTCTCCACATCTAGCACTTCTGATGATACAAAATCAATGCAGGGGCTACTGCTGAGTGGTCCAAGATAAATGAATGTGAAATTGTGGCTATAAAACCTTAGGGAACACATGGAAAGGAGCCACTATGCAGAGCAATGGAATAATGAAATCAACTGCATTGGCCTTAGAGGTGTCAGTCTCTCCTGCTGGTGCATTAGATGCCTTAGAGAAACAAAGGAGACAGCCTGAAGTGAAGTATTGCTATTCCCCTTCAGCCTTCCCAGCACTGCACAGTGCAGAGGCAGTAGTGACCTGGCTGGGACCACTGGTTCTTCCCTTTTCTTTTCTCTCTGGCTGGCCTGCCCAACGTTTGCTGTGTTTGGCAGGGGTGGATGACGGTGCTGACATCCCTCGGGAGCTGGTGGTGGGGATCTATGAGAGAATCCAGCAGAAAGAGCTAAAATCTAATGAGGACCATGTAACTTATGTCACCAAAGTGGAGAAGTCCATAGTTGGAATGAAAACGGTGAGCACCCATGACCCCACTGGCACCCACTCACCCCTCTGTCCCCCACCTCTCTCCCTGCCCTCTTTTCTGTGTTTTTCCTCTGTGCCTTTCTTCTCTTATGTAATACTTTCCTTGCTTGTGTCTACAAATGTACTCCTTTTTCTCCAAACTCTTTGTTTCCTGCTATCTCAGTATTTCCTAGTTTTGAGGGATCTCCTTGGCCACAGTTTACAGTATGTAGAGCTGCAATTGTTTGCCCATGAATTTTACTGCAGGTCCTGGCTGGCTCAACTGATAGCTCTGCAGTGTTTCAAACTTTGGGGTCTTTTAAGGGTGTGGGAAGTGAAAGTCAAAGTGATAGAAAACAATTTTATCTGTCTGTCTCTAATGAGTTCCCTAAAAATTGCTGGGGTTAAGAGATCCCCAAAGCACAAGCATCTTCTTTGGCAGTAACCAATCCATAGTGCAAGAACATACATACTGTTTATCCAAAATAAAGCAGAATGAATTCTCAAAGCCCAGGAAACCTGCAGATGTCCAGTGGGGTGAGAGAGGATGAGCAGTGACCCAAGGATTGGAAGCCAGAGATAGGATGTGTGAGCAAGAGGGTTGCATTTAGTTTGCCCTCTGCTTTACCCGGATCACAAAGGCTTTCTCTGTTACTGCACCAGCAGGAGAATTGATGGCAAGGAGTGGCGTGAGGAGGTGATTTGCCTGGGCAGAGTGGGTGGAATTGTGTCCACAGCTCCTGGGCAGGCTGTGCAGTCTGAGGGTGAGGCAGGCCCACGGTGTCCCCTCCTTCAGGCCCTGCATGCCCCTGTGTGCTGCCTGCAGGTCCTGTCGGTGCCCCACCGCCGCCTGGTGTGCTGCAGCCGCCTGTTCGAAGTGACCGATGTGAACAAAGTGCAGAAGCAGGCAGCTCACCAAAGGGAAGTCTTCCTCTTCAATGACCTGCTGGTGGTGAGTGTGCTTTGGCAATCAGGCACTGCAGTAGTAAAACCTGCCCTGGTTTCTGTGAGGAAATCTGAAACCAGTCCACAACATCCATTTTCCCTCTGTTCTAAGGACAGCTCCCAGTTCATCAACGTTGCAAGACACAGCTCTGGACCCTTCACTGTAAAAAACCTACTAAATGTAGAACTCCAGTAAACCCTTGAAAAAACAAACTGTCACATCCCACAGCCATCCACGCAATGTTATTGCTCTCTCTCATGCCTTTGCCAGCAGGGAGGTTCATTTCATGAAAGGGAGGTTCATTTCTTTGTCTATTTGTACTACAGTAGACAAAGCCCTCTCCTGCCCTTTAAATCTTTCCTGCCAGACACTTTAAAATCACTGCCTTCTAACATGGAAAAGGCTGTAGCAGACTAGATAGTACTTATCTGACCCCCAAATGTGCAGAGTATTTTTGAAAGTGTCCTGCCCCAGCAATGGAATTATGCAGGTACAGGAGAACAGAGTTACACTGAGACTGGAAGGAGGCCAAACAAAATGGAAGTTTGCTGAATTTAATGGCAAAGTAAAACTGTGGTGGCAGCAGATGCAAGGCTAAACCCAAACCCTTTTGCAGAAGGAGAGGATAAGAGAGCTTTACCCAGCTATTCCTCTGCAGCCATTTGCACAGGTATGAACCTGGGGAGAGGGTCTGCTCCCTGCTATCCCTCTACTCCATGGGATAAACAAGATCCATAAGAACTAGTGCTGAGGTACAAGGGCAGCACGGAATTCTCATAGCTCTTGTTCCCAGCTCCAAGGTATTTATGACAGGCTTCCCTTTGCCTTTTGATCCGTTCCTTAGTGAAGAGAATTACCCTTTCAAAGTCAAAATGTGGTAATTAAGCACCTCTAGGAGAGAGCTGAGTGGGCCCGGGGCAATGCCTACAGGATTCCAGAAGTGTTGTTACAAGTGCAGCATTCCAGGCAGCTCTCCAGAGCCCATCATTCAGCAAACATTGCTCCCATGTACACCTAACAAGCTTTTTTGCATCATTCTTGCCTCACTGTTCCCCAGCACCAATGATGCTTCTCTCCCAACAGATCCTCAAGCTTTGCCCGAAGAAGAAAAGCTCCTCAACATACACATTTTGCAAGTCAGTCGGCCTGCTAGGAATGCAGTTCCATCTCTTTGAGAATGAGTGTAAGTCCACTGCTCCTGGGCTTCCTGGAGGGGTTTGGCAGGGAAAAGGAGAAGGAGGGAGGGGGCTGTGTGAGTTTGCATTAGGAGAGAGATTCTGTCAGAGTTAAAAGTGGAGGAGAGAAAACTGAGACTTGTGCCAAGGAGATGACTCTTCAGGTACACTGTGATGAGAAGAAGCTCCTGGTACCTCTCCTAGGTCTGAGCATCTGCAGAAGGGCCTCATTGAAGGATCTGGCTTCTTATGGTGGCAGGAACAACAGCAGTGGTGAAGAGTGGGGGAAACAATCCCCATATACATCCCACTGAGCTCCCAGAAGCCAACTGCTGGTGAGAATCTTGTTGACAGAACTGCTGCTGCTGCCAGCTTTAGCCCCTCTCCCCTCATGCCCAAAGTCACAACCCCCTCTGGTGCCTTTGGTGCTGACAGAGGCCAAGGTGCTGCTGCCACCTCCCTGCACAGTGCCATGCTGTGCTGAGAGCTTCCCAAGGCAGAGGCAGAGCCCTTGGAACAGTACCCACCAAAGCATGGCAGGAGGCCAGCCCTAGTCAGCCTGACCTTGATGGTCTGGGAATAGAGCCATGATGTGTCATGATTGGGGCTGGTTGTGCCATGCAGGAGTTCCAGAAACAGGCAGGCTTCCTGCTGGCACAGGCAGGCTTCCTGCTGGCACAGGCAGAGGGGCAGCACAACAGTCCCAGGCAAGCATGGCTGATGCCCCTGGGATCAGGGGCACAATCCCCTGGGATCACAATGCTCTTCATTGTGAGCACATGGAGAACATGCTGCAAGGAAAGCAAAATGTAGCAGCACTGTGGCTATGCTAAGTTTTTTCTATCCCTTCTCTACTCTCCTGGCAGCATGAGTCACTCTGCCAGCACCCTGCTCTGCAGCATACAGAGGCTCCCACACCCTGTGAACTAAAGGGCCATTCATGCCTGAGCATTCCCAGGAGGCACCATCAGAGCTGGAATCAGCTTGCAGGGGTAGCATGGCTATCCTGGGAGTGCCCAAATCTTCTGGCAAAGGTGCCCTCTTGTGTATCCCCTGCAGAGACAGTAAAGCAAACGTCACAAAGATCTTGTGATCGGGACAGATGAGAGACACAGGGCGGGAAAAGAGCTTGGCAAGCAAACAGGGGGAACAGAGGGCTGGCTGGAAATGACAGGTTAGGCCTTGGCTTGTTTGGAAAAGACTGATAAAGGAAGGCTAATAAAGAAAGGCTGCCCATGGAGGGCAGGCAGATGTAGGAGCACTGGAGGAGAAGTAAAAGCAGAACAGGGGAAGACAGAAATTAAATTTAGAGGAATGTGAAAGGAAAGGAGAAAAGGGATTGAAACCACCAGCCATTGAGCAAATGATAGAGAAAGTCTAGTCAAAAGTGTGGCAAGTTCTCTGTACTCTCGTGTTCTCCTGATTCTGTTGGCTGAATCTCCAGTCATCACCTCCCTGCACACAAACCTGATCTTTAAAACATAAGGCCTTTTGCTGTTTATTTTCACTCTCTGGACATGGCCTTTCATTCACATTCCTGTGTGTTTTGCCTGTGGGGAGTACTAAGCAGAGACCTACAAATACACATCTTTACCATTCTCTCTGCAGAGTGCAATGAGCTCCCCACCCTCACTGTGCCAACATTCCTCCTGTGTTCTCTGCAGGTGAAAGGAGAGACTGGGGACAAGTCCTGCCACTGTGGATGCAATGGCTCTGACCCCAGAGAACAACCCCTCCTGCTGCATCTCCCACAGGGGAAAAAGAGTCATTGGCCTCATAAACACTGTTTACTCTTCCACAGATTGAGATAGGCTTTACAGTCTTACCTCTGTGCTCAGGTTCCTAAGCCCAGTGCTGCACTGAAAGTAACTAAGAGCTAGAGTTCTCTGGTTCTGGCAGCACTGTGTTGCTGGTGACACTTGCCTTGCTGCTGCAGCTTGGTCCTTCTGTTCTCTTGGAGGGCTGCAGTGCTGCAGGCTCCCACAGCTGGCAGTGTGACAAACTCTGGGTGTGCAATTCCGTTGGACTCATGCTGAAAACTCTCTGTCCTTCAGATGTACCAAAACAACCAACTACTCCATCAAGAATGCCTAACACCTTTTTATTTTGTTGGCACATCTTTTTTCAGATTACCCCCATGGCATTACGCTGGTGACTCCAGTTTCAGGCTCAGAGAAAAAACAGGTACTACACTTCTGTGCTCTGGGTGCTGAGGAAATGCAGAAGTTTGTGGAAGACCTGAAAGAGTCAATAGCAGAAGTGACAGAACTGGAACAGATACGAATTGAATGTAAGGGCCTCTCATACAATTCACACTCCAGTGCCATCACACTGCATGTGACTGCAAGGCAAAAAGGGTAAAGGAAGTGTTCTTCAGGAGCAGGGGCAAAGAGGATGAGCAGCACAGGTCCGCACAGGATGTTCCTGGGTTCACTGATAGGATGAAAAAGCACTCTGTGACCACTGGCCAGCAGGAGAAATGGAAGGCCTTAACTTCTTATGATGCTCATGAAACAGGGAGTGTGATACAGCAGCTTGGAGTAGGGAAGCTTAGACTGTCACACCCAGAAGATTCTTTTCTGTCCCATACTCCTTTGACTATGCAAATATGATCTGTAAATAGCTGGGATAGATCTCGTATCTTTAAATGAGTTGTCCTGAGGGCAAGCAGTCTGTCACTCCATGGCCTTATGCAGACAAGATGTCTATGTAGCCTTTGATGGCCTTTCCATGTACAAACTGATGAGCCAAAGTAGCTCAGCTGCAGTGGTCCCCATCTGTGCAGCACTAGCCAATCTTGTATAAATGTAGGTCATATGTAGAAGGTCCTGTAGAGATACCTAAGTTTCTTCACATATCAAATCCTCTCCAGTTTCTGGTTTTTCTTGGCTGTTCCTCTCTCCCTTCTTGACACTCACTTGTGATTCCTTGCATTAGTTCTCCTTGCTGACTTCCCATTTTGTTCCTTCAGTATGCTGGTGACCTTCCCTCCATCCCTCCCCTCATTTATTTCCACATTTCTCTTTTGCAGGGGAACTGGAGAAACAGCAAGGCATGAAGACTCTCTCCTTAAGGACCAATGGAGCCCAGATGGAACTGCAGTCTAAGCAAAGCTCTCCAACAGGTAAGAGGGCACCCAGCACCCAACTTTTTTTGGTCTAGAAGTGCTGCCTTTGCACATGTGTTCTCACTGGTTCCTGTGAGAATAACTGCAAGAAGAAGCGATCAGTTTTGTAGCCTTTAGCCTTGGCCATGTAGTGGAAATACAAGAGCATATAATGCAAGAACATACACCCTAGAAAAACCCTTGAAGTCTCATCACCCAGTCTGTAGCTGTAATGCCTGGTAAAGAGCTGTTACTGATAGAGCATGGGTAACTTCTGAAGAACCTGGCCCAATTTTCTTCCCTGAACTGATAAAACCTACCCCACTAAGCAGCTAACAGGTTGCAAGAGGGTCTGGATTGGCCTTGCACCTCTCCCTTTAACTCTCCAGTCCACAGTATGAAGGCCAGCTCTTGCCTAGAGGGGCAGATCTCATGAGTGAGATATTTTGTTTTATTTCAAAGGCAAGAAGGATTTGGGGGAGAAGGTCTCGGACAGCACAGTGGAGGTAAGTAGAGTGCAGAGCAGCTGAGGTAAGTCATTCTCTCTCACTTCAGCACTTCTCACATTCTCTGTTGTTTCTTTTCTCAGGTTTTAATCAATGCCTCCCCAGCCAGACTGACAATTTTACCAATTTCCAGAGATACAATTAAAAGTTACTGCTAGGACGGGTAATACAACTTTCAAATCCAAACTAAACTTCAAAGCATTTTCAATCCGTTTCTATAACTGTAACATCCTTCATGGACCAAGCTCCCAAACGCTGTAGACTAACCCACCCCACTGCTTCTGGGGAGACTGAAAACCCCACTCAGGACTTCCTTGACATGCTAACTCCATGCAGCATCACATGCAAACTCCCCACAGCCCAGCTTCCCTGCACTATCTCTGCAGCTCTGTCTCTCCATCCCCCTGAAGGGGATTAAGCATGGCCTTTGTACACCAGACTTTCCTTAGAGCTTTACCTTCCTAGGTAGGGAGCTTGGCTGTCCTGTGTGCATCTATCTTTGCAGGAATGTCTGCCATCCAGTGGGTTGCCAGTTTCTTCACATATGCCCATACTCTCACTGCCTGTGAGGAAGCAGGAAAATGCAATCTTCACACTGAAAATCCTATCAACTATTTCCTACTCTCTCTCTGTCTGAAATATCTCCATTGTCCTGAACCTTCCCTTTTCCAGGGCAGTTCTTTCACCTTTTGTCAACATATATTTACTTAAAGAATTCAGCTTCTCTGTGGGGAGTAGGTGCTGCTACTTTTCCCTGGAGAGCACCCTATTTTGCTGCAGATACCCCCTTCCTGGGAAAAGGTGCCTCTGCCAGCCAGTTTCCTATTCCTGTTGGGAGAAGGGTCTCCCTGTGTAGAATGGCTTCCATGTATCCTAATGTCATTGCCACTTCATGGCCCAGCAACCAGTTTTTCCTGTGGGATGTTCCAACACCTGAATAAATATTGACACAATATTATGTCCCCCTATGCAGTGAGTCTGAGCAACCTCCGTGTCTGGATAGGGACAGACAGCTCATCCTTGTTCCAGCATGGTGGGGAGCTTGGTCACTTCACAGCTTCTCCTTCTCAGTTGCTGGAGCAGCTGCTGACTCTGCCAGACCCTCAGGGCATGTTCCTCCTGTACCCCTGCCTGGCTGGAAGTGCCACACCAACCTGGGAGCACTTGTTTCCTACTTGGCTTGTCACTTGACTGACATCCTGTTTTAAGCCAGCTACTTAGCTCTGGTTTGGGGACTCCATCAGCCCGTGTCCTTGCCAGGAGGAACTATAACCTCATCCACCATTTGGGAAGCATTATTTCCCTGCTGCACTTCTCCTGCTAGGGATCTCCCGTCCAGGCCGGCTCGTCCTTTTCAGACTGGTCTCAGTGAGCTCCCTCATTTGATTCCATTAGAAGCATCTCGATGTGGACACCCTGGTGACCTCCTGCTTCCCCACCTGCTTTCAGCTGACCAAGTATTACTGTGCCAGCAGAGGAGCATTTCCATTTCTCTGAGATTATCTAATCTGCTGCCATTTCATCATGAATTTCTTTTATCATTGTATGAGCTAGATGGGCATTTTTTGTTTCTTTTTTATTTTTTGAAAATAATTTCCTTTCACTGACAAACCATCAAATGGATCAGAGGGAGCTAGCTGCCTTTCGCTAGACTGTCAGGTTTCTGCTTTTTCCTTTGTAAACAGATTAGCCAGTCATGTGGTGTACCTTCCTCCTTAGAAAGGCAGGGAACTGGGAAAGGCTTGAGTTTCTCTGTCGCTCTCTATCTCAGACTCAGCTGCTGTCATTTTGCTGAAACGTACGGCCTCGATTATCTGGAACCTTGCGGTCTGGTCCCCCTCCCCTTTTTGCTGGTGGGGACAAAGTCATGACCTCGAGGTCTGTTAATTTCCATGAGAATTCACGGACACTTCCACTCTTGGAATCGCTTTGTGCTCCCTGTGCTGTTTGGATAATCAAAGTTGCAGTGCATTTGGGAACACCGGCTCTGCTGCCTTTGACGTGATGGAAAGGACAGGGACGCTTAGGCTGGATGGGGACAGTGGGGCTGTTGGGGGCACTGTGCAGCCAGGGTCGTACCTACTCTGGTTTTTTGAGGGAGGGAGGGTTGAACGCATGTGAGGTCGTCTGGTGGGGGGGTTCAGGGCAGCCAGTAGCAGCGGATGGGAAAAGTCTTGTAACATTTAATGCTTCTTTGGCTGTTTCTAAACTAGGTGTCAATTCACAACAGGCTTCAAACGTACCAGCACAACTCCGCCCTGGGGCCCGAGAGTGGAATGCAGCCCAGCATGCGTCTTAACACGCCACGGGAGCAGCTGGAGACAGCACTGGTGCCCTCACACCCCGCCTCGGCGGGGACACTTGTACAGTGCCAGCAGATTGTCAAAGTCATTGTCTTGGACAAGCCGTGCCTCGCTCGGATGGAGCCGGCCCTCAACCAGACTCTGACACGCTACATCACCTCCGACTCCTGCACCTCCACCCCCTGGCGCGGTGTGGGCAGCGGGCTCCCTGGGACCCCCATGAAGCTGGTCCATCAGCCTCCCCTGCCCCCTCCACCCCCTCCCTACAACCACCCCCACCAGTACTGCCCCCCCAGCTCGCTGCTTCAGAGGCGCAGGTATTCCAGTGGCTCACGCAGCCTCGTGTAGCCATACCACCAGCACCAAACAGCACAGACTTCCTCGCTTCCCTTCCCCGCCACCTCCCAGGGACCCTTTCTGCCTACAGAGATCTAGTTTGTGATTTATTTTTTAGTAAAACAAGAACAAAAGAAAAAAAAAGCCAACTGACCTAACTCTTACCCTGTCTCCCCTCAAGATGATGCTATTTGTGAGGAGTCATCTCTAGAAACTGCCAGCCTACATGCTCACACATCCTCACACCCTGCCAGCCCAGCTGGCCTCTGTGCTCGTGTTGCCCCATGTAGCACTTTGCTGCCCTGTTCCTCAGAGGCTTGATGACCTGCTGCTTTCTAGGCACCGTGTCTTCCGTTTCCTACTCCTCAACTTCCTTTCCCGCCTTGCATTTACCTGGCCATAGGTTTGTACCCACCCTGAAATTTCGCCAGCCTCAGAGAGAAATGGACTCACCTGTGCCATACCTTGGGGCATTCCCGGGGGTGGAGTTCTCCCTGCCACCATCACTGCCACCTGCTGAGCTGGAGCGAGAACTTGCACCACTTGCCACGCTTCCTCCTCATCGCTCTCCAAGAATTATCTCCTTGCAGCAACCGGCTCGAAATGAAGGAGTGCACGAGTGGAAGAGAGCTTGAGAGGAGGAGAGACTGTCCTGAGCTGCAGTACAAGTACACAAAGATGGCCTCACTGAACACCAAAACTTTTTCTTGTTGTTATGTTGGAGCATTGTACCAGAGCCCCCTGCTGAGACCTAGCAGAGCTCACCCATGTAAATACACCTATACGGTAGCATATGTATGCGCATGCTTACTGAGGAAACACCCAGCAGCTCTGAGGGAGCAGAAGGGAGGGCTTCAGTCCAGGGGTCCTCCTGGAATGGATGTGTATTTTTCCAAAGAGACAGCACCGAGAGGTGCCCTCCCACCTCAACGCACCCCCCCCCCCCCCCCCCCCCACACACACACACAGGAGATTGTCTTCTCTAAAACAGACCCACCTCTGCTTTCCTTCTGCTGGCTGGTTTTGTGTTTCCTGCCCACCTGCATTTTTGTATTCTGAATGCAAAGCTGAGTGTTATGTTCACCTTTTGGGGTGGGTATTCCATTCACTTGGGCTCTTCCACCTGTGTTAGAGGGAAGGGACTTTTTGGAAACCACTCATGTGAGGTCCCACCTGTATCTCTGGCCTGTATCTCTTACCCCTATATTCTTACCTCCATCAGCCCTTCCTATAGGAAAGCTGCCCAGACACCAAACTCCAAGGCCTCTTCTCTCTCCCTCTCTATCCCAGCTTCAAAGTGAGAGGAAGGGCAGATCCTGAGATAAGAGATGACAGCTCAGCTCCTCTGCTTTATTGGGGACATTGATGTGAAGGAAGACAGCATTAAAAATGGGCTGTGGATGTATTTTTAGAAAAAAAAATCTCTTTGTGCAGTAGGGAGGGGAAGGTATTAATTAGCTTAAAGGCTTTGGTCTCACTCACTCATTCTATCTCCATTCGAGGTTTAAGAAGATCAACTTTAGGATTCTAAAATAGGACAGAATGCCTTTTAGCTCCTTTATTTTTATTTTATTTTATGAGGGAAAGACAGAAATGCTCTTCCTTCCCGTGCAAGGCTGAGACATGAGCACTGGGTGCTGATGCTGTGATGGTAAGGTAAGGAATGGCAGGAGTTGTTGCCAGTGGTGGGGATGTGCAAAACGTCAGGAAAAGGGGGACAGCAAAGACAGATGCAGAAAACCTTTTTTAACCTTGTGGGGTAAAAGCCACACAGCAATTTCCTTAGGGATTGTGACAGTGTGCTGATCTCTGGGGCCACTGCCAGTGACAAAAGCCACAGTGCATCAGGGATGGGCTTGGCTCCCCGCAGTGCTCCCTGGAGGCTTGCTGCCTGTGCTGGAATGGTCAGGGAGAGAGTTCACACATGTGACCTGGGCAGAAGCCCAGCTGGAATTAGGGAAACAGACAGGAGCTGGAGTGACAGGTCTCCTGCACTTAGCCAGCCCTCCAGGGCAAGAGCCTGCTCACTTCAGGTCCCCCTCTGTCTGAGCATGACCCACAGACCCAGCTGTGCCAAGAGGTCTGACTTGTTTGCTTAGCTGGGCACCAGGCTGCCACTTCTGTCTGCAGCAGCAAATGTGCCGACTGGGAGCCCACAAGCAGAGCCTCAGGGAAGACTGCAGAAGCAGATGACAGAAAAGATTGTAAGAAAACCCTGAACAGAAGCCCAGTCTCCCTCCAGGCCAGAGAAGCTTACTCCTAGCCAGCCCCCAGGGTGGTTTGGATGCTCTGCATCCTGAACTGGGTGCTGGGAGAGGTCCTCGCCCCTGGCCAGGGCTCAGCCCCTCACTCCCCAGCCAGCTGTGAGGCACAGCTGGCCTGGTCTGCTGCTGACTACCTTCAGGGTGACACCCTGCTGCCTCACAGCAGCCAGAACCTCCTCTGAGCTGCCCCTAGCTTCCCAAGAAAGCATGTGTGGCATCTGCCATTTTCAGTCATGCAGTCTGTGGCTGCTGTTGTTTTTGCTCACTGCTGCAGTGGAATGGGTGTCCAGGAGGCACTGGCACTGTCCCCCCTTCCCAGTAGTTATTTCACTGTCTGAGAGGAATGGCAGTACTAGCTTGGGTTTTTTTTCCAGAGTGCAGTGAGCCAATGAAGCTCTGTGTGTGTGTTAAAATAAATAAATTAGATTTTACTTGACATTTAACACAAAGTGACAACAGCAAAAAACCTTAAGATACTTGAGGAAATAATTTTTTTAGATAAAATATTTATAACAATGCCTATGAAGTTCCTACACAAGATGTTTGCTGCTTTAATAATTGATTATTAGAGAGCTACAAGCATCTAAAGAGGAAATAAGGAAACTGCTTGAGACTCCCTTCTCCATGCTGGATGAAAGGTAGAAGTGAGTGAAGTGAAGTGCTGAGGTACCTGAGGCAAAGTATTCTCTCAGGGCAAGCTGGTTCTGTTTCCCTGACCTTGCAAAGGCTACTGCTGGCCTTGAGCTTTGGACAGAGAAGCAAATGTAGATAACTCTTGCAGTCTTCTTGCCTGCTGGCTACCGTGTCTTCTGTTTCTGTTGGGTTTAGCTGGAGAGGCACAAAATTCCACTGTGGAGCCGAGCCCTTCGGACTTCCCTTCAAAATACAGATTTTTTTTTTTTTTTCTTTGAAGGTTGGTCTCGAAGGACGACAAGCACTTTAAAACATATCTGCACCTCATCTGATCTATTGTATTGTCTGCTCCTGCAGTCCTCCCCCACGCCAGCGAGACACACAGACTCCGTGTAGCTGCACAGCTGTGAACAAACACCCTTGCACACAGCCTGACAGGGTGCAGGCTAGCAGGGGCATCTCAGTGACAGCCTAATCAAGGACAAAATGTGTACCACAGCCTGCCTGGAGGGACCAGCCCAAAGAAAAATCACCAGCTCTTGACAGCAGGGATTCTGATCATGAACCTAGCACAATCTTTCAGGTGGAGGAGTCAGGCAGGGAGCTGCTGCAGAGGTTAGCTCAACCCAAATGAACCAGTGTCTTTTTGCT